>JAPPVO010000007.1:40496732-40939019 GCA_030407325.1 Camellia japonica
ACTAAGCTTAAGTCCAGCATGTTTTAGCCTCTGAAATAGCCTGCTTTAGCTCTGTTTTGGGCTGGTTAGTTCATTTGAGTCTTGTTTTGCATGGTTGTAGTGTAATAGTTTTCACAAGTTAGTGTTTTAGGGTCTTAGACACCTCTTGTTTGAGTTGATAACATCTTTTGGTGTTGTTTTTCACTCCATTTCAGCACTATAAACTCTGCAACCTCCCTCTTTGCTTCACTCTTTTATTTGCTTTGAGGGTTGTTTCAAGCTTGGGATCCTTAAGCTTGAGATTGAGGTCATGTTTAACGGTTTAATCTTCTTTGAGGATCAACGGCATGATCTCTCTCTCTCGCCTTACATTATCCCTTGGTTGACACTTTTTTCATCGTAGAGGACACTCACCAATGGACAAATTGATTAAAGAATGATTTGGTAACTAAAATGTGTAAACAAAATTGGCAAGTAAAAGTGGCAAGATAAGCATTTCTTTGTGTTACATTGCATGTGTTCAAATCGGACGTTAATTTGAACACAAAGAAAATAGGACATTTCATACTCAAAAGTGATGAAATGTGCCACTTTCCTAGGTCTTCGTTGCTCTTGATCATGCATGATAGGGTGATGGTTCTTGAATGTCTTGTTTTGCATTCATTAAGCTTGAACACCTTGAAGCACAAGCCATCATGCAATGAAATTGCTTGGATTGGTGGTTTGTGGTTTAAGTTCACAACTCCTTGGATTTGTCCATGAAAATGAGGGGTGAATTGTGCAAACAATCCTTGGAAAAATTCTCTTTTTGCTCTGTTTGTACTCTGTTGTAGCATGGTAATCTTGTGCATCAGTGGTCGGCAAGCCACCGTCCATGGCCGGCAGTGCACTATTGATGGCCGGCAGGCCACCTTCTTGGCCAACAAAGGGCTAGCAGCATTCATCCATGGCCAGCAGGCCACTGATATAAACTTCAGCAAATGTTGGTAAGGTGGAGCAAAAAGGTTCTGGAAATGTTCAACTCTGCACAGAGGCTCTCGAGAGCAAAACGAAGGTCTTTTCGGGTGAAAACCGAGTATGTGCATCTTTCACTTCTTGAGGCGGAGTAGTGGCAGCGTAGTTTAATTGCTTAGCTTACTTATATTTGTGTTGTAAATTAATTAGTTAGCTTACTAGTTAATTCATTCAAGTGTTGTAATAATTAGTCTAATTAGCTTAGCTTAGTTCATTCGGACTCTCCTTTGTGAGAGCAAAATGTAATAATGTGTATATCTTCTAACCCCGTGTTTTTTCCCCTTTTATTTAATCGCTTTTGATGGTTAGATTAAGGATATATTTCAATTAGCATACCTTATGCTTGCATACATTCATCTTGTCTTGCATGCACCGAGACTCGGCGCATTATTCAAACTGCATTGTTATCTCAATATCTTATTTGAATAAGTTTTTAACCGCATGTTATCAAATCGAATCATATGCCATATTAGTAGCCGAGCCTATTAATTGCATGTCGCATATGTTGCATTAGTCATCTTGTATATTTAGGAATCATGCATATTTTTCTAACTCATATCTTCTTTTAGCTTGGAATACTAGATGAGCTTTACGCTTTAACATACTTGCATGAGTGTGAATGTTGCCATATCTAGCATGCTTGCCATGAGGCTAAATGCTTACTTGATAAACTACCTGAATGCCTGTGGATGAAGGCTTGTTGTTTGAATTGGAACGATTCAACGAATATGTGTTTTAAGCTTACTTTGTTGAGTGGCAAATCGGTTTTAAGCCCACTATGTTTGGTGGCAAATTCGCAAACTTTAAGCCCATTTGAGGTGGCAAATTCAAACTATTTTTATAAACAAACATGAGTTGAATTGTTCCAAATTGAGCAAACTAGTCTATACTTGCTTGTGCACATCACATAGTGAAGCTAGCTTAATAACCGGAATAAGAACACATAATATTGATAAAAATCATATCATGATTAGTAGAGGCCGATCTTTGATTGGGCGAGCGAGGGTGCTCAATTCATGACATTCCCCTCTCGTATCTAAGTTCCCGAGCCGAGGCAACTTTGGTAATGACGGACACGTGGCCTTTGGCATGAGTCATGGATTTCCTAAATTTCTCCAAAAATAAAAATAGTTAGGTGGCGACTTTGTATCTAGCAAAGTAGTCCAATTTTGGTATCTTTGATTTAAAATCATTTTTCCAAAAGATTTGTCAGATTTGTACTCTTTGGTATTTATCAATTTCACATTGCACTTGTGAGATTAGATTCAGAACCGCGGGAGTCCAAACTGTAGGGCTTTCTTCCGAGCTTCCAAAGAGGGCGCGAAAAAGCCGAGCTACATCAATCATCTGCCAAAGCACAAATAATTCCCTATATTAAGTACCATAGTCCGCACACCCGGTTATTAAAAAAATAAGTACCACAAACCAAATTCACTGTTATCAAATACCAGAAGTACGATTATCAGATTAACTAAAATTATAATAACTGTAACAAGAGATAGAAGAGGAACAAAACAATAGCTTGCAAGAATTGTACTTTCTACAACAAGATTTGAAAAATGCAATATGAATTGAATGGCAACAATTTGGACCAAAAAATAATAAATATAAAAGAAGAAGAAACAAATCGCAAGAATTTACTCAAATTTTAGAAACAATTCCTTACAAACCATGTCAATGCAGAAACTAAAATTACATAGAGAACTTGACATTTTGCTATGCCTCATTACTTTTGAAGACATTGCTAATCTCTAAAGTCATGAGCAGGTTATTAATGCAAAGTCATTAAAGAGTAATATTGTCTCAAAGAAACACATAATTCACTAATCAAATGCACACCATGTATTGGGTGTCGGAGAATGGGAGCTCACATGCACACCCAAAAAAAAAAAATAACACCCAATCAAGTTCAAATATAGCACAGAAACGGGGTTTGGGGTGCATTTAGATGCTTTTAATTCAAGTGGAAAAGTTTCAGTTGATTATGTGGTCTTCAACTCGATTGAAGATTTTATATTTCCCTTTGCAATGGCAATAGTTCGTGCCCTCATAATATGTAGTTTGCTAAATCCATACATCACGCCCACTTTGCCCTCAACTTTTCTATTTCTATATATATATATATTACTTTAATTGGTAAAATGTTGTCCGCAAGTGAGACAATTGTAAGGTTGAGCTAGATAAGCAGTAGGTGAAATCAATCACTGTTTATATAATATCATTACAATAACAAGTCCGCATCACACAACCAAATAATCAATGTTAATTAAGACGTAACATGATGCAAAATAAACTTTGATTTACTTGAATATATTTGTAGGGCAATTACTATATGTTAAAGGTTACTTATTTCATCCATTCGATCATGATCTGAAACGCAATTAGATATCCACATGATATAAATATTTAAGAGAATGCAAATAATCTACTGTACATAGCATACATATTCTCAAAAAAAAATCTGTCATAAAAGCAAAACAAAAATGGAGAATCCATCAAAGAGATAAAAGTAACCAAGATGTGTTAGTATCAATAAGCAGCAATATTTATGGTCTTTAGTTCAAATGGGATAAAGCCTTTCACAAACATCTTTAAAAGCCTAGTTCTGAAGCTCTATAGAGAGAGATTCTTGAGCTCTTCCACATCTAGGGGTAAAAAATCCAGAAAAAGTTATGGCATTTGACTTGAGCAAAAGTTGCCACCGCTCTAAAAGAGTCGAAGGAATAATATTAGTTATGGACATGCATTTGTCCATTGACTGTTGTCTCAAGCTCTGCTGCAAACACATTCCTAAGGACTTAGAAGATAAATAGAAATTCGATCCAAATAAAGTTCATAATGCCTTTTTATATTGGTGTGGAAACAGGTGGAACAATCATGAGATGTCTCTCTAGAAGTTTTAACCTAAGTAACTTTCTTTGGTGGCTAAGGTAAATAGGGTTGGGATCACAAAATATTTATTAATTTCTAAGTGTAGTTCATAGTGTTATATTATTGGTGTAGTTTTTTGTGGAATTGTAATCCATTATTCATACTAATAAAGAAACACAATTTCAAAAGAGGAAATGGTCTCCTGAGCTTTCCAAGTAATGTTTTTAATAAATATATGTTATCGCGCCCTTTCAACTGCCAACCAAAATTCTCATTTCAATGTTCATATTCGTAATCTGTATGTAGTGTGGAAGCAGAAACAGACGATGCGCCCTAATTAATAGTTATATGTACCTTGTATCACATAAATTCCTATCGGTATTGGTACATGGAGATAATTGTGTACTATAATGAAAGACTAAAATTCATAAGGATTAATACAAACAAAACTTGGAAGAAAAAGAATACCAAAAGGAAAACACAATGTGAACTTTTTTCCAAGGAACAAAATACAACAACAATTGTAGAAAAAGAATAAGAAAAAAAAAGGAGTAAATAATATTGAAAAAATCAATCATATTCTTACCTCCCCTTACCGATAAGCTGTAGGCCTCCAAAAAACAACAACAGCAAACAAATAAACCTACAAAAACAATAAATGATAATGAAAATAAAAACAAAAACTACAAGAAATATATATATATATATATTGCAAGAAGGGAAAAAAAATTGCATATTTTCTATTTCTATTTTCATAGGCATATTATCAAACAGGTAGTATACATAGGAAGAGGCTTTACCATGAAGAGAATTTATGGGTTATTTCATTCAGGCTTATTATCAAACAATTGGTATGCATAATTTCTCCACAAATTAACAAACACGAAAAACATACAAATCAGATATGAACATCTCAGTTAAAGACAAACAATGAGCATAAACATCGCCAGCATGTATGACCATACCAGTTATTTTGTTTGCTACAGATGCAGATAGTACCAAAGGCAGCCGCAGAATGTATATATATAATCCTATGCACTTGGCCATCTGATGCAAACCACATGTAAGACAGTCGGTGATTTGCAGATTGAAAAATTGGAACCACACAATTTCTATATACCAATTTATTACTCAGAATGACTCACCTGCTTGCTTCTGTATCTTGGGAAGGCAAGAAACAACAAAAACAAACCGACTAAAGTATGAACTGATAAGGAGAAACATTCAAAGCAAAAAACCAGCACGGCAAGCAGGAGAATTTGAAGTGACCTACCAAATTGCTTCACTGACTCACCTCCTTAGGGACTCGCGCTACTGAGGAGAGAAAAAACCAAACCATATCGATTCATAGAAACATCTAGAACCAAGTGGCACGACCCAAACCCACCCCTATAGATTTAGCGTCGTAACCGGCCAATAATCTGTGATTACCAAAGGCCTGTTTAACAATAATGACAATAACACAATAATAGGGGGCTGGTGGAAGCCAATCAATAATAGAAAATAATATCCAATGAGCTGTGAGAACTTAAATGAACAAAACAACTCTCATATATTTATATATATGCACAACACTTAAGTCCATAAAACACTTCTATACAAAACAAAACACAAGTTAGGGAATTAAATCTCATTACCAAAAATGGTTTACAAAACTCAATAAACATTCTTATATCTTAAACACAATATCAAAAGTATGAACCTGAATCACCCAATAAGCCCTGACATGTAATAGTTCGGAACCTCGCAATGAGGCACAATAGTTGGCTTGACAAAAACAGGTTTCGAGTTGACGCCGCTAACTCTGATCTGGTGGTCGATCACCTATATACATATAATAAACAATGAGCTAGAGCCTAGTGAATAACAACTGTGTAAAGGAATTATGAATGATGTCCTTACAATAATTGAAACAATCAATTCATCAATAGATCAATTTCTCAATCAATGTTTCATATCATATCAATCGTTTCGATTCATTTCGATTTGTAATAATCATACGTGGTACATCCAATAGCAGAACAATCGATAGGTCATAAAGACTGAACAATCATTTGATGGCCATTAATGCAATAACAATAGTTCCAAGAATTAGAATTGACAAAGATCTCTGCAACAATAACAATAACAATAGCAATAACAATATGCTATGGATGCCACGAGTACAGTTCAGAAAATAGGACAATCATTCATTAGTAAATATAATCATATCAGTAAAACAATATATTTTTATCAGTCATAAACTAATCATAATTTAACATAGCTTTACAACAGTGTTACTCATGATGGGCTCCCTAAAACACATGCTATAGATGCACTAAAGATGCGGCATCCAACCTAACAAACAAATTCAAGCACATTAATTCAATACATAATTCAACCGTTCAGTCAGTTCTATTAAGTTCATTGTTTACTTGATCGGTTTCTATTCGTTGTTCACTTATTCGGTTCTAAATTTTCGTCTTCTATTTTCATTCATGTTCATGAGATGCAAATGCACATGAAAAACACTTTAAAACCATGCAAATGAAGGCCCGAAAGATAGAAAACTGGAGCAAAAACAAAATCAGGACTGCCCTTAAAATCGCACGTGCGGGGGCACTGGCCGCACGTACGGAACCTCCATTGCACGTGCGCAATTATTTCAGAATGTTCAGCTTGAGGTGCCCTGTTTTCCGCACATGTGGGGCTCCAGGCCGTACGTGAGGTTCTGGGTCTGTTTGGTTCAAAAATCTGTCTCATTTTTGAAGTCTCAATTTTACAACTCCAACTCCATTTTCATGCAATTCAAGACCCAAAACCTTTCATGAACATATTGAACTTAACATATCTAGCTTTAAACAAAATTTTAAATTCAATCAAAGCTAAGCTTTCCATGCAAAAGCTTCAAGTCTTATATTGTAATGAAAGTTCTTAAAGCTTGTACATTTTGAGCTTCAAATCTTCAAAACCCACGGCATTTCTCGGCAATTTTGGAAACTCATGTAAGAAAACAAAATGTATGATCATGGATTTCATGAAATCTATGCCATGCAAGGATCAAACTTTTGGGTTTAAAGTAGAAAATTATGAAATCATACATATATAAGTTCTAAGTCCAACACTTTGAAGATTTCTTATAAAACCATGCAAGAAATGATGTTCTTCAATCTCGTAGCTCAAGGAATCTTTTTGAAAACTTTAGAATCCATGAAATTCATGCAAGAAAGTACATGATATAACAAGAATGTCATGAGTTCATGCCATGCATGTAGGAATTCACTATGTCTTGACTTTCTATGACAAAATATATGCAAGAGACCAAATTACTTCCATGAATTCAACACTAGAACACATTATATTCAAGAATTGAGAGTCAAAAGCTTACCTAGAATCAGGGCCGGCCCTAAGGGCAGACAAGAGAGGCCTGCGCCTTGGGCCGCCAAATTTGGACTGAAAATAGGGGCCCCCAAATATAATTTTGTGTTTTAGATATATTAAAAAAAATGTACAAATACTATAGGCCTAATTGAATATGGGGCCCAAAAAAAAAAAAGAAACACAGTCCACAGATTAAATGGGTTAGCTTTATTATCTATTGAAAAGGATATGGTCTATAAATTCGATTATGCAAGCTTCATTAGTGATTTTGCAGCTAAAAATGTGAGAAGGGTAATGTTTATGTGATAGTTAGTTCAATTGTAAACTAGATATTGCTAAACTATAAAACTACAAGACTAGTTTTTTTTTTTTTTTTTTGAGTATTTGTAATGATTACTTCCTATCTTAATATATGAAAGTAAATTTTTGTTTATAATTTTAGTAATTATATGTGCAAGTAAATTTTTTGTGGCTATAAACAAATAAAAAAGTTGTAACTTATTGTTTTATCCATAATTTTTTTTTTCAATGTAAGAAGGGCCCCATTTCCAAAATTTGCCTTGGGCCCCCTAACTCTCAGGGCTGGCCCTGCCTAGAATCTTGAATTACTCTTGTTCTAACTTATTCTTGATGAACTCAAGCAAAACCTTGAAAGTCTCCTTCAATTTCTGCACTTTCTCTCTCTAAAATGGAGTCTCTCTCTCTCTCTCTCTCTCTCTCTCTCTCTATAAAATGAAGTATGCAAATTTTCTTTCTGAAGGGTGAAGTTGAGCTCAAAAGATGAGCTTAAAGCTCATATATATATATATATATATATTCCCAAGCTTATTACAATAATGAGAGTCAAACACAACTTAACAAATCAGACGAAATCAATTTTTAATTAAACTTCCCAAATGGTTCTAAAAATTCTAATTAACTCATCTATGTACACCATTCCAGTTTCTAAATCCATTTAGGCTGACAATTTCAATTTCAAAACCATAATCACAACAGATAATTTCCCAATTTAGACATATATGCACAAATAAATCATATAATTATTAATTAACACATTATTTAATTAATATAATCATGAATTGCATTTTAGATCCGTTACATCAAGGCAGGGCAAATGAGGGAATTTGATGTGTTAGATTCAAAACACCTGTTAGCTTCCATTCTTTTATATATAGGTTATAGATATAGATACACATACTGTTCAACTTTCTGCTTCAATAAATTAGGGATTTAATTCAAGATGCAAAATGATGTAGTTTTAGCTAAACAATTAATTTATTATAACAAAAAAAATTAGAATTAATTATTTAAAAATCCTATTTATAAATATTGTGGTAGTTTAGGTCTTATCTAAGATTTTTGAATCAGTAAGTCCTATTTAGTAAAACTAAGAATATTATAAGTTTTTTTTTTCAATTTTTACAACTAAGAATATTATCAATTTTGCATAGTGATGTTCCAGCTAATTGTTTTACTAACTGATAATAAAAAAAAAAAGACAATGAGATTAAACCTTTTTGTCTTTCTACTTATTGATTTGATTCAACTATTCAATAAAACTAAGAACATTATCAATTTTTTCATTTTTAAAGTTTTTTTTTTTTTGTCACATCAATGTTCCATCATCATATTTCTTTATAAATACAAAATTTTCAATTTTGCACAAAAAAATAATTTAGTTTTTTCAATTTTTAAAATTTTTTTTTTTTACTTTTTTCAATTTGAAAATTGATGTTTTAAAGTTTTAAAAATCAAAATCAATGTCAAATCATCATGTTCTTTTATTGATAATTATAAATGATGAACAATTATTGTTTGAAGGACAATTTTGATTATTAAAAATTTAATGGGACTTGAAGATCTAAAATATCTTAGTTAAGACTAAATGCAGTATAAATTTATAAATTAAGACTTGTGTGTAAATATTTAAAAAATTACATCATTTAGCATGTTCAATTGTCCATCTAAACAGTTAATTTATCTAAATTGTTTGCTTTAGAAATACTCAAAATGATGTTTTGTTATAATAAATTAAGAATTTACCATTTTTAAAAAAAAAATGAAAGAGCACTGCTTTATTTAGGGATGAGGGTTACTATTGTGCTTATAACAGCCTTTAGAGGTATTTTTTACAGGTAATTTATGGATTTATTTTGATGATTCGAACTGTTTATATTATAGAGTTTGTCGAGTATACTATTCAGGTAAAAAAATAAATTAATTGGACATCGATAACCCCATGATCAAGTCCTAATTATTTTTTTAAAAAAAATTAAAATCAGGTTAATCATTTATTTTTTAGAAAACAAAAGCGTTCTTCTTATGGGGCTATAAATGTCCAATTTATTTTATTTTTTACATAAATATTCTACTCGGCAAATCTTATAATATGAAGGTTTGGATGATTGAAAGAGACTCGAAACACACCATCAATAGGCCTCATAGCAGCCTCTTGTGCCACAAGGCACAACAGAACCCAACTCCCTATAAGATTTAAATCGTAAAAAATAATAATAAATAAATAAAAGTAAGCTTCTTTATCTAAACACTCAAAAACAAAAACAAAAACAAAGAAATGGGCGTTACTTAAAAATAAAAAAAATAAAAAGTGTCTAAGGATTCATTTGGAATGTGGGTTGACTTTTTAGTTATTTTAGCCAGGGACTAAAAAGCCTCATTTGGGATAGGCTTTTTGGCTTTTTTGACTTTTGTGAGAGAAAAAATGAAATAATTATAGTTTGGATATGACATTTTGTCTTATTGGGTTAAAAAGCCTATTTTGTCTTTTTATGACTATTTTAGCCAAAATGCCCCCGTTTAGCTTTTGCCAAACAAGGCTAAGTTGTATTTAGGTTTTGTTTGTTAATTATATATTTTAATTAAAAAATTAAAAAGTCACTCTAAGTTATCACATCACTCTCTCTACTTTTCTGTACATCTTTTCGTAAAAATTCAAAAAATTATTAAAATAGTTTGTTCCCAAACGAGACCTTAATTTAACATCTGTCTTCAACTTTTAATAATAAAAAGGAAAAACTACTCATAAATCCCATTTGGAGAAAAGTTATTCTATTTAGTCAAAGTAGTTTTCTTTCAAACTAATTAGTCCTTTTTATTTTGGGTATTTTGTATTTTCTTGATTTGGGAGTTTGAAAGTTTATTTGTTTGCCCTCATGCGTTATTTTGTTTGGATTTTTTTCCTAATGTTGGGTGTGCGTGGGTAAGGTAGGTTTTTAAATTTCTTTTTTTTTTTTTTTTTTTGTGTGTGGGGATTTAGTGGAATGATTTGTAGATGGATGATGTTACCCCGTTTGTGGTGTTATTGGTGTGGTGTTCATCCCTATTGTAACTTCACATTATAACATTGACATTAATTAACACCCAAACGTAACACTAATGTAACATATAAAAAAAACTCTTACTATACTTTTTCCAAACGTAATACTCCAATATAACACTCCGAAAAACTTACTAGTGTAACACTATAAAATAACACATACAAAAATTTCTTATTGTAACACATTGTAACAACCCCGACTCATGATTAACGTTAATCCATGCTTAATTATACCTAATAAGGAATTTAAGTGACGTTTTGCATCATATCTTGCCTTATTTGTGTTTATATATGTTTAACGTAGAAAGATTTGTTCATGTTTTCGTTTCAGTTGCGCATTAAAGGCCTTACCGGCATCCAATTCAGAAACTAACTTGATTTATGTGCTAATTAGAATTTTAAGAATTTTATGGCAGGTTTAATTAAAATTCGGTTCGAAACGATTAAATTAGAATAAATTAATACACCTATTGGACTTAAGTTAATTAAGGATAATTAGTCCACTAATCAAGCCTATGTAAGGCTTCTATTGCATCTCAACTCTTTTCCTCATCATTTTATTGATATCAACGTGAGAAAGAGAGGGAGAGTAGGAAGAGTTGGTTCGAAGCTTGAAGAATTTTGTGAGACTTGAACTCAATTAAAAGGAAGTGCTAGAAAAGAGAAGGATTTGGAGAGAACTTGGAAAACTAAGCTTTCATACTTGAGAATTCAAGCTTGAGGTAGGAATTCAACCTTTTGATTGAATAATTTTGATGTTTAAAACATGAATTCAAGAGAATTTGCTAAATAAGCCAAGAATTAAGCTTTAGAGGGTAAGAAGGAAGAATATTCATGCATGCATGTGCATATCATGAAGTTTTGAAGTTGTTTGTACAAGAATTCCCACATGCATGTTCATATCTTGGTTTTGTTAAAAGAATTCAACTTGATTTTGAGCTTAATGACTCATTTAATCATGTTTTGGAAAGTTGAAATTCATGATATTACATGCAAGTTATGTTATTTAATGTTTTAAGCTTTGTTTAATACAATTGGCTTAGCTTTTGGGCTTACTTTTGCAAAATAATTTGTAATTCATCATGTACTATGAGTTTCCTAATGTTTTACTAAGTTTTGGCCAAAAGAATGTGTTTTGAAGGTTTGGAAATTGCATTTTGAGCTTGGGAGCGAATCTGGAAATTCTAGAATTCTGCTCCTACGCTCGAGCGAAGTAGTCTATGCTCGAGTGACCACCTTATTTTTGCACTTCCGCTCGAGCGACCCAAGGTTGGCTCGAGCTTGAAATGCATGCTCCCAGAAGTTTGAGTGTTTTGCAGACCGCACGACCGACAAGAGTTGCGCTCGAGTGAGGGCTTGAGTCTCACGCTCGAGCGAGCGTCAAGCGAGCATCGAGCGGAAAAATTAAGTAACCAATACTTTTGCAGGCCGCTCGAGCGAAAGAATGTGCACTCGAGCAACCACTACATTTTTTTGCATGTCCACTCGAGCGAAGAAAGCTATGCTAGAGCAAGACCCCTATTTTCAACAATTTTTGTTAAGTGTTTTCAAGTACATTTTAGCATCCTCATTGCATCCTAGGCACTCATAGGCCATGATTAAGACTCAATAAAAGGTTAAGACTTAGAACACACTAAGAATGAAACGAAAGAAGTTAAGTATCAACCAAGTGTGTGCTTCCTTATATATGTATCTATTATGTTTGGTGTAGGTCACGCGCTGTGAGCGGTTGATCCATTTATTTACTGCCAAAGTTATCTGTGAGTAATAACTCTGTAAAGTTATGCTTGACTTTAATTATTTTCTGATGATATGAAATGATCAGTTTTCTAAAATACTATGTTTTGTATAAATGAATGAATGTCCAATTTTCTTGAAAGGTAATTGTGGTGTCCTTAGTAGAGGCCCTCGCCCAGGGGACATAATACTGTGGCTTATAGTCATGAGGCTCTCGCCCGGAGAAGATAATACCGTGGCACAAGCCCTCGCCCGGAGGAAATAATACCATGGCTCATGTATGAGATACATTACCCGGTACCGGAGGTTTCTTTTTGGAACTTGATATGCTTGACCAAAGAGACATGTTTATGCTAATGGATGTTCCACGCATGATTTGAATATGAATAAGACTACGACTCTATTTTCGCTATAAACCTGATTATGATTCTGATCTGCTATGAGATTTGAAATATCTTCTAAGCATCATTCATTAAAATCTTTACTCTGTTATTATTCATTGGGCTTCGCTCACTATTTATATTATGTATGTAGGTGACCAAGCGCGTGACCAGACCCAAAGTTGAGGATCTGGTATCTCTGTTTTGTTAGCCAGCCGTTGTGCCTCCGAGGAGGTTCCCTTTTGTGCACAAGTCAAGTCTAAACGGCATAAGTCAAGACCTTGTATTTTTAGTAATATGAACAAGTCTTTTGTTATGTGTATATTGGGCTATACCCCTTTTGGGTTACAATTGTATTAAATGTGACGACGATTACTGCATTTTGATGTCACATGTATGTGAATATATTTTATAAGGTTTTAAATTTCTGTCCCATGTAAGTCTGCACGGCTCTATGGACTATGTGTATATGGTATATTTGCTTCCGCAACCCCTAAATATATGTTATTCCGTTAAAAGGCCTTTGGTAATCCAAGGATTACTGGCTGGTTACGACGCTAAACCTAAAGGGGCCGGTTTGGGTCGTGACAGAGTGGTATCAAAACACATGTTAAATTACACACACGAGTCCATAAGAGCTATAGGATGTCCTATAAAGAACTAGGAACATTTCATCAGCCTGTGTGAGTGCCTAGTAATCTTCAAAAATGAGAAAACTGAATTTGAATCTAGACAAATAAAAATTGAAAGAAATGAGCAAGATTATCCCTATGTTTATTATTGTTGTTGCGCTTATCTATAGCTAATGGAGAATGCAAGAAGTAATGATACAAGTGAATCCTCAGAGGCTCGTATGAGCCGAATGGAACAGTTGATTACCGCTCTAACTGAAGCATTAGCACAGCAACAAAGACAACAACCGATGCCTCCTCCGCCCCCTCCGCCCCCTCTAGTCCAAGTTGAATTGGATAATAATGACATCATCAACCTAATGCAGAAATCCATAAAAATGAAACCACTAACTTTCTTGGGTGGCATTTAGCTGTTGAAGGCAGAATCATGGCTGCTTGAAATGGAAAAATTATTCAAGGTCTTTCCCTGCACCGAGACGTAAAAGGTTCTCTTGGCCACCTATACCTTAAAAAATGAAGCCTGTAGATGGTGGTTACTAATTTGAGGTAGTAATGGAAATATGACATGGGCTCATTTCAATGAGATCTTTTATGACAAGTACTTTCTCCAATGCTTCAGAGATCAGAAAGTGTTTGAATTCCAAGAACTTAAGCAAGGGAAGATGTCAGTAGTTGAGTACGAAGCTAAATTCACTGAGTTGGCTAGATTTGCTCCTCATATAGTCGATACAGATTACAAAAAGGCTTGAAAATTTGAAGAGGGATTAGATCTGAAAGTGTATAACCGAGTAGGTGTACTGAAATTGCCTACATATGTTGACGTCCTTGATAGAGCATTGATGGCAGAGGCCATCCTGGCGGCAAAGAAGCAAGCTACGACTCCAATAACTTAATGGAAAAGCAAAAGGGCCGGATTTAATTTCAAAAAGGGTCGATCACTTTTGAAGAAGCAAAACACAGGATCCTCCAGTAGCTCTAGTCAAAGTAGTGGATCTATACCAAACTGTCTAGATTGTGGCAGAAAACATAGAAGAGTGTGCTACCGTGCATCTGGTGCCTGTTACCGGTGTGGCAAAGTTGGCCATATGATAAAAGATTGTCCATTGGGATCCGGGAATGTCAGTCACCCCGCAACAAGTTCAGCTGGGTTTGCTTCAGTGGCTAGATCAAATACCAGAACTAATGCTAGGGGCAACAGCAGGAATGAAATGTCAAGGCAATGGAGAGTATTCGCCTTAGTGCCTGGGGATGTACGGAACACTAAATCAGTAGTGTCAGGTATAATTTCTATCTGTGCTCAGAATGCCTAAGTGCTGATTGATTCTGGTTCCACACATTCATTTGTATCGCATGCTTTTTCTTAAAAATTAACTAGACCATTAGAACCTATGAATTGTTTGCTATCTGTATTTATACCGTCTGGGGGTTCTATGATATGTGCTTATGTTTATCCGGCATGTGATCTTATGATTGGCGAAATGACATTGTATGTTGATTTACTACCCTTGAACATTTATTATTTTGATTGTATTCTGGGTATGGATTGGTTGACTAAGTACTGTGCCACCATAGATTGTGTGAATAAATCTATTGTATTTCATCCACCTGGCTTACCTGAGTTTGTGTTTACTGGGAATGGGGTAATTCCTCCCCCATACCTGATTTCTGCCATAAAAACTATTAATTGCTTAGAAAGGGATGTAGGGGTTACATGTGTTGTGCTTTGACTGAGATTTCTGATAATTCTAATGTGGAAACTATTCATGTTGCTAGTGAATTTCTTGATGTGTTTCCAAATGACTTGCCTGGAAACTTAGTTGATAGGGAAATTGAGTTCACTATTGAAGTAACACCGGGAACACAACCTATTTTTGAGACCCCTTACCGAATGTCGTCCTCAGAACCGAAAGAATTGAAAGCCCAACTTTAAGAACTGTTAGACAAGAAATCCATCCACCTGAGCACTTTACCTTGGGGTGCTCCAGTTTTGTTTGTTAAGAAGAATGATGGGTCCTTGAGATTATGTATCGATTATCGGGAACTGAATAAAGTAACTATCAAAAATAAATACCCATTGCCCGGATAGATGATTTATTTGATCAACTTCAGAAAGCCCAAGTGTTTTCTAAAATCGACCTCCGATCAGGTTGTCATCAGTTAAAAGTTAAAGCAGAAGATATAGAGAAAACAGCAGTTAGAACTCGATATGGACACTATGAATTTTTGGTAATGCCATTCAGGGTAACTAATGCACCTGCAGCGTTCATGGATTTAATGAATAAGGTGTTCAAACCATTTCCTGGATGAATTCATTGTTGTCTTTATTGATGATATTTTGATTTACTCCAAAAGCAAGGAAGAACATGAGAACTATCTGCGAACTGCTTTACAGATTTTGAGAGAAAAGAAGTTGTATGCAAAATTGTCCAAATGTGAATTCTAGCTTGACAGTATGGCATTTTTAGGACATGTAATCAACAAGGACGGTATCTTTGTTGACCCTCAAAAAATTGAAGCTATTGTGGACTGGCCAAGACCAACTAATGTGTCAGAAATTAAAAGTTTTCTGGGACTTGCAGGTTACAGAAGATTTGTAAAAGACTTCTCAAAACTGGCTATGCCAGTGACGCAGTTGACACAGAAGAATATAGCATTTGATTGGAATGATCAGCGAGAATTGACTTTTCAAGAATTGAAAACCAAATTAGTGACTGCACCAATTTTAACTTTGCCTAATGGTACTGATGGGTTCCAAATTTACAATGATGCTTCCTATAAAGGCTTGGGGTGTGTCTTAATGCAAAATGGAAAGGTAATTGCTTATGCTTCTCGGCAACTGTAGACCGCCCGAAACTCTCTCCGCGTGGCCCCCCTTTCGGAGAGGGCGCGAATTGGGTTCTAGCTACTACAATTCGGACTCCTGTCACGGTTCTGAATCTAATCTCACAAAGTGCAATATAAGACTAATAAATCACCAAAGAGTCCAAATTTGGCAAATCGTTTTGGAAAATCGATTTTAATCAAAAAGCGCCAAGCATGGACTACTTTACCAGATTTCAGAGTCGCCACCTAAATATTTTAATTTGAGAAATTTAGGAAACCCTGACTCATGCCTAAAGCCACGTGTTCGTCATCACCAAAGTTGCCTCGGCTCGGGAACTTGGGTACGAGAGGGAAAGGTCCTGAAATGAGCACCCCGCTCGCCCGATCAAAGATCGGCCTCTACTTAACATGATATGTTGTTTTTATAAACACATGCGTTCTTATTCCGGTTTATTAATCTAACTTACTATGTGATGCACACAGCATACAAGTATAGACTAAATCGCTCAATTTAGAACAAAACATCTCATGTTTGTTTTTCGAAAATGGTTTGAAGATGCTACTCGCAAGTAGGCTAAAATGCGGATTTGCCACCAAACAAGGTGGGCTTAAAACATGATGATTTGCCACTTCAAGTAGGCTTAAAACTTACATTTTGATGAATTGTCCCAATTCAAGCAATCAAGCCTTCATTCACAGGCATTTATGCAGTTATAGTAGTTAAGCAGATAGCCTCATGGCAAGCATGCTAACATGGCAACATGCACATCTCATGCAGTATGCTAAAGCGTAAACACTTACAGTGTACTCCGAGCCAAAGAAAGAAAACTAGTTAGAAATCAATGCATGATCCTAGCTAAGTTAAGATGCCTAATGCAACACATGCACAATGCAGCTAAATAGGCTCAGCTATTCTAAGATGGCATATGAATGCAACACTCGATAACATGCTTTGAAACACATATTCAAGTAAGTATTGTAATTCAATGCAGTTTGAATGATGCGCCGAGCTCGGTGCATGCAATACGAGTGAATGATGCACGCATGCAAAGCATAAGTATACTAATTGAAACATGCCCTAAAACTAACCATCAAAAGCTGGTAAATAAAAGGGAGAAAGACGTGGGGTTGGAAGATATTCACACACACACGCACACTTATTACAACATTTGCACTCTCGATGGAGGGTCCGAATAATAAGCTAACTAGCTACGCTAATTAAACTAATTATTACAAACCAAAACTAATTAACTGTTCCTAGTTAACTAATTATTACAAAACAAATCGATTAATTAAGCACATTAACTAATTAAGTACAAAACCGACAAATTAGCTAACTAAGTAAAGCAGCGAAAGCAGTTAAAAGAGGTCCTCGGGGCGAGGGGTGCATGTATGCTCGATCGCCTCACTCGGAAATCCATTGCTATGTCCAGAATTACCTCTGTTTGCATTTGATTTGATCTCTGAAAAGTGCACTAACTTCCAGATTGCTTCTGATCCAACATAGGGACCTCCTGGTGGGCTGCCGACCAGAAAATGGGGCTGTAGACCAGAAAAACTGGTCGGTCGACCACCCCTACTAGTCGGTCGACCAGTTGATTTGCCAAGCTCCAGTTTTGCTGCAACAGAGAAGAACAAGGGACATAGCAGTGTATTTGCAAGATATGTGTGCACAACCACCCTCCCTATCATTTTTCAAGCTCAAGGGAGTGCGGTACTCGACTCTCGGGCCACCAACCGAGCATCATAATGCACGATGGCCGAGAAACCAAGTTTGCACAATTCAATGTCAATGAATGCACAAATAACACATAAGGGCTTCCACCTCTATCATGCTTGATTAAGAGGGTCGGCGACTAAGAAATGCTACACGTTTCATCACTTTGAGTATGAAACGTGCGACATTCCTCATGTTTGGATTAACGTCCAATCCAAACACATGCAACGCAAACAAGATGATCAACCTTCAATGCTAAAGTGACATGCGCAAGACTCTATCATGTAAGCAATGCATGCATGGCATGTTTAAAAGCTAAGGCATCAAAGCTAATGAAACATATTACACATGAGGCATGCACTATCAATCTCAAATGGTCAAACCAACCCCGGATAGAGGTAGAACATGCCAAAATAGTGGCTGAAATATGTTAAAATCAAGGCATATAACACAAGGAGAACATGCTCATTTGATGGCTCATTAACAATGCACAAAGACACAACTCTCAAAAGCTCTCAAGGAATGAAAGAAGTGAGAACATGACACACGTACATGCTTTGAAATAACATGTTAAATGATGCCCAAACATGCAACCATCACAAATATAGCATAGTAGGGTGCTCAAAACTCAAGACTAGCTAAGGTACTTACACCATAGCCATATCAAGCAAGCCCTAAAGGGCCAAGATGACTCAAAACAGTCCTAAGGTAGGTCAAAACAATGCCAAAACATGCATGGAGTAGAGCTAACACATGTTAGAATGGGAGGCATAAAGCATGACGCATGCAAGGCCAATGAGTGGGATTACACTACACATACCAAAATCAAGCATGAGGTGACTTCACCAACAAAAATCAGAGTTGTAACATGGTAAAATAACACCAAAAACATGCTGAGATGGTAGCCCCAAAAGCTTAGGCAAGCATGCATACATATTGGCTCATAAGTGAAGCATAAGGCTCAACCCTCAAACACAACAAAGAGATGATAAATGCAAGAATATGGCAAAGGTATATGGTCTGAAATAACATGCCAAATGATGCCATACCATGCAAAAAGCTCAAATATGACATGTTAGAGGTCCCAAAGTGCAAGGCTAGTAAAGCCAAATACACTATAGCTATGCAAAGCCAAGCATGCATGACCAAAACCACTCAAATCAGACCTAAAGAATGCTAAAACACAGCCAAAAATGTGCTGGAGTAGAGCATGCACATGCTAGATCAATGGGCTAAAACACCGAATACACTAGGCTAGTGAACAAGATTACACTACAAGTGCAAGGAGCATGCAAGAGGCAACCAAACCAACCCAAAATGGAGTTATGACATGGCAAATAATGACTAAAAACATGCTTTAACTAAGCAAATTCAAGGCACAAAGACATGCTACTTTGCAAGGCTACAAGTAGGATTACACTACAAGTGCAATAAGCATGCAAGAGGTGACCAAGACAGCCAAAAACAGAGTTATGGAAGGTCTGAAAAGTCACAAAAATGAGCCTAAACAAAGCCACAAAGAAGTAGAAACACGTGCTCTTTTGATGGGTCATCAACACATGCAAACAAGAGAAGCGGAGGGGGGACAACCCCCACCTATTTGGGACCTCAAAACCACATTTCTACCACTGAAATTCCTCTAAGTTTTAGTGGTAAGAAGGCCAAAAAGAGATGGTTCCAAAGGCCTTAAAATATGGCACAAAGGAAGGCAAAACAAGCCACCAAAGGGGGTAAACTACCCCTAACTCAAACTAGGCCTTAAACAACTATTTTAAACACTCAAAAATAGAACTTTTTGCAGTTGAAAGCTAAGCCTAAAATAGTATGCAAAGGTGGCCAAATATGCAATCAAAATAAAGCTTAAAAGGGGGAATAGGACTCACCCTTGAAGAACAACAAGAACAGCAACTTCTTGAGCTCAAAACCAGCTTTTAGAACTCAAATACACCCTCCAAGAACCTTAGCAACAAAGATGGTGGTGTTTGGCTAGGAGGTTATGTGCAAATATGCAAAGAAAATGCAATTCTAAGCACTATGGAGCATAACAATATAGAGAGAGAGAGAGAGAGAGAAATCTAGAGAGAGAGTAGATATTTTCTTCTCCAAAATTCTAAACCTCTTGGAAGGGGGAGAGAGTTCCCCTCTTATAGAAAATGTAAGCAAAAGCTTGCATGAATCCCTCCCTACATGTGTAGGGAGGATGCATTCTGTGCCTAACAGCTAGTACAGCTGGCACCAAAAATCTTTGCAAAAGTAGAAAAAAGGCCGTAGATCACTCAAAGTGGTCGACCGACCACCCCACCTAGTCGACCAACCACCTCAAGTGGTCGACAAGGGAAAAAAACTGGCTGGCAGGGGAGAAAAAGGGTCTACAAAGAGAGGAGAAGGTAGTGGCAGGCTGCAGACCACTTAGGCTGGTCGACCGACCACCCACCCTAGCTGACCGACCACCAAAAGTGGTCTACAGGGGAGAAAACTAGCTGGCAGGGGAGAAAAGTGGTCTACACCCCTACTTCTCCCTCTAGGCAAAAGGGGCATCAAGGTTTGGCTTAAAACAAGCACAAAACCAAGAGAGTTCAGAGACTCAGGGGTAAGGCGCGCAATCGAAAACCCCAGGGACTCCAAACGAGCGCAAACATGCGCAATCATCGAGCGCTCAATCGTCGACGTCCAAGTCTTTAGGAAGGTCAAAAATAGGATGTCTACAGCAACTCCGACCGCATGAAAAGAATTATTCGACCCATGACCTTGAATTAGCCGCTATGGTATTTGCACTAAAAATTTGGCGACACTATCTATATGGTGTGAATTGCGAGGTGTATACCGACCATAAGAGTTTGAAATATTTCTTTACGCAGAAAGAACTGAACATAAGACAGAAAATATGGTTGGAGTTGATCAAAGATTATGATTTGCAGATTTTGTATCATCCGAGAAAAGCTAATACTGTAGCAGATGCCTTGAGCTGAAAGTCAATGGGAAATTTATCATGTTTGCTCACCGGTCAGAAAGAATTGCTATATGACTTGGAAAGAAATGAGATTGAAGTTGTATGGCGAGAACAAGGCGGGATCTTAGCTGTCATTTCCACTCAACCTGTGATCATTGAAGAAATCAAAGAGAAACAACATGAAGATGAGTTCTTGAAGAAAATTTTCAATGAAATTGGCTCAAAATCAAGGCCCGGGTTCGTACTTGAGAACAATGCATTAAAATTTTAGGGTCGCCTTTGTGTGCCAGACTATTTTAACTTGAGGAAGTGCATCCTGACTGAAGCTCACAACTCGAAATTTGCCATGCATCCGGGAAACACAAAGATGTATCATGACTTGAAACAGAATTTCTGGTGGCCGGGAATGAAAAAGAGTATTGCTGATTTTGTGGCTATATGTTTACACTGCCAACAAGTTAAAGCTGAATATCAACAACCCACTGGTTTGTTACAACCATTTCCAATACCGGAATGGAAATGGGAACACATCACGATGGACTTTATTGTCAGATTGCCTTGGTCCCCTCGAGGTATGGATTCTATCTGGGTCATTGTTGATCGTTTAACTAAGTCTGCCCATTTTCTGTAATGCCCCCAAAATAATACCAATAACCCAATTCACACGAGAAGTGAATACAATAGAATTAATATACTTTCATTCATCAAAGTTTGAATTACAAAAGGTATTACATGCGTTGTATATTCATAAATACTCATCCTGAATCTACAGTATGTGATACTAGATAATAACGACAAAATAAATGCCCTACGGGCTTACATCTTTCCAAGGCTTGCTTGGTTACAACAAAAGAGAGTCATAAGCTCTGTACATTTAGTAGCCCTTGGCTTAAATGAACATATAAACACAAAACACCAAAAAGAAGAGCCTTCTGCTCCTAAGTCCTCCTAAGCTACATCCTTGCAGGAGGTATGTCACCGGTACCTGAAAATGGTGTCCTAAGTAGGGTGAGCCAAAACCCAGTAGAAACAATCTAACACAATATATGAGATTTAACTAAGATATGAGTGTCAAGTATGTATATTCAATACTTATAACCAAAATACATTTTCTTCACGTGACTACACGATGCCAACAATCACATCTAGATCCATTCACATTCATTCATTTCAAATTTGTTCACTTCATTTCAATTCATAGGCCAGATTTATAATTCACCGAATAACCCCAACTGAGACTACAACTCAATGGTTTTCAACCAACATAACAAACATATAAACACTTCAATCTTGCCATTTTACGGAAATTTTGTCCGCGAGATCGGCACCCATGTATATATATGATTTCGGGACTTTCATCCTGGACACTCTGGCCAACTTTATTTCAATGGAGTCCATCCCCTATCTCCTCCCAAAACATGGATTACATCTCATTTCTCCTCCCAAAACATTATACATATACAATGTATTTAAAGATACCGTCATATTCAATGACATTCAATTACACATATTCAATGTCTTTAACACACCGTCATATTCAATGACATAATTAAATGATTAGTTTCAATTTACCTAATCCTCATGTAATTTCTACAACAATCATAGCCATCATCCACCGATGACCCAATACAGTTATTTCTAAACAGATATACAATCTTTTATAACAGATAATTCATCAAATTTCCATAGGTGAGTGATTTAACAAATCCAACTATACCATTCATTCATACATCCTCCCAATTTCACATTTCTCATACCAATTCCATTACTTATACAAAATAATTATTTAACACATATTAGGGCAAATTTCCCCTTTTACCAAATATCACTCCCTAGGCTATATTTCACCATTTTAATCCAAGGTAAACTCATATTCAAAACCCATGTTCATTTATAGAACCCAACATAGAAACCCCTCTTTCATTTTGGACCCAAACCCTAACTTTGCCCAAATCACTCCCAAACCACATCATTTATAAATAACAACAAATATCTAGGTTAAAAACCATATTAAGGTGTAGAATATCCCTACCTCAAGAGTAGAAGCCCAAAGAGGGAGAACAAAAACTTCAAAAATGCACAAAACCAAGCTTTGTTCGGATGGAATGGAAGCCCACACGATGCTCCACCTTTTTCTCAAAGAAAGTAGGGTAGAGATGCTTAGATCTTGGAGTATTTGTAAAGAGAAGTCAAGTTTTAGAGAGAAAATGAGCCGATTTAGGGTTTTAGGGTGAAATGATATAAAATTTCTATGTAAAAATAAGCTACTACGAATTGATATACGCGAGGCTCGCTCGAGCGAAATCGAGCGAAGGAGTTTTCACTCAGGCGACCAGATACAACAAGTGACCTCGCTCGAGCACAAGAATCGTCGCTCGAGCGTAGAATACAAATCCCCAGAAGTTTTGCAGACAGAAGACCGTCGCCCGAGTGCAAGACTCCTCACTCGAGCGAACTACAACACAACAGCCCGTCGCTCGAGCGCAAGAATTCTCACTCAAGAAAACAACTACACCCTCCCAGAACATTTGCAGGTCTGAACCAAAAACTAGGAGATCACAAATCTCGCTCAAGCGCAAGAGTTGTTGCTCGAGCGACCAAACACAAAAGGATGTCCTCGCTCGAGCAAAAGGACCAAAATCTGGGCAACAACAATCTAGTCCAACTAGCAACCAACCTGCCCCAAACACGCCCAAGACATTCCAATACTACAACCCAAGGGTAGAAGAAAGAAAAGACATGGATAACAATATTCAACCCATGAAACCCGGGTCCGAACTGCAACAATAGTCGGGTCAATACCGATCGCTATATGTAGCTCGCCTTTTTCACGCCCCCTTTCGGAAGCTCGAAAAAAAGGCCCTACAGTTCGGACACCCGTGGTTCTGAATCTAATCTCACAAGTGCAATGTGAAATTGATAATCACCAAAGAGTCTAAATCTGGCAAGTCGTTTGGAAAATCGATTTTAGAATCAAAAATGCCAAAATTGGACTGCTTTGCCAAATACAGAGTCGCTACCTAAATATTTTATTTTGGAAAAATTTAGAAAACCCATGACTCGTGCCAAAGGCCACATGTCTGTCATCACCAAAGTTGCTTCGACTCGGGAACTTAGGTACGAGAGGGGAAGGTCATGAATTGAGCACCCCCGCTCGCCTGATCAAAGATTAGCCTCTACTAATCATGATATGATTTTGATCAACATTATGTGTTCTTATTCTATTTATTAAGCTAGCTTTACTATGTGATGTGCACAAGCAAGTATAGACTAGTTTGCTCAAATTGGAACAATTCAATTCATGTTTGTTTTGTGAAAAAGGTTTGAATTTGCCACCTCAAGTGGGCTTAAAGTTTGCGAATTTGCCACCAAACATAGTGGGCTTAAAACTGATTTGCCACTCAACAAAGTGGGCTTAAAACTTACATTCGTTGAATCGTTCCAATTCAAACAACAAGCCTTCATCCACTGGCATTCAAACAGTTCATCACTTAAGCATTTAGCTTCATGGCAAGCATGCTAGACATGGCAACATTCACACACATGCAAGTATACTAAAGCACTAAAAACTCACTCCAAGCTAAGAAGATATAAGTTAGAAAAATATGCATGATCCCTAACTATGTTAAATGTCTAATACAACACATGCGAAGAATGCATTTAATAGGCTCAGCTACTAATATGGCATATGATTCAATTAAATAACATGCGGTTAAACACGTATTCAAAGAAGTATTAAAATGACAATGCAGTTTAAATGATGCGCCGAGCCTCGGTGCATGTAAGACAAGATGAATGTATGCAAGCATAAGTTATGCTAATTGAGACATGACCCTAATCTAACCATCAAAAGCGGATAAATAAAAGGAAGAAAGACGTGGGGGTTTGAAGACATTCACATTATTACATTTCACTCTCACGAGGGAGAGTCCGAATGAATAAAAGCTAATTAGCTAGCTAAACTAAGCTAATTAAGCTAATTATTACAAACCAAGATAAATAACTAGCTAAACTAATTAACTAATTATTACAACACAAATTAATTAGCTACAACTAACTAATTGAATAATTACAACATAAATTAATTAGCTACAACTAACTAATTAAAGAGTACAACACAAACTAATTAAATTACGAAATAGGCTAATCATAGCCTAATTAAAATTAACTAGATAACTCGTCTCGAGAAGCGAGGGAGGCCCATGCATGCTCAGTTTTCACCCGAAGAACATCCGATGTCTACCCTTGAAAGCCTCTGTTCGCACAACCTTTGCACTATTTCCTTCTCCAAATCAACTCTGTCATCCCTCACAAGCATACTGCTCAAAATTCATTGGTGGCTGACAGGCCAGAAGTGGTGGCCGGTTGGCCACCACTGAGGGGTTGCCATCCAACACTGATGGCCTGCCAGCCAGTGGCAGTGGCCGGCCGACCACTAATGACACACCTTTCCTTGCTACAACAGAGAGCAAACAAGGCAAAGAGAGGGTATTCTCACAAGTTGTTTGTACTCTATATCCCTTCTTACCATCAAAACAATCTTAAATGAGTGATACACTTTGTTCCAAAACCACCAATCAAGCAATTTTATTGCATGATGGCCAAAGAACCAAGATGTACAAGTTAATGAATGCACAAATAAGACTCAACAACCATCACCCTATCATGCAAGATCAAGGGCAATGAAGACCTTGGAAATTTGGCACATTTCATCACTTTGAGTATGAAATGTCCCAATTCTCCTTGTGTTCAATTAACGTTCGATCGAACATATGCAACACAAACAAATGCTTACCTTGCACAATTTTACTTGCCACTTTTATTTACTCATTTTAATTATCAACCATTACTTAGTCAATTAAGTCCATTGGTGAGAGTTTTCTAAAGTGAAAGAAGTGTCAACCAAGGGGTGGTTTAAAGCATGAGAGAAGTTTTATGCCGTTGGTAATGAACCCTCAAAAGAGGATTAAACCATTGAGCATGGACCTCAATCTCAAGCTTAAAAAATCCCAAGTTTGAAACAACCTTCAAAGCAAATAAAGAGTGAAGAAATGAGGGAGGTTGCAGAGCTTTAGGTGCTAATGTGAAGTGCAAAACAACACCAAAACATACACTCAACTCAAACAAGGGGTGTCTAATGGCCTAAAACACCAAGCTTGTGAGGACTTTTACACTACAACCATGCAAAACAAGACTTAACTGACCCAAACAGCCCAAAACAGAGCTAAAGCAGTCTGAAAGAAAGGCAAAAACATGCTGGAATATAGCTACAAAAAGCTAGAAAATCATGCTAACACATGGGGTTAACTAGGCTAGCAAACAAGACACAAGGAGGAGAGGCTAACCTCTCCAATTTTGGACTTCAAAACATGTTTTTTTTCCACTGAAAATACTCTGAAGTTCAATGGTTAAAGTCCCAAAAAAGGTTGGTTTGAAAGTGGGAAACAAAGGTTCAAAAGCCTTAGAAGCAAGGAATAAATAAGGGTGAGACACCCCCTTAACCTTAAATGGCGTAAAACACCAATTTTAGCCCATTAAAATAGAGATTTTTACAGCTCAAAAATGGCCAAAAACAATAGGAAAAGATAGAGAAACAAGTGTATTAAAACAAGTTTAAAAGACAAGTGTTATACCTCTTGAAGTTAAGCACAAATACAAGTCAAAACCACCTTCAAGAGCTCCAACAAGACCTTAAGAGACCTCAACTCAAAGGTGATCAATTTTGGTTAAGGATGTGTATGCAAAAGAGTGATATAGCTAGGCAAGTGTGCACAAAATTGCAAGAGAAAGAGAGAAATCTAGAGATATATATATATATATATATTTTGGTCCCAAATTTTCTAACCCTCAAAAATAAGGGAAGACACCCCCATATCTATAGAAAAACATGCATTTGGCTGAGTTAAATCAATCCATACACGTGTATGGTGATAAAGCTCATTGTGCCAATAGCTGAAATAGCTGTCAAGAAAATATTTGCAAAAAGGCATCAGTGGTCAGCAGGCCACCAGTGATGGCCGGAAAGCCGCATTACTGGCCGACAAGGCACAGTGGTGGCCGGCAAGGCACAAAAGGAGGCCGGCAAGGCACCAAAGGTGGCCTGCTGGTCCCAGGGTGTTGAGGTTTGAAGAACTGGAGTTTTGGGTGTGAAAAACTAAGGTTTTGGTCCAAAACAAGGCATAAAACGGACACGGTTTTAGGGCTCAAAGGTAGGGCACTCAGCCGAAGCCTTCGAGCACTCAAAACAAACACATGCAATCACAATCATCGTGTGCACAAACGATGACGTCCAAGTCTTGAGGACGGTCCAAAATAGGGTGTCTACACTCTATTTTCTGCCTGTTAAAACTATTTATAATGCGAACAAGCTAGCTAACATATATGTGAATGAAATTGTGAGATTACATAGTGTACCAATACTTATTGTGTCTGACAGAGATTCGAAGTTTACATCAAGATTCTGGCAGAGTTTGCAACAAGCTTTGGGAACTAAATTGCGATTGAGTAGTGCCTACCATCCACAAACAGACGATCAATCTGAAAAAACCAATTAGACTTTGGAAGATATACTGTGGATGTGTGTGTTAGACTTCCAATGAAATTGGAGACTTATCTTCCTTTAGCTGAGTTTGTATACAATAACAGCTATCATTCAAGCATTAGAATGGCTCCTTATGAAGCTCTGTATGGAAGAAAATGTCGTTCTCCTATCTGTTGGACTGAACCAGGTGACAGACCATTGTTGGACCCAGAGCTTATGTAAGAAACAATTGAGAAAGTAGAACTGATTCAACAACGTCTGAAAACTGCACAGAGGCGGCAAAAGAGTTATGCTGATGTCCGAAGAAGAGACAGAGAATATGAAGTCGGGGATCACGTGTTTATTAAAGTGACTCTAATGAAAGGACAAACGTGGTTTGGTGTTAAGGGAAAATTAGCACCAAGATATGTTAGGCCATATGAAGTTCTAGAGAAAATCAATCCGGTGACGTATTGTGTAGCCTTACCACCGATTATGGAGCATATGCATAATGTCTTTCATGTCTTAATGTTATGGGATTACTTACGAGTCCTGCACCATGTTATCGAGCCGACACATGTGCTTTTAAAGGATGATTATACGTACGAGGAAAGACCTGTTCAAATTGTGAATCGCAGAGAATCGTCGGATCAAAAGATTAAGGAATAAAGAAATATCATTGGTGAAAGTTGACTGGAAAAACCACAGAGGAATGTATGTTACATGGGAAACAGAAGAAGATATGATGAAGAGATATCCAAATTTGTTTCCGTTAGACCCAATATTCTTCCAAAACAAAGATAACTCGAGTTTGGAGGACCAAACTCTTTAAGGGGGGAAGACTGTAACAACCCCGACACATGATTAACGTTAATCCATGCTTGATTATGCCTAATAAGGAATTTAAGTGACGTCTTTCATTATATCTTGCCTTATTTGTGTTTATATTTGTTTAACGTAGAAAGATCTGTTCATGTTTTCATTTCGATTGCAAATTGAAGGCTTTATCGGCATCCGATTCAGAAACTGACTTGATTTATGTGCTAATTAGAATTTTTAAAATTTTATGGTAGGTTTAATTAAAATTCGGTTCGGAACGATTAAATTAGAATAAATTAATACACGTATTTTACTTAAGTTAATTAAGGATAATTAGTCCACTAATCAAGCCTATATAAGGCTTCTATTGCATCTCAACTCTTTTCCTCGTCATTTTATTGATATCAACGTAAGAAAGAGAGGGAGAGTAGGAAGAGTTGGTTCTAAGCTTGAAGAATTTTGTGAGACTTGAACTCAATTAAAAGGGAGTGCTAGAAAAGAGAAGGATTTGGAGAGAACTTGGAAAACTAAGCTCTCATACTTGAGAATTCAAGCTTGAGGTAGGAATTCAACCTTTTGATTGAATAATTTTGATGTTTAAAATATGAATTCAAGAGAATTTGCTAAATAAGCCAAGAATTAAGCTTTAAAGGGCAAGAAGGAAGTACATTCATGCATGCATGTACATATCATGAAGTTTTGAAGTTGTTTGTACAAGAATTCCCCCATGCATGTTCATATCTTGGTTTTGTTAAAAGAATTCAACTTGATTTTGAGCTTAATAACTCGTTTAATCATGTTTTGGGAAGTTGAAATTCATGATATTACATGCAAGTTATGTTATTTCATGTTTCAAGCTTTGTTTAATACAATTGGCTTAGCTTTTGGGCTTACTTTTGCAAAATAGTTTGTAATTCATCATGTACTATGAGTTTCCTAATGTTTTACAAAGTTTTGGCCCAAAAGAATGTGTTTTGAAGGTTTGGAAATTGAATTTTGAGCTTGGGAGCGAATCTGGAAATTCCATAATTCTGCTCCTACGCTCGAGCAAAGGAGTCTACGCTCGAGCGACCGCCTTATTTTTGCACTTCTGGTCGAGCAACCAAAGGTTGGCTCGAGCGTGAAATGCATGCTCCCAAAAGTTTGAGTGTTTTATAGACCACTCGAGCTACAAGAGTTGCGCTCGAGCGAGGACTTGAGTCTCACGCTCGAGTGAGCATCGAGCAGAAAAATTAAGCAACCAATACTTTTGCATGCCGCTCGAGCGAAGGAATGTGCACTCGAGCGACCACTACATTTTTTTGCATGTCCGCTCGAACGAAGAAAGCTACGCTCGAGCGAGACCCCTATTTTCAGCAATTTTTGTTAAGTGTTTTCAAGTACATTGTATCATCTTCATTGCATCTAGGCACTCCTAGGCCATGATTAAGACTCAATAAGAGGTTAAGACTTAGAACACACTAAGAATGAAAAGAAAGAAGTTAAGTATCAACCAAGTGTGTGTTTCATTATATGTATCTATTATGTTTGGTATAGGTCACACGATGTGAGCGGTTGATCTATTTGTTTACTGCCAAAGTTATCTGTGAGTAATAACTCTGTAAAGTTATGTTTGACTTTAATTATTTTTTGATGATGCGAAATGATCAATTTTTTGAAATACTATGTTTTGTATGAATGAATGAATGTCCAATTTTTTTTGAAAAGTAATTTTGGTGTCCTTAGCAGAAGCCCTCGCCCAGGGGAGATAATACTGTGGCTTATGGTCATGAGGCCCTCGCCCAGGGGAGATAATACCGTGGCACAAGCCCTCACCCAGGGAAAACAATACCGTGGCTCGTGTATAAGATATGTTACCCGGTACTGGAGGTTCCTTTTTGGAACTTGATATGCTTGACCAAAGAGACATGTTTATGCTAATGTATGTTCCACGCATGATTTGAATATGAATAAGACTATGACTCTGTTTCCACTATAAACCTAATTATGATTCTAATTTGCTATAAGATTTGAAATATGTTATGGGTATCATTCATTAAAATCTTTACTCTATTATTATTCACTGGGCTTCCGCTCACTATTTATATTATGTATGTAGGTGACCAGGCACGTGACCAGACCCAAAATTGAGGATCTGGTATCTCTGTTTTGTCAGCCAGCCATTGTGCCTCCGAGGAGGTTCCCTTTTACGCACAAGTCAAGTCTAAACGGCATAAGTCAAAACCTTGTATTTTTAGTAATACGAACAAGCCTTTTGTTATGTGTATATTGGGCTATACCCCTTCTGGGTTATAATTGTATTAAATGTGACGAAGATTACTGTATTTTGATGTCACGTGTATGTAAATATATTTTATAAGGTTTTAAATTTCTGTCTCATATAAGTCTGCAAGGCTCTATGGACTATGTGTATATGATATATTTGCTTCTGTAGCCCCTAAATATATGTTATTCCGTTAAGAGGCCTTTGGTAATCCAAGGATTACTGGCCGGTTATGACGCTAAATCTATAAGGGTGGATTTGGGTCATGACACACACAAAAAAACTCCTTAGTATATTTTTTCTAAACGTAGCGTTCTAATATAACACACAAAAAAACTCCTTAATGTAACACTCTAATGTAACACACACAAAAACTCTTTAGTGTAATACTCCAATGTAACATACAAAAAAATTTCTTGATGTACTTTTTTCAAATGTAACACTCTAATATAATACTATAAAAAAATTTCTTATTGTAACACTCTAATGTAACACAAAAAAAATTTCTTAGTGTAACATTCTAATGTAACACACAAAAAAACTCCTTAGTATACTTTTTCCAAACGTAATACTTCAATATAACACTCTAAAAAATTTCTTAGTATAGCACTTTAATATAATACACAAAAAACTCTTTGGTATACTTATCACAAATGTAATGCTCCAATGTAATCAAAAAAAAAAACTTCTTAGTGTACTTTTCTTGAACGTAACACTCCAATGTAACACCAAAAAAAAAATGTGAGATTCTTCAAACCATTTCAAAAGGAGTACAAATATTCCTTAGTAAATTTTGAACAAATTTATAATTTCAAACTGTGAGTATTACGTTTGAAAAAAATACATTAAGGAGTTTTTTTAATATTTTTGTGTGTTACATTGGAGTGTTACGTTTGATATTACACTGATTGAAGTGTTACATTTGGGAAAAGTATACTAAGTAATTTTTTTTTTTTTTTTTTTTTTTTACATTGGAGCGTTACATGTAGAAAAAATACACCAAAGAATTTTTTTGAGTGCTACGTTGTTACGTTTGGGAAAAGTACACCAATGAGTTTTTTAGTGTGTTACATTGAAGTGTTACGTTATTAGAATGTTACATTAGAGTTTAGGTTTTTATTGGTAATGTGTGATTTGTTCTAGAATAAGGGAAAATTCAAAACTTCTATAATACAAATTATCCAAATATATAATTTTACATTTTGAGAAAATCACTTTTATCCCTAAAAAAATTAAACCCAAACATGTAAGTGACTATCCTTTTATGTAATTTTCACTTTAATGGGACTTTTAAGTTTTAAAGAAAAAAGAAAAGACTAAACCATTCATAAGATCACATTTTAAAATTTATTGATATTTCACTCAATCTAAAGGTCCACAAAACCCTTATTCCGAATGACATACAATTCTGATCATCGATGATTAAAACTCTAATCACCATCTTGTTTTCTCGAGCTTCATTGTCTCAAATTTGTGCCTATAATAACGATTTCAGAAGCCCTGTGATCGAAAAAATCTGAATCTTCTCTCTCTCAACACACTAATCCATCTATAAAATTACTACAAGAACAGAGCCTTCATATATATATATATACTAGTGGGTGGCACACGCAATGCGTGTACAATTCAGATAACTAATAATAAAAACAGATAATAATGAATTTAATATCATAATATGTATGTTGCGTAAGTGATAAGTATATTCTTAATGAAATCCAAGATCTTGGGTTTAAAATTTAATTACGTTGTATATAATAATTTTTTTTATTTTAACATATATAAAGTTGTCACGTGACATGAGGAGAAGAAAGTTTCATTAATCCAATTTAGTCCTTTACTTAATAATAGTATAGATTAATAATAGTGTAGATAGATATATATATATATATATATATCCTCCAAAGATTTCAATATATTCCCATAATCTTCTCCCAAAATATTATAGGCCTTATTTGGGAAGTTGGCTATTTTAGTAAGTTATTTTAATTTTTGGCTTTTTGATAGGCTAAAATTTGTATTTGGGAAGATGATTAGATTTTTTTTAATTGGATGTGATGTTTGTGAGAGAAAAAATGAAATGATTATAGGTTTGATGTGACATTTTGTCTTATTGGCTATTTTAATCTATTTTGTCTTTTTGTGAATTTTAGCCTAAAAAGTCAAATGGTAGCCTTTGCCAAACAGGGCCATAATATACCTTGCTTTGTTTGGTTTGATTTTAGAATTGTAATTTAAGTATGAAGTTATGATTTAAGTATGTAGTTGTGAGTTGAGTTTTGAAAAGAGAAAATTTGTTTGGTTATAAGTTTAAAAAGTCTTTTTTGAATTTTGAATTTTGAATTTTGAAAAAAGTTTTAAGTTTTGAAAAAAGTTTAAGTTGTATTTTGAGTTTTGAGTTTTGAGTTTTGATTTTTTAAATTTTGAAATTTTTTGAATTTATTTTTTCAAAATATTTTAAAATGTTTAAGAAAATTTTATAATTTTTATTTTATTTTGTAAATATTTTAACTTTTTAATATTGTAGACGCAAAACACAACTTTACACTCAAATCGTAACTAAACACATAACTCAAAACTCAATTGAAAAACTATTTTAAAACTCATAACCAAACACATAACTCAAAATTCTATACTACTTTCAAAACTCCACACTCAAATCGTAACCAAATACATAACTAAAAAATTAAAATATTTAAAATAAAAAATAAAAAAATATTTAAATAAAAATTATTTTTTTAATTTTAAAATATTTTAAAAAATACAACACACAAATATATAAAATACAGTGCACATTAAAATAAATATTTAAAATATAAAATATTTATCCTAAAAAAATAAAATTAAGAAAATCTTTAAATATATAAAAATAAATAAATCTAAAAAAAATCAAAATCTAACTCAAAACTCAAAATACAATTCAAAATTCTTTTCAAAACTCAAAACCAAACAAATTTTCTCTTTTCAAAACACAACTTCACACTCAATCAAATAATGATTCTAAAAATAATTTTAAAAAATAAAATAAAATAATATTTTTTTGAATTTTTTTTTTTTTAAATAGAGTTTTGAAAGGAGTTTGGTTTTGAATTTTGAAAAGAATTTTAAGTTATATGTTTGATTATGAGTTTTGAAAATAATTTTTAAATTAAGTTTGGTGTATTTTTGAATTGTATGCTTAATTATGAGTCTTAAATTTTTTTAATTGAAATCATAATTTTAAAAGAGAATAAAACGTGGCCATTATTTTCCTCTCATACTCTCTCGCTAGAAGTTGCTCAGAAAGTGAAACAAAGACTGCCCGTCATGTGTCTGCAAGAAGCATAGCAAGTTGCTACAGAGGTGGTTTTGAAAATTGCGAGCAAATTATAAAAATTTTAAATATGGTAAATTTTAAAACACAGAAAATAAAAAAAATATAGAGGAAAAAAATCATAGAAATTGAATAAGTTAAAGAAATTTCAAAGTATAGAGAATTTTATTTGAAATTTTTTTGGGTCAAAATTTCTTTGAAAAATATTAAAAGATTCCAACTATTATAAAAAGATTATATATTCTTATCTTATAAAATTTTAATATCAAAAACTTAAAAAATATATATATTTATCTAAACACTTAAAAAAAATAAATAAATAAACAAACATATGAAACGGTGCAGTGAGGGGCAGGCGGGATTTGGGGTGCCTGCTATGCACCCAGCACAGTAGGCATTACTATGCAGTTCTATGGGCTTATTTTGGGGTTCGCTTTGATAATCTGAACCGTTCACATTGTAGATTACATCGAGTAGAATATATTTGTAAAAAATTAAATTAATCGAATATCGTTAACCATTTTATCCACTCGCATTTGTATCTTCAAAAATAAATGACATTGTGATTTAAATTATTAAAATAAATACAAATATGAGTGGATGAAAGGGTTAACGATATCCGATTAATTTCATTGTTTACAGATATGTTCTACTCGATATACTCTAAAATGTGAACGATTCAAATTATCAAAACAAACTTCAAAATAAGCCCATAAAACCATACAACAGTGATTGCTGTGCTAGATATACACTCCAACTCCAGGCGAAGAAGAGACAGAAGAGATATAGATGGAGTTATGCCGTCTTTTATGCCACATTTTTTGTGTCATTAAAAAGCTTTGCATATCTATCTAAGCCTTCGTTTGTGATATACATTGGTTTTTTTAGTTTTTTTTTATTTTTTAATTATTTTAGTTTGGGATAAAAAAAGTCTTGTTTGAAATAATTTTTTTGATTTTTTAAAATTTTTGTAAAAGAAAAAATAAAATGAATATAATTTGATTATGATATTTTGTCATATTTAATTAAAATAGCCAATTTTATCTTATATGATTATTATAGCTCAAATAAACATGCCAAACATAAGCAATGTTATGGTTTCTGTACTTTACATATGTCACACATTTTTATTTTAAGAAAAATTATATTTCAGTCCAATTTTTTAAAAATAGTTAAAAATTTATTAAAAAATTATAATTATAATTATTAATATTAATAAAATTTATTACTTGATTTGTCATGTTTTTAAAATCACTAATTTGATATTTTTCCTTATTTTAAGTCAATTATACTAATTTCTTTTTTTTTAAAATACAATTTTATAATTTTAACATAATTATATTAATGGTTCTTTTAGAAAAATTAAAGAGACCAAGACTAATTCAAATGATGTAAAGATACACATTAAACAAGGTAAAAATATATATTTTAACATAATAGAGATGTTTTCTAATCATATGATTAATAAATTATTGATAAAAAAAAAAAGAATTAATTATTATATAAATTAAAACATTAAAGAAACGTAATATAATTATGATAAAATTATAATATTTGTAATTTTATTTTAATTTAAAGTGAGGTCAACAATATTTACCCACTACTTTAGGGATGAGATTTTTTTAGAGTAAATTACAAATATATCCCATGAGATGTGATTAAAATACGAATCGTCCCTTATGGTTTTGAAAATTATATTCCACCCCTTGAAGTTTCTAATTTCATAACAAATCGCTCATTTTATTAATAAATCATCAAGTCAATTAATATTTTTTAATGATATTATAAATATATTTCAATTAATAATTTAGGTAATTTTATTATTGTATAGGAGTGCAATTATAAATTTAATTTTTTTTAGTTAATTCTGTTAAATAAAAAATTCTAATAATGGGGTATTTGTAATTTTTCAAATCACAGGGGTAATCTGTATTTTAAGTAAATCTCAGGAGGTGTAGCGGTAATTTATCTATTTTTTTACAATCTAGATTTGGACTTGAGCGTTTGGTCCCGTAGGGAGGGACGGATCTAGCTAGGGCCTAGGAGATCACGTGTCCCTTCCTAACTTTTTTTTATATCTATACTAATACCTCTATATGTAAAGATTATTTCTTGTTTAACCTTTATATAATTGCAATAATGCCCCTCTTTATACGTAAAATTTTATAAGTGTCCTATTTGATTGTTTTGGCTGTACTTTTACTTTCTTTTCTGAGAGATCAAGGATGATAATTGAATCAATTGATTATTTTAATCTTATTGTGGGACTTGTATAGTTGGTTGTTTTTCTTTTTCTTTTTTTTTGGGGGGTGGAATTACCAACACCCCCTCGAGGTTTGATTAAAATACGGATTCTCCCTAAGGTTTGAGAAATTACAAATTGCCTCCTGAGGGTTATATTTGCATAACAAATTAGGGGGTAATTTGTTATGCAAATATAAACTTCATGGGGTAATTTGTTATGTAAATATAAACCTCAGGGGTGATATGTAATTTCTTAAACCTCAAGAGGAAACCATATTTTAGTCAAACCTCAAAAGAGTGTTGGTAATTTACTCTTCTTTTTTTTCCATTATATAACTTTTTGTTGAACTGACGGGATTCATAAGATTGGACTTAATGGGATTGATCATTTTATTTCACTTTATTTAAGCGAAAACATTATTGTGTATTATTTTCTGTTGGCATTGAGCAAATATCCCATGCCATCAACACTTCACATTAAGGCCAAGTTTGGCATGTTTCTAAAAAGTCAAAAAGTTAAAAAGTTATCACTATTCACCAGAAAAAATATTAAAAAATTAATTTTTCACACAAAATTACAACTTAGAATCTGACATGTTCAGCTCTATTGATGCGTTTGTTAAGAAAAATTGCACAATTTTGGTGCAATTTTCACACACTGCTGTTTGGCCCATGGGGACCCATCACGGGTCCCGTTTTGATAATCTGAACTGTTCAATGTGTAGAACTCGTCGAATACTATATGTCTGTAAAAGATCACATTAATTGGATATCGATAACTATATGATCAAATCAGTTTTGTATAAAAAAAATGGATGGTGTTATAATTAACGATTGAAAAAAAATAAATCTGATCAGATAGCTATCGATATCCGATCAACATGATATTTTACAGGCATATAGAACTCGACGAGTTCTACACATTGAACGGTTCATATTATCAAAATAAGACCCGTGATGGCCCCCACGGGCCGAACAAAACTGTCCAGTGCAATGCCCGAAAAGTAGCCCATCATTACTTAGCATCAATTCAACTGCCCAAAAAGTACGGCTGCACAACTCCCAATCCTAATCTTCTCCTACACACTAATTTATACAATTTTCTAATACACATTTTTTCATAAAAAGTCAAAAAATTAACCCAAACAATCATATTTTTTTCCTCAACTTTTTAGTCCAAAATGTCAAAAAATACATTTATTTAGGACACCTCAAATAACCCTTAAATACATTTGTATAACTTCTCATTCTCAGACTAGAGCAATGTGATATATATATATATATATATATTAGTTTACATCTCTCACGGATGATAATTGAATCAATTGATCATTTTATTATTGTGGGACTTGTATAGTTGGTTGTTGTTTTTTTCCATTATAAAACTTTCTGTTGAACTGACAGGATTGGACTTGATGGGATTGATCATTTTATTTTACTTCATTTAAGTGAAAACATTGCTGTGTATTATTTTCTGTTGGCATTGAGCAAATACCCCATGCCATCAACACTTCACATTAAATACATCTGTATAACTCCTCATTCTCAGACTAGAGCAATGTGATATATATATATATATATATATTAGTTTACATCTCTCACGGATGATAATTGAATCAATTGATCATTTTATTCTTATTGTGGGCCTAGTATAGTTGGTTGTTGTTTTTTTCCATTATAAAACTTTTTGTTGAACTGACAGGATTCAGAGGATTGGACTTGATGGGATTGATCATTTTATTTTACTTCATTTAAGTGAAAACATTATTGTGTATTATTTTCTATTGGCATTGAGCAAATACCCCATGCCATCAACACTTCACATTAAATAGATCTGTATAACTTCTCATTCTCATACTAGAGCAATGTGATATATATATATATATATATATTAGTTTACATAGGCCCGTGTAAGGCATGAGCTACAGTATATTTAAATTTTATATTTTAACAATTTTTTAAAAATTAACATATTATTCTATGAAATTGAATAGAATAATTTATTAGATATGTAAAAGAATTATATGGTATGATATGATATGATATGATATGTATCATTTTTTAATTTGTTATACATCTAATGATGTCAATTCCAATTCTATTACCATATAATTTTTGGTGAATTTATGAGTTTTAACTTTTCTTCTGAATTTATTAAAAAAAAATTATGGCGTATAACTTGTTTTCAACAGATAAATATAAAACAAATACTAAGATAATTCTTTCATCTAAAAAACACTATTAGGATAAGTCACTAAACTAATAAAAAAGTAAATATATATATATATACAGATGACTAATTTTAGTAATACATAAATCATACTCACATACCAAATGATTAATTTTATTAATAAGTGAATCATTAAGTATTGAACAACTTCTAATGATATGAAAAATATTTTTCAGTTAACCATTTTGTTAATAAATAAATCAATTAACAATTTTTAATGATATGAGAAATATTTTTCAATAAACAATTTTGATAATTTATTATTGCATATTTTTTTTCTTGAATATTGTGTTAAATTAAAATTTATAACAAACGATAGTTATAATTTCTAATATTATAAAACTGATTCATATTTTAAACAAACTTTTTTGGTGTGTTTGTAATTTGTTTAAAAATAAAAGATTTATGTTTTATAATTGATCAAGAATGTTTGCGTAATTATAAAAAAAAACTTATTTCATAATTGACCAAGAATGTTAGCGTAATTACAAAAAAAACATGTTGTATAATTGACAAAAAAAATATTTGCGTAATTACGGAAAAACTTTCACTCAACATATATATATAGGTCACTATTAATAAATTATGCAAAATACGAAGGCAAAATAAGAAAAGAAATGACAATATATATATATATATATATATAGAGAGAGAGAGAGAGAGAGAGGGAGAGAGAGAATTGGACAAATATTTTAACAGAATAGTAAATTGATATTCCCATGGAGTACTGAAACAAATAAAAAAAAAATCACAATAAAAGTAGAAAATTACAACACAAGCACATTCATCTCACAATGGAGCTAGTTATTATCACAACTAGGCTGTTTAAGGCATCTTCCGCAAGAAGCTAATTATTTAAAAGCTACAAAGGATATGTTTTTTTTTTTTGTTTTTTTTTTTTTTTATTTTTAGCTTTTAACTTAAAATAAATTACACTAAACATGCCCAATATATTACATAACTTCTCAGCTTATGGTAAATATTATTAGCTAGCCAAGATTTCAACACTATATTTTATGTAAAATAATGTACGCGCCTTTTTGAGGTTGAAGGGTAACACAGAAGGAAGGTGTGTGAATATAGGATGGAGAAAGCTCAAATGAGAAGTGTTGAAGAATCATTACTAAAGCCATTTTTGCTTCCAACATCGCAAAATTGTTCCCAATGCAAATTCGAGGACCCCAACCGAATGGCAGAAAGGATGCTTGTTTGTTCGTTGCCTTAGCAACTCCTTCAGAAAATCTCTCCGGGTTGAAGGTGTTGCTAAGGCAACGAACAAACAAGCATCCCTTCTGCCATTCGGTTGGGGTCCTCGAATTTGCATTGGAAACAATTTTGCGATGTTGGAAGCAAAAATAGCTTTAGTAATGATTCTTCAACACTTCTCATTTGAGCTTTCTCCATCCTATATTCACACACCTTCCTTCCGTGTTACCCTTCAACCTCAAAATGGCGCGCACACTATTTTACATAAAATATAGTGTTGAAATCTTAGCTGGCTAATAATATTTACCATAAGCTGAGAAGTTATATAATATGTTGGGCATGTTTGGTGTAATTTATTTTAAGTTAAAAGCTAATAATCAAAAAATCAAAATCAAAAACATATCCTTTTTAGCTTTTAAATAATTAGCTTCTTGCGGAAGATGAGCAACTCCTTCAGAAAATCTCTTTGGGTTGAATTGTTCTGAATCTTCTCCCCAAAGGTCACGATCATGATGGACAAAGAGTATAGGCACCATGATGTTTGTTCCACAAGGTATCACCATGTCTCCCAACATTGTCTCTTTATGATTAACACGGTACATCATTATTGTTGGTGGATATAACCTAAGAATCTCGTTCAATATCATTGTTACCTGTAGATAACCGATTTTAGAAATTATAATCATATTAAAATTTAGGTGGGTGATAGTGCTACTAGGAATGTCATTGAAAAAATGTTTTTTTTCTTGTAAAAAAAAAGAAGCAAAATCATAGATGTGTTTGTAAACAAACACACACATCCGTATATATGAATATGTATGTACAAATAAATCCTACTATTCTCCCTCTAAACTTGCCCTACTATTCTCTCTCAATTTCTTCATTTTATGCTTCATTTGTTAGGGAAGTGAATTAATTTCCTCATCTTATTGCTGAAGAAGGAACAAGAAAGGCAAGGTGAAAAGGTACAAGGTGGATAACTAATTGTACCTTCTCTAAATGTGTTGATGTTAATCCTTTGAAGACAGTTTATATGCTGTGATTTCAAAATTTTAATATTGATTATTTACTTAACAAAACTAACTAATTTAAAAAGATAGATATAAATCCATCTCATGCCTACTCTCAGAAAAAACAAAAAAGTATGACGCATATATATACTTACAATCTTGAGGTGGTTTATCCCATTGTACTCTGGTTTATTGTTCCCAAAAACTTGTCGAACCTCTTCTCTTGCACACGTTTGCCAGTTTGGATGTAAACTTAACATAATCATTGCCCAAACGAGCAACTGTGCAGTAGTCTCTTGGCCGGCAAAGTACATTAGCTTGCACTCCTTAATCACATCATCGATACTCATTCCTGCATTCTTGTTTGCATGCTCTTTGATTTCTCTCAAGTTGGCTTTCAAGAGTACACTCAACAAGTCCTCATCACCAGCTCCTCCCAACTTCATGGCTTTCTCCCTTTCATCGATGACTCCCCTCACAAGAATTTGCACTTCATTGTTGATTGCTTTGATTCTCTTGTTTATCTTTGTTGGTAGAAACCTACAAATGAAAATTTATAGCATCAAAAAGGCATTGATAATAACAACATCAATATGTTATGAAAGAAACAATACTTTGATTGGTAAGAAAACAACCGAAATAATGTTTAGATTTTACTGTTTTTTGTTTACAAAAACATTAAACATGTTTATGTTTATTTTGCTCAAAACAAAAATAAAAACCATGTATGCTTAACACACATGGTTTCAAAAACTTAATTTAAAAACAAGCGGGTGGCTAGAGGGGTCGGAGGTTGTGACTAGAGGTGGGGGTGGCCAACGGTGGTGATAAGCGGTAGGTGGCTGGAGGAGGTGGAAAAGGGAGGAAGGAATGAAAACTTGTTCAAAAACAGATGAAAGTAGCTTTTTCTCATATTGCTAGAATTTAGTAAAAAATTTACATTATTAAAAAACAAAAACAAAAAAACAAGTTTTCTAGGAGTAAATAAGGGAAAATAAACATGCTATATTCATCTCATGGTTGCATTAACCAGAACCTTTAAGTATAACAATTTAATACCCAATAATTATAGCTTTCAGATCTATGGTAAACTCAGTGAATCTCCTATCTATGAGAGCTATTTTAGGGGCAATTTTTTTTATTAGTAGTGAATAGAGATACTCAACATCAGAATAGTAGTTGGAACTATTCTCAAGTAGTGATATTCTAGCATTTCAACAAGGAAACCAGTTATTCAACATCAATCAAAAACCATTCAATGTAATTAAAATATAAATTATTTCAATTATCACATATTTCAGATATACCTCCGTCCTAGAAAGCTCATTGACTGTGAAAGTCGAAACACAAGACTGGCTAGTTGCATTTGGAGTTCAAATATCCTTCTGCCTTCTTCATAGCTACAACCAAATGTTGTTCGAGTAATCACATTGGCAGCTAAATTTTGGAGATGAGATGACACATCCAACTCACATGAACCCCTTTTTTCTGAGACCAACTCCTCCCATTTGCTCATCATCTCTGTACAACACACATGCATTACTGGTAGCATTTGCTGTATAAAACACAGGGAAAATAATGCCAAGAAACTGTCAAGAACATAGCCTGACAAGATCAAACGACATATAGTTAAAATGCATCAGAAATTTGCTATGACGCATGTGTGCGGGTGCTGATATTGGTACTAGTACATCGATATAGTAAACAAAAATTTAAAAATAAGGAAACTGAGCACGTTTATAAAAAAATATATATTTATTTTTAATTTGAAATATTATATAGATTACTTAAATAAGCCTTCGTTTGGCATAAAAGGTTTTTGGACTTTTTAGCTAAAATAGTCATAAAAAGATAAAATAAGTTTTTTAACTCAATAAAACAAAATGTCACATTTAAACCATAATTATTTTATTTTTTCTTTCACAAAAGTCAAAAAAACCAAAAAGACTATCACAAACGAGACTTTTTAGTGCCAAGCTAAAATAGCCAAAAAGTCAAAAAAACTAAAAGCTAACCCACATCCCAAACGAAGCTTAAATTTGTTCGTTAAGATCCAACCTACAATTCAAAGCATACCCATAGCCTTGCGCGATAGTTTTATGCTGTCTAACCATCATAATGTAGGTTGTTAGTTCACGGCCCTTGTGGGGCGTAAGGGGATGGTTCTGTTTCGTTTCCCCTAAGATCTAGGTTAATGCATGTACTAACGAGTAATTAAAATTAAAAATAAAAAGTTGATTTTTAAATTATGTTAAGCATTAAAAAAAAAATAGCCAATGAATCTAACTTTACAAAAGAAAATACTGTTTCTGTTGGAAAAAGAGAGTAAAGCATAATAGTAAAAATTATACAAGTGATATACTTTAAAGGTGTGTTTGATTGGATGGACTGGATAAGGGGGATCAGAATCCATCAAACTTGAGTCTTGGGACTGTGAATCTCCCGGACTATTTGGTTGAATTGGATATGTATCCTGTGTTTGTTTTTTCATGGGATTAGATGTCTGGAAAGGACTATTTTTAGTGAATCCAACGTTTGGTTGGACAGACTGGATAAGATAAATGAACAAAAGACTATTTTACCCTTTTGCAATTGTTTACTGAGTAATAGCAATATTAAACATATCTTTAATATTTTAATTATTTTTAGCTAGATTAAATAAAAATTTATTTTATTTTATTTTTTACACAATTAAATAAATTTATTTTTTAAAAATTAAATAAATAAATAAATAAATAAAATATCAATAAAAATTTATATTATTTTTTAATTAAAATTTTAAATAAATTTGTTTTTAAAAATAATAATAATTAAAAAATGAAATTAAATAAAACATCTATTAACATTTAAATAATGAAATTAAATAAAATATAAACAAAATTTTAAAATAAAACATCAATAAAATATCTATAAAAAATTATTTAAAAATAAATAAATAAAACATCAATAAAAGTTAAATAAAATTATTTTATTTTTAAATTGAGACATTTAAATTTTATTGAATTTTACTAAATATAATACATAATTAAATAGTAGATGGCCAAAATGGTCATTTCACTACATAATCCCAACAGTAAATAATCCCCCCAAAATTGTCCCACACCCCCCCTTAGGATAGTATAATCCCCCATATGGAGGATAAGAAGTCCGGCCGAACTCCATATCCGCTAGACTAAAAACAAAACAAACATCGGATTGGATTTACTGTGCGGATTACAATCCGCACAATAAATAATCCCCCCCTCCCCTCCCCCCCCCCCCCTTATCCCCCCAATCAAACACACCCTAGTCCTATATATTTGATAACTTGTCCCCAAAAAATTCAATTCTCTTATGATATATTTTATTCCAAGTTTACCCTACACGTTAAAATATATATATGAATAATAATTTTATAAAAATAATAATTTATTTAAAAATATTTTTAAAATTTAAGAATAATCAAATTTTATTAAACAAAAGCTTATAAAATTCATTATTTTATCTCACAATTGGAAAAAAAAAAATGAATTTTCAACAATATTATTTTCCACAATTTTTTAATGGAATACTAATAAAATTAGACACTTTGAATTTGTTTACCAATTTATTTTTGATCATGTGAGATGATAGAAAATAATTTATGACATAGTTCTTTTGATCAAATTGTTCATAATTTTGTTTGATGTAATTTGTTTAATTTTAACAATTTAAAAATATAATATTGAAGTAAATTAAAATTGTTTAAACAGTTAGTAATCATAATAAAGCATACCATTAGGAAAAATTGAACTTCTTGGGAATAAGTTATGAAAAATAAGACTTAATTGTCAAATTTGATAGAATTCAATGATAATCTCGGTCACAAAAAACTAATATATATGTGTTTGGTTTCAGTTTTCAGAATTCACTTTTCAGAAAATTCTACTTTTTCGTTTTCCATATTTTTTTGTTTTCACTGAATTTTTTTAATATTTTAAACATTTTACTTTTTAGCTCCAGGCTAAAAATAGCCAAAAAGTCAAAAAACTAAAAGCCAACCCACATTCCAGACGAAGCCTAAATTTGCTCGTTAAGATCCAACCTACAATTCATATTTAATGCCAAAAATATGATAAAAATTAAAATTAAATATCTTATAAGAGTGTAAGTTCAAGTGCCAACTTGAACTCAGAGATTGAAGATCAGCAGCCCAGCTCAAGCTCACGACTGCAACAGCAGGTCAAGCTTCCTCAGAATAATGATAATAGAAATAGAGGAGTTAGTTAGCTTAGGCAGTTAGATATAGTTAGCCACAGACAGTTAGATATAATTAGTTAAGAGTTTGTTATAACAAACTCTTAACCACTTGTATAAATACTTGTAATCAAGATATTATTGAATAAGAAAAATATCATTCAGTTTCTTTTCATGGTATCAGAGCCCTGAGCTCTAACGAGCACCAAAGTGCTTCAATGGCGAATTCTCTTTCTTCTATCTCTATCTCTTCATCCATTCCACAAACCTAAATCTTTTACTTTCAAACTTCAATTCCTTCATAACTGTAACGTTAGATTCTGTAAATTTTCTGATTTGGAAGAATCAAGTTCAAAATATCTTAAGAGCAACTGATTTTCTTGAGTTTGTTCTTGGATTGATTTCTTGTCCAAACTCTGAAATCCTTGATTCGTCTGGAAGAGCTACAACCAATCCAGAATTTCTTCAATGGAAGATGATAGATGCACATCTACTTAGTTTTCTCACTGCTACACTATCATCTCCTGTATATGCTTCAGTGATTCAATATCAACATTGCTTTGAAGTTGGGCATGCTCTGGAAAAGCGATACACGTCTCTTTCTCGTTCGCATATTCATCAATTGAAGAATAAGTTGCAGTCTGTTACGAAAAAAGGCTTCACCATGAATGAATATCTGACTCAAATCAAAGAGATCTCAAATCAGCTTCAGTTTGCTTCATCAATGATTGATGATGAAGATCTTGTGCTCTTAACTCTGAATGGTTTACCAGAGGAGTATGATGCTCTCAAAACAACCATACTTGCTTGAGTGGAATCCATTACAATGGATGATCTGTGTTCACTCTTGAGTTCTAAAGAAATTCATGTTAAAAACAAAGCCAAACTTGTTATTTCTGTTTCTTCAGTAGCTTATGCTACAACCAAAGGTTCTGAAACTTCACAGTCCTCTCCTCAATATTCAAAATCACATTTTACCAATCCTCATAGTTACAAAGGTCGAGGTCAATCTCATGGTTATAGAGGAGGACAAAACAGAGGTGGAAGTTTTATAGATCTAACAGAGGAAGATATGGAGGAAATAACTACACTTCCAACAACAACAATGGTTGTCAGATCTGTGGAGGTTATAATCATAGTGCCTTTGACTGCTGGTGGAGAATGGATCCTAGCTTTTAACCTCTCAATTCCAATTCTTCCTCCCAAACCTCTCCTCAAGTTGTGCTTCAACCACAAGCATATTCTGTTACCAGTGCTCCATCCACTTCCTCCTCTGCTTCACTTACTCCTTGGTACACTGATTTTGTAGCCACAAATCACATCACCAATGATCTCACCAACCTTCATCTTTATCAACCATATCAAGTCCAAGATCAAGTCACTGTAAGTAATGGTCAAACTGTTCCCATCCAGCACATTGGTAAGGGTTTATTACCTACTCCTCACTACTCTTTTCACCTCAATCATCTTCTTCATTCACCACATATTTCTTCGAATTTACTATCTGTTCATCAATTGGCCAAAGACAATAATTGTTCAATTACTTTTGATGTTGATTCATATTTTATTCAGGACAAACATACAAGACAAATTCTTCATAAAGGATCTGCTGTGAATGGCTTGTATCACTTTGCTACATCTCCATCTTCCTCTTCCCCTCAGTCTCATATCACTCAGTCACAAGTCTCTCTACCTGTTTGGCATCAGAGACTTGGTCATCCATCTTCTTTAAAATTTCATCATGTTGCTAAGCATCTACCTACTGTTTTTAGAAATAAAGAGTACAAGAACTTTGTTTGTACTCCATGTAGTGTTGCTAAGGTTCACAAGTTACCTTTCAAATTGTCTAGTACTGCTGTTAGTCAACATTTTTCCCTTATTCACTGTGATGTGTGGGGCCCTTTTAATCCATCCTTTACTGGTTACAAATACTACTTGTTGTTTATGGATGATTTTACCAAGTTTACATGGATCTATCCTCTTCATGTTAAAAGTGAAGTATTTTCCACTTTCTTGCACTTCAAAACTTATGCTGAAACTCAGTTTTCTACTTCATTAAAAATTTTAAGGATAGATAATGGCACTAAGTTTGTTAATAAACAAATGCATGATTACCTTGTTACTAGTGGTATCCTTCATCATCTTACCTGTCCTTATACTCCTGAACAAAATGGAGTGGCTGAGCGCAAGCATCAACACATCACTAAGACTACTATTGCTTTGTTATATCAGTCCTCTGTTCCTCTTCAGTTTTGGTTTGAAGCTATGGTACTGTAGTTTTTCTCATCAATAGGTTGCCTAGTTTGTCCCTTAGTCATAAGTCTCCCTTCAAATTGTTTTTTCACACTTTACCTAATTATACATTTCTTAAAGTCTTTGGTTGTCAGTGCTTTCCATGGCTTCGGCCTTATGCAGCTCACAAATTGGCTCCTAGGTCTACCCATGTGTGTTCCTAGGCTATCACTCTACTGTCAAAGGCTACAGGTGTTTGACCCTAGCTCAGGCAAGATCTTTCTCTCTCGACATGTCACTTTCAATGAATCCTGTTTTTCATATTCTGCACTTTCCTCCACTCCTTCTAGCTTGCCTTCTATTCAATCTTTCTTTAATCTTAGTTCTCTTTCTCCTGCACCTGTTTCTCCTTCTATTTCTAGCACTTCTCGTCTTCCTTTTTCTATTCCTATTTCCTCAGTCTTAGTTCCCTCATTCTCTATTCCTCCTCCTACCTTAATTCCTACTGTTCCAAACCTTTCATCCCCTCTTGCTTCTATTCCTGCTCATGCCTCTCCTCTTAGTTCTTCTTCTATACCTTCTTTTACTATTCCCATTAACTCCATTGCTATTCATCTTCCTCTCTATTCACCTGCTGCTTCTCTCAATACTCATCCTATGATCACTCAGTCCAAAGCTTGTCACCTTACTACCTCATCTTCTCTTGATCTCTCTACCACTGAGCCTCTCTCTATTACTCAGGCTTTACTGTCTTCACTTTGGACTACAGCCATGAATGAAGAATTTTAGGCCCTTCAACAGCAAGGTACCTGGACCTTAGTTCCCCCATCTTCCAATAAAACAGTAATTGGCTGCAAATGGGTTTTCCAGATTAAAAAAAATTCTAATGGAACTATAGCCCGATACAAAGCTAGATTGGTCGCCAAGGGCTATCTTCAGCAAGAAGGTGTGGATTATCAAGAAACCTTTAGTCCCATTGCTAAGCAACCCCCCATAAGGATCTTGTTATGCCTTGTGTTGCAGCAGAATTGGGTTATCAAGCAGTTGGGCATTTCAAATGCTTTTCTCCATGGAACATTAGATGAAGAAGTCTATATGATCCAGCCTCAAGGATTCATTAATGCCTCTTCTCCTACACATGTCTGCAAGCTTCACAAAGCCTTGTATGGGCTCAAACAAGCTCCTCGAGCTTGGTATTCTACTTTTTCATCCTTTCTAATTACTCAAGGTTTTCATCACAGTCAATCTGACTCCTCTTTGTTCATCCACAAGACTTCTGCTCATCTCACCGTCTTGCTTATCTATGTGGATGACATTTTCGTTACTGGTAGTGATTCCTCTGCTATTCAGTCTTTGATCACTCACATACATGTTGCCTTTTCCATGAAAGAGCTCGGTGCCATCTCCTATTTTCTTGGTATTTCAGTCATTTCCACCTCTCAGGGTTACTTTCTTTCTCAGCCAAAATATGCCACTGAATTACTTCATAAAGCTGGCATGGTAGAGTGTAAACCATGCTCCACTCCTATGGCTATTAAGCCTTCCTCCTCAGCTTTAGATGATTTACCCTATTCTCAACCTCAGTTTTACAGAAGTGTAGTTGGTGGCCTTCAGTACTTGACTATCACTCGCCCAAATATTTCTTTAGCAGTCAACCATGCCTGCTAGCATATGCATGCCACCACAGTTGCCCATTTTGCCTTGGTTAAACGCCTTCTTCGCTATATGAAAGGCACCCTCACTCATGGTCTTCGCTTTAGTCCTGGGCCCTTTACTCTTCATGTTTTTACTGATGCCAATTGGGCTGGAGATTCTTTGGATCGCAGGTCTACTTCTGGGTTTTGTGTGTTTTTGGGACCCAACCTCATCTCTTGGTCTGCTAAGAGTAGCCTACAGTCTCTCGTTCATCTACCGAGGGTGAATATCGGTCCATGGTTTCCACCACTGTTGAACTTGTCTGGTTACAACAGTTGCTGAAGGATCTTTGTATTTCTTCTTCTTCACCTCTTGTCCTCTGGGGTGATAACATCTCTACCATGGCCTTGGCTTCTAACCCTGTTTTCCACTCCCGCTCTAAGCATATTGAGGTGGACTGTCATTTTATTCGTGAGCGTGTTGTCTCCAAGCAAATTTCTCTTGCTTACATCCCTACCACTGATCAAATCGCTGATATCTTTACTAAACCATTATCTTTCTCCAGATTCCACTATCTCAAAGACAAACTTATGGTGCTTCCACGCCCCATCTGTTTGCGGGGGAATGATAAGAGTGTAAGTTCAAGTGCCAACTTGAAATCAGAGATTGAAGATCAGCAGCCCAGCTTAAGCTCACGACTGCAGCAGCAGGTCAAGCTTCCTCAGAATAATGATAACAGAAATAGAGGAGTTGGTTAGCTTAGGCAGTTAGATATAGTTAGCCACAGAGAGTTAGATATAGTTAGTTAAGAGTTTGTTATAACAAACTCTTAACCACTTGCATAAATACTTGTAATCAAGATATTATTGAGTAAGAAAAATATCATTCAGTTTCTTTTCAATATCATTATATTACATAACTTACAAACTAAAGCATACCCATAGCCTTGTGCGATAGTTTTATGCTGTCTAACCACCATAATGAAAGTTGTTAGTTCACGTCCCCTGTGGGGCATGCGGGAATGGTTCTGTTTCCTTTCCCCTAAGATCTACATTAGAGTAGGTACTAACGAGTAATTAAAATTAAAAATAAAAAGTTGATTTTGAAATTATGTTAAGCATTAAAAAAAAAAAAATAGCCAATGAATCTAATTTTACAAAAGAAAATACTATTTCTATTGGAAAAAGAGAGTAAAGCATAATAGTAAAAATTATACAAGTGATATACTTTAAGTCCTATATATTTGATAACTTGTTCCCAAAAAATTCAATTTCTTATGATATATTTTATTCCAAGTTTACCCTACACGTTAAAATATATATGAATAACAATTTTATAAAAAATAATTTATTTAAAAATATTTTAGAATATAAGAATAATCAAATTTATTAAACAAAAGCTTATAGAATTCATTATTTTATCTCACAATTTGAAAAACAATGAATTTTCAACAATATTATTTTCCAAAATTTTTTAATGGAATATTAATAAAATTAGACACTTTGAATTTGTTTACCAATTTATTTTTGATCATGTGAGATAATAGAAAATGATTTATGACATAGTTCTTTTGATAAAATTGTTCACAATTTTGTTTCATGTAATTTGTTTAATTTTGACAATTTAAAAACATAGTATTGAAGTAAATTAAAATTGTTTAAACAGTTAGTAATCATAATAAAGCATACCATTAGGAAAAATTGAACTTCTTGGGAATAAGTTATGAAAAATATGACTTAATTGTTAAATTTGATAGAATTCACTGACAATCTTTGGTCACAAAAAACTAATATATATGTTTGGTTTCAGTTTTCAGAATTCACTTTTCAGAAAATATACTTTTTCGTTTTCCATATTTTTTTGTTTTCACCGAATTTTTTTAATATTTTAAACATTTTACTTTTTAATACCAGGTTAAAATAGCCAAAAGGTCAAAAAAACTAAAAGCTAACCCACATCCCAAACGAAACCTAAATTTGTTCGTTAAGATCCAACCTACAATTCATATATAATGCTAAAAATATGATAAAAATAAAAATTAAATATCATTATATTAAATAACTTACAAACTAAAGCATACTCATAGCCTCATGCTATAGTTTTATGTTGTCTAACCACCATAATGTAGGTTGTTAGTTCACGTCCCATGTGGGGTATGGGGGGATGGTTCTGTTTCCTTTCCCCTAAGATTAGGTTAGAGTGTAGGTACTAACGAGTAATTAAAATTTAAAACAAGAAGTTGATTTGAAAATTATGTCAAGCATTAAAAAAAAAAAATAGCCCAATAATCTAACTTTACAAAAGAAAATACTATTTCCGTTGGAAAAAGAGAGTAAAGCATAATAGTAAAAATTATGCAAGTGATATACTTTAAGTCCTATATATTTGATAACTTGTTCCCAAAAAATTCAATTCTCTTATGATATATTTTATTCCAAGTTTACCCTACACGTTAAAATATATATGAATAACAATTTTATAAAAATAATAATTTATTTAAAAATACTTTTAGAATTTAAGAATAATCAAATTTTATTAAACAAAAGCTTATAAAATTCATTATTTTATCTCACAATTTTTTTAAAAAAAAATATGAATTTTCAACAATATTATTTTCCACAATTTTTTAATGGATTATTAATAAAATTAGACACTTTGAATTTGTTTACCAATTTATTTTTGATCATGTGAGATAATAGAAAATGATTTATGACATAGTTCTTTTGATAAACTTGTTCACAATTTTGTTTGATGTAATTTGTTTAATTTTGACAATTTAAAAACATAGTATTGAAGTAAATTAAAATTGTTTAAACATTTAGTAATCATAATAAAGCATATCATTAGGAAAAATTGAACTTCTTGGGAATAAGTTACGAAAAATATGCCTTTTGTTAAATTTGATAGAATTCATTGACAATCTTTGGTCACAAAAAACTAATGTATATGTTTGGTTTCAGTTTTCAGAATTCACTTTTCAAAAAATACTACTTTTTCGTTTTTCATATTTTTTTGTTTTCACCGAATTTTTTTAATATTTTAAACATTTTACTTTTTAACACCAGGTTAAAATAGCCAAAATGTCAAAAAAATAAAAGCTAACCCACATTCCAAACGAAACCTAAATTTATTTGTTAAGATCCAACCTACAATTCATATTTAATGCCAAAAATATGATAAAAATAAAAATTAAACATCATTATATTAAATAACTTACAAAGTAAAGCATATCCATAGCTTTGTGCGATAGTTTTATGTTGTCTAACCACCATAATGTAGGTTGTTAGTTCACGTCCCACGTGGGGCGTGGGGGGATGGTTCTGTTTCCTTTTCCCTAAGATCTACGTTACAGTAGGTACTAACGAGTAATTAAAATTAAAAATAAAAAGTTGATTTTAAAATTATGTTAAGCATTAAAAAAAAAATAGCCAATGAATCTAACTTTACAAAAGAAAATACTGTTTCTGTTGGAAAAAGAGAGTAAAGCATAATAGTAAAAATTATACAAGTGATATACTTTAAAGGTGTGTTTGATTGGATGGACTGGATAAGGGGGATCAGAATCCATCAGACTTGAGTCTTGGGACTGTGAATCTCCCGGACTATTTGGTTGAATTGAATATGTATCCTGTGTTTGTTTTTTCATGGGATTAGATGTCTGGAAAGGACTATTTTTAGTGAATCCAACGTTTGGTTGGACGGACTGGATAAGATAAATGAACAAAAGACTATTTTACCCTTTTGCAATTGTTTACTGAGTAATAGCAATATTAAACATATCTTTAATATTTTAATTATTTTTAGCTAGATTAAATAAAAATTTATTTTATTTTATTTTTTACACAATTAAATAAATTTATTTTTTAAAAATTAAATAAATAAATAAATAAATAAAATATCAATAAAAATTTATATTATTTTTTTAATTAAAATTTTAAATAAATTTGTTTTTAAAAATAATAATAATTAAAAAATGAAATTAAATAAAACATCTATTAACATTTAAATAATGAAATTAAATAAAATATAAACAAAATTTTAAAATAAAACATCAATAAAATATCTATAAAAAATTATTTAAAAATAAATAAATAAAACATCAATAAAATTTAAATAAAATTATTTTATTTTTAAATTGAGACATTTAAATTTTATTGAATTTTACTAAATATAATACATAATTAAATAGTAGATGGTCAAAATGGTCATTTCACTACATAATCCCAACAGTAAATAATCCCCCCAAAATTGTCCCACACCCCCCCTTAGGATAGTATAATCCCCCATATGGAGGATAAGAAGTCCGGCCGAACTCCATATCCGCTAGACTAAAAACAAAACAAACATCGGATTGGATTTACTGTGCGGATTACAATCCGCATAGTAAATAATCCCCCTCCTCCCCTCCCCCCCCCCCCCTTATCCCCCCAATCAAACACACCCTAGTCCTATATATTTGATAACTTGTCCCCAAAAAATTCAATTCTCTTATGATATATTTTATTCCAAGTTTACCCTACACGTTAAAATATATATATGAATAATAATTTTATAAAAATAATAATTTATTTAAAAATATTTTTATAATTTAAGAATAATCAAATTTATTAAACAAAAGCTTATAAAATTCATTATTTTATCTCACAATTGGAAAAAAAAAAATGAATTTTCAACAATATTATTTTCCACAATTTTTTAATGGAATACTAATAAAATTAGACACTTTGAATTTGTTTACCAATTTATTTTTGATCATGTGAGATGATAGAAAATAATTTATGACATAGTTCTTTTGATCAAATTGTTCATAATTTTGTTTGATGTAATTTGTTTAATTTTAACAATTTAAAAATATATATTGAAGTAAATTAAAATTGTTTAAACAGTTAGTAATCATAATAAAGCATACCATTAGGAAAAATTGAACTGCTTGGGAATAAGTTATGAAAAATAAGACTTAATTGTCAAATTTGATAGAATTCAATGATAATCTCGGTCACAAAAAACTAATATATATGTGTTTGGTTTCAGTTTTCAGAATTCACTTTTCAGAAAATTCTACTTTTTCGTTTTCCATATTTTTTTGTTTTCACTGAATTTTTTTAATATTTTAAACATTTTACTTTTTAGCTCCAGGCTAAAAATAGCCAAAAAGTCAAAAAACTAAAAGCCAACCCACATTCCAGACGAAGCCTAAATTTGCTCGTTAAGATCCAACCTACAATTCATATTTAATGCCAAAAATATGATAAAAATTAAAATTAAATATCTTATAAGAGTGTAAGTTCAAGTGCCAACTTGAACTCAGAGATTGAAGATCAGCAGCCCAGCTCAAGCTCACGACTGCAACAGCAGGTCAAGCTTCCTCAGAATAATGATAATAGAAATAGAGGAGTTAGTTAGCTTAGGCAGTTAGATATAGTTAGCCACAGACAGTTAGATATAATTAGTTAAGAGTTTGTTATAACAAACTCTTAACCACTTGTATAAATACTTGTAATCAAGATATTATTGAATAAGAAAAATATCATTCAGTTTCTTTTCATGGTATCAGAGCCCTGAGCTCTAACGAGCACCAAAGTGCTTCAATGGCGAATTCTCTTTCTTCTATCTCTATCTCTTCATCCATTCCACAGAACCTAAATCTTTTACTTTCAAACTTCAATTCCTTCATAACTGTAACGTTAGATTCTGTAAATTTTCTGATTTGGAAGAATCAAGTTCAAAATATCTTAAGAGCAACTGATTTTCTTGAGTTTGTTCTTGGATTGATTTCTTGTCCAAACTCTGAAATCCTTGATTCGTCTGGAAGAGCTACAACCAATCCAGAATTTCTTCAATGGAAGATGATAGATGCACATCTACTTAGTTTTCTCACTGCTACACTATCATCTCCTGTATATGCTTCAGTGATTCAATATCAACATTGCTTTGAAGTTGGGCATGCTCTGGAAAAGCGATACACGTCTCTTTCTCGTTCGCATATTCATCAATTGAAGAATAAGTTGCAGTCTGTTACGAAAAAAGGCTTCACCATGAATGAATATCTGACTCAAATCAAAGAGATCTCAAATCAGCTTCAGCTTACTTCATCAATGATTGATGATGAAGATCTTGTGCTCTTAACTCTGAATGGTTTACCAGAGGAGTATGATGCTCTCAAAACAACCATACTTGCTTGAGTGGAATCCATTACAATGGATGATCTGTGTTCACTCTTGAGTTCTAAAGAAATTCATGTTAAAAACAAAGCCAAACTTGTTATTTCTGTTTCTTCAGTAGCTTATGCTACAACCAAAGGTTCTGAAACTTCACAGTCCTCTCCTCAATATTCAAAATCACATTTTACCAATCCTCATAGTTACAAAGGTCGAGGTCAATCTCATGGTTATAGAGGAGGACAAAACAGAGGTGGAAGGTTTTATAGATCTAACAGAGGAAGATATGGAGGAAATAACTACACTTCCAACAACAACAATGGTTGTCAGATCTGTGGAGGTTATAATCATAGTGCCTTTGACTGCTGGTGGAGAATGGATCCTAGCTTTTAACCTCTCAATTCCAATTCTTCCTCCCAAACCTCTCCTCAAGTTGTGCTTCAACCACAAGTATATTCTGTTACCAGTGCTCCATCCACTTCCTCATCTGCTTCACTTACTCCTTGGTACATTGATTTTGTAGCCACAAATCACATCACCAATGATCTCACCAACCTTCATCTTTATCAACCATATCAAGTCCAAGATCAAGTCACTGTAAGTAATGGTCAAACTGTTCCCATCCAGCACATTGGTAAGGGTTTATTACCTACTCCTCACTACTCTTTTCACCTCAATCATCTTCTTCATTCACCACATATTTCTTCGAATTTACTATCTGTTCATCAATTGGCCAAAGACAATAATTGTTCAATTACTTTTGATGTTGATTCATGTTTTATTCAGGACAAACATACAAGACAAATTCTTCATAAAGGATCTGCTGTGAATGGCTTGTATCACTTTGCTGCATCTCCATCTTCCTCTTCCCCTCAGTCTCATATCACTCAGTCACAAGTCTCTCTACCTGTTTGGCATCAGAGACTTGGTCATCCATCTTCTTTAAAATTTCATCATGTTGCTAAGCATCTACCTACTGTTTTTAGAAATAAAGAGTACAAGAACTTTGTTTGTACTCCATGTAGTGTTGCTAAGGTTCACAAGTTACCTTTCAAATTGTCTAGTACTGCTGTTAGTCAACATTTTTCCCTTATTCACTGTGATGTGTGGGGCCCTTTTAATCCATCCTTTACTGGTTACAAATACTACTTGTTGTTTATGGATGATTTTACCAAGTTTACATGGATCTATCCTCTTCATGTTAAAAGTGAAGTATTTTCCACTTTCTTGCACTTCAAAACTTATGCTGAAACTCAGTTTTCTACTTCATTAAAAATTTTAAGGATAGATAATGGCACTAAGTTTGTTAATAAACAAATGCATGATTACCTTGTTACTAGTGGTATCCTTCATCATCTTACCTGTCCTTATACTCCTGAACAAAATGGAGTGGCTGAGCGCAAGCATCAACACATCACTAAGACTACTATTGCTTTGTTATATCAGTCCTCTGTTCCTCTTCAGTTTTGGTTTGAAGCTATGGCTACTGTAGTTTTTCTCATCAATAGGTTGCCTAGTTTGTCCCTTAGTCATAAGTCTCCCTTCAAATTGTTTTTTCACACTTTACCTAATTATACATTTCTTAAAGTCTTTGGTTGTCAGTGCTTTCCATGGCTTCGGCCTTATGCAGCTCACAAATTGGCTCCTAGGTCTACCTCATGTGTGTTCCTAGGCTATCACTCTACTGTCAAAGGCTACAGGTGTTTGGACCCTAGCTCAGGCAAGATCTTTCTCTCTCGACATGTCACTTTCAATGAATCCTGTTTTTCATATTCTACACTTTCCTCCACTCCTTCTAGCTTGCCTTCTATTCAATCTTTCTTTAATCTTAGTTCTCTTTCTCCTGCACTTGTTTCTCCTTCTATTTCTAGCACTTCTCGTCTTCCTTTTTCTATTCATATTTCCTCAGTCTTAGTTCCCTCATTCTCTATTCCTCCTCCTACCTTAATTCCTACTGTTCCAAACCTTTCATCCCCTCTTGCTTCTATTCCTGCTCATGCCTCTCCTCTTAGTTCTTTTTCTATACCTTCTTTTACTATTCCCATTAACTCCATTGCTATTCATCTTCCTCTCTATTCACCTGCTGCTTCTCTCAATACTCATCCTATGATCACTCAGTCCAAAGCTTGTCACCTTACTACCTCATCTTCTCTTGATCTCTCTACCACTGAGCCTCTCTCTATTACTCAGGCTTTACTGTCTTCACTTTGGACTACAGCCATGAATGAAGAATTTTAGGCCCTTCAACAGCAAGGTACCTGGACCTTAGTTCCCCCACCTTCCAATAAAACAGTAATTGGCTGCAAATGGGTTTTCCAGATTAAAAAAAATTCTAATGGAACTATAGCCCGATACAAAGCTAGATTGGTCGCCAAGGGCTATCTTCAGTAAGAAGGTGTGGATTATCAAGAAACCTTTAGTCCCATTGCTAAGCAACCCCCCATAAGGATCTTGTTATGCCTTGTGTTGCAGCAGAATTGGGTTATCAAGCAGTTGGGCATTTCAAATGCTTTTCTCCATGGAACATTAGATGAAGAAGTCTATATGATCCAGCCTCAAGGATTCATTAATGCCTCTTCTCCTACACATGTCTGCAAGCTTCACAAAGCCTTGTATGGGCTCAAACAAGCTCCTCGAGCTTGGTATTCTACTTTTTCATCCTTTCTAATTACTCAAGGTTTTCATCACAGTCAATCTGACTCCTCTTTGTTCATCCACAAGACTTCTGCTCATCTCACCGTCTTGCTTATCTATGTGGATGACATTTTGGTTACTGGTAATGATTCCTCTGCTATTCAGTCTTTGATCACTCACATACATGTTGCCTTTTCCATGAAAGAGCTCGGTGCCATCTCCTATTTTCTTGGTATTTCAGTCATTTCCACCTCTCAGGGTTACTTTCTTTCTCAGCCAAAATATGCCACTGAATTACTTCATAAAGCTGGCATGGTAGAGTGTAAACCATGCTCCACTCCTATGGCTATTAAGCCTTCCTCCTCAGCTTTAGATGATTTACCCTATTCTCAACCTCAGTTTTACAGAAGTGTAGTTGGTGGCCTTCAGTACTTGACTATCACTCGCCCAAATATTTCTTTAGCAGTCAACCGTGCCTGCTAGCATATGCATGCCACCACAGTTGCCCGTTTTGCCTTGGTTAAACGCCTTCTTCGCTATATGAAAGGCACCCTCACTCATGGTCTTCGCTTTAGTCCTGGGCCCTTTACTCTTCATGTTTTTACTGATGCCAATTGGGCTGGAGATTCTTTGGATCGCAGGTCTACTTCTGGGTTTTGTGTGTTTTTGGGACCCAACCTCATCTCTTGGTCTGCTAAGAGGTAGCCTACAGTCTCTCGTTCATCTACCGAGGGTGAATATCGGTCCATGGTTTCCACCACTGTTGAACTTGTCTGGTTACAACAGTTGCTGAAGGATCTTTGTATTTCTTCTTCTTCACCTCTTGTCCTCTGGGGTGATAACATCTCTACCATGGCCTTGGCTTCTAACCCTGTTTTCCACTCCCGCTCTAAGCATATTGAGGTGGACTGTCATTTTATTCGTGAGCGTGTTGTCTCCAAGCAAATTTCTCTTGCTTACATCCCTACCACTGATCAAATCGCTGATATCTTTACTAAACCATTATCTTTCTCCAGATTCCACTATCTCAAAGACAAACTTATGGTGCTTCCACGCCCCATCTGTTTGCGGGGGAATGATAAGAGTGTAAGTTCAAGTGCTAACTTGAAATCAGAGATTGAAGATCAGCAGCCCAGCTTAAGCTCACGACTGCAGCAGCAGGTCAAGCTTCCTCAGAATAATGATAACAGAAATAGAGGAGTTGGTTAGCTTAGGCAGTTAGATATAGTTAGCCACAGAGAGTTAGATATAGTTAGTTAAGAGTTTGTTATAACAAACTCTTAACCACTTGCATAAATACTTGTAATCAAGATATTATTGAGTAAGAAAAATATCATTCAGTTTCTTTTCAATATCATTATATTACATAACTTACAAACTAAAGCATACCCATAGCCTTGTGCGATAGTTTTATGCTGTCTAACCACCATAATGTAAGTTGTTAGTTCACGTCCCATGTGGGGCATGCGGGAATGGTTCTGTTTCCTTTCCCCTAAGATCTACATTAGAGTAGGTACTAACGAGTAATTAAAATTAAAAATAAAAAGTTGATTTTTAAATTATGTTAAGCATTAAAAAAAAAAAAATAGCCAATGAATCTAATTTTACAAAAGAAAATACTATTTCTATTGGAAAAAGAGAGTAAAGCGTAATAGTAAAAATTATACAAGTGATATACTTTAAGTCCTATATATTTGATAACTTGTTCCCAAAAAATTCAATTCTCTTATGATATATTTTATTCCAAGTTTACCCTACACGTTAAAATATATATGAATAACAATTTTATAAAAATAATAATTTATTTAAAAATACTTTTAGAATATAAGAATAATCAAATTTATTAAACAAAAGCTTATAGAATTCATTATTTTATCTCACAATTTGAAAAACAATGAATTTTCAACAATATTATTTTCCAAAATTTTTTAATGGAATATTAATAAAATTAGACACTTTGAATTTGTTTACCAATTTATTTTTGATCATGTGAGATAATAGAAAATGATTTATGACATAGTTCTTTTGATAAAATTGTTCACAATTTTGTTTGATGTAATTTGTTTAATTTTGACAATTTAAAAACATAGTATTGAAGTAAATTAAAATTGTTTAAACAGTTAGTAATCATAATAAAGCATACCATTAGGAAAAATTGAACTTCTTGGGAATAAGTTATGAAAAATATGACTTAATTGTTAAATTTGATAGAATTCACTGACAATCTTTGGTCACAAAAAACTAATATATATGTTTGGTTTCAGTTTTCAGAATTCACTTTTCAGAAAATATTACTTTTTCGTTTTCCATATTTTTTTGTTTTCACCGAATTTTTTTAATATTTTAAACATTTTACTTTTTAATACCAGGTTAAAATAGCCAAAAGGTCAAAAAAACTAAAAGCTAACCCACATCCCAAACGAAACCTAAATTTGTTCGTTAAGATCCAACCTACAATTCATATATAATGCTAAAAATATGATAAAAATAAAAATTAAATATCATTATATTAAATAACTTACAAACTAAAGCATACTCATAGCCTCATGCTATAGTTTTATGTTGTCTAACCACCATAATGTAGGTTGTTAGTTCACGTCCCATGTGGGGTATGGGGGGATGGTTCTGTTTCCTTTCCCCTAAGATCTACGTTAGAGTAGGTACTAACGAGTAATTAAAATTTAAAACAAGAAGTTGATTTGAAAATTATGTCAAGCATTAAAAAAAAAAAAATAGCCCAATAATCTAACTTTACAAAAGAAAATACTATTTCCGTTGGAAAAAGAGAGTAAAGCATAATAGTAAAAATTATGCAAGTGATATACTTTAAGTCCTATATATTTGATAACTTGTTCCCAAAAAATTCAATTCTCTTATGATATATTTTATTCCAAGTTTACCCTACACGTTAAAATATATATGAATAACAATTTTATAAAAATAATAATTTATTTAAAAATACTTTTAGAATTTAAGAATAATCAAATTTTATTAAACAAAAGCTTATAAAATTCATTATTTTATCTCACAATTTTTTTAAAAAAAAATATGAATTTTCAACAATATTATTTTCCACAATTTTTTAATGGATTATTAATAAAATTAGACACTTTGAATTTGTTTACCAATTTATTTTTGATCATGTGAGATAATAGAAAATGATTTATGACATAGTTCTTTTGATAAACTTGTTCACAATTTTGTTTGATGTAATTTGTTTAATTTTGACAATTTAAAAACATAGTATTGAAGTAAATTAAAATTGTTTAAACATTTAGTAATCATAATAAAGCATATCATTAGGAAAAATTGAACTTCTTGGGAATAAGTTACGAAAAATATGCCTTAATTGTTAAATTTGATAGAATTCATTGACAATCTTTGGTCACAAAAAACTAATGTATATGTTTGGTTTCAGTTTTCAGAATTCACTTTTCAAAAAATACTACTTTTTCGTTTTTCATATTTTTTTGTTTTCACCGAATTTTTTTAATATTTTAAACATTTTACTTTTTAACACCAGGTTAAAATAGCCAAAATGTCAAAAAAATTAAAAGCTAACCCACATTCCAAACGAAACCTAAATTTATTTGTTAAGATCCAACCTACAATTCATATTTAATGCCAAAAATATGATAAAAATAAAAATTAAACATCATTATATTAAATAACTTACAAAGTAAAGCATATCCATAGCTTTGTGCGATAGTTTTATGTTGTCTAACCACCATAATGTAGGTTGTTAGTTCACGTCCCACGTGGGGCGTGGGGGATGGTTCTGTTTCCTTTTCCCTAAGATCTACATTACAGTAGGTACTAACGAGTAATTAAAATTAAAAATAAAAAGTTGATTTTAAAATTATGTTAAGCATTAAAAAAAAAAATAGCCAATGAATCTAACTTTACAAAAGAATATATTATTTCTGTTGGAAAAATAGAGTAAAGCGTAATAGTAAAAATTATACAAGTGACATACTTTAAGTCCTATATATTTGGTAACTTGTTCCCAAAAAATTCAATTCTCTTATGATATATTTTATTGCAAGTTTACCCTACACGTTAAAATATATATGAATGACAATTTTATAAAAATAATAATTTATTTTAAAATATTTTTAGAATTTAAGACAAATTTAATGGATTTCACACCAGGAAGAGAAGTTCAAGGAATCAGAATCTCGTACACGTTAAAATATATATGAATGACAATTTTATAAAAATAATAATTTATTTTAAAATATTTTTAGAATTTAAGAATAATCAAATTTTATTAAACAAAAGCTTATAAAATTCATTATTTTATCTCACAATTTTTTTAAAAAATATATGTGAATTTTCAACAATATTATTTTCCACAATTTTTTAATGGATTATTAATAAAATTAGACACTTTGAATTTGTTTACCAATTTATTTTTGATCATGTGAGATAATAGAAAATGATTTATGACATAGGCCCTGTTTGGTAGGCCTTATTTCCAGCTTATTTCAGCTTTTAGCTTAATTTAAGCTATTTTGATGTGTTTGATTCAGCTTAATAATACAGCTTATAGCTTTTTGTAAGTCAAAAATCAACTTATTCTTTGAGTGGGGGAGGAGAAGCTTAATTTATAAGTCAAAAATCAGCTTATGTTCACAGTTATAAGCTATAAGCTGTTAGACTATAAGTTATAATCACTTTCCCACAGCTCTACCAAACGGGGCCATAGTTCTTTTGATAAACTTGTTCACAATTTTGTTTGATGTAATTTGTTTAATTTTGACAATTTAAAAACATAGTATTGAATTAAATTAAAATTGTTTAAACAGTTAGTAATCATAATAAAGCATTCCATTAGGAAAAATTGAACTTCTTGGGAATAAGTTATGAAAAATAGACTTAATTGTTAAATTTGATAGAATTTACTGATAATCTTGGTCACAAAAAACTAATATATATGTTTGGTTTCAGTTTTCAGAATTCATTTTTCAGAATATTCTTCTTTTTCATTTTCCATATTTTTTTGTTTTTATTGAATTTTTTTAATATTTTAAACATTTTACTTTTTACCTCCGTGTTAAAATAACCAAAAAGTTAAAAAATTAAAAGTAACCCACATCCCAAACGAAGCCTAAATTTGTTTGTTAAGGTCCAACCAACAATTCATATTAAATGCCAAAAATATGATAAAAATAAAAATTAAATATCATTATATTAAATAACTTACAAACTAAAGCATATCCATAGCCTTGTGCAATAGTTTTATATATGCTGTCTAACCATCATAATGTAGGTTGTTAGTTCACGTCCCATGTGGGGTGTAGGGGAATGGTTCTGTTTCCTTTCCCCTAAGATCTAGGTTAGAGTAGGTACTAACGAGTAATTAAAATTAAAAATAAAAAGTTGATTTTAAAATTATGTTAAGCATTAAAAAAAAATAGCCAATGAATCCAACTTTACAAAAGTAAATACTGTTTCTGTTGGAAAAATAGAGTAAAGCATAATAGTAAAAATTATACAAGTGATATATTTTAGGGTAAATTACACTGACACCCCCTGAGGTTTATGTTTATTACAGTTCTCCCGTCACATTTTGGAAATTAAATCTCCCTTCCTGAGGTTTAAAGTTTCATTACAGATTCCCCCCTTAGCAATTTAATTTTTTTAAATACTAATTTTGCCCTCACTGGTAAATTACATTGACAGCCCTCACATTTAAAAAATTACAATCCCCTCCCTAAGGTTTAAAGTAATATTACCAATTGCCCCCTCGGTTAGTATTAGTTGAAAAAAAAATTAATTGAAAAAAAAATTATTTGAAAAAAAATTTTGTTAGTAAAATTTTTAAATTTATGTTTAAAAACTGACGTAAACTCATTTTTTGAATTTACATTTTTTCCTCAAATTTACAAACTGAGACAACCATTTATAAACCAAAAAAATTATCAAACAAGTTTTTATGACAGTTTTTTAAATTTTTGTAAATATAAATTAAAAACTAAAAACTAAATGGTTACTTAACAAGTTTCAGATGATAAAAATATCGTAAAATTAACAAATAATTGTAGGAAAAAATGGTGTTTTATAGGCATATTTTGGACCGACTTTGAGGCCAAAATTGAGTGGGCCCCAAACGTTGTTTGGGGTGGGTCCGAAGAGGTGAAGTGTTCCTTGCCGCGTGGCAAGTCACATGGTGAAGACGGAACGTTAAAACCATTTATGAGTGAATGGGAAGTTGACGTCGTTTTCGGGTCTAACATTAATTTTTTAGATAAAATTCTTTTGAATTTTTCAATAAGAAATTATTGTGAGAATTTAATTTTAATCTAAATTCAAATTTTTGGGTTTCTAAAGTGGTTTCCTAAAATTTGTCAAATAGATTAATATTTATATTCCAAACAGATTTTTATAAATCTTTTATCTATTGGATTTATTTGATTAAACTATTCTAATAGTTTAATAAAATATATTTTCCAACAGTGACCTTTTCAAATTGTTGGAAAGAATAAAGCCGTTTCTGTACAACGGTTGATTAAACTATTATAATAGTTTAATTAAATATATTTCCCAACAGTGACCTTTTCAAATTGTTTGAAAGACTAAAGCCGTGCCTGTACAACGGACAGATTGTTTGAATTCAACAGTTGTATCTGTTAATTTGAATTCACATCTGTTCATTCAATGTTTGGTATTTGTTCGGACAGCAGCCTTGCCTATAAATACTTTCTATTCCAGCAATCTTAAGTGACGTTTTTTCTGATCCAAAATAACAGTCTGCATAGTGCCTTTGCTGTCCAAATTTCCTTTGACTGCATTATTTCTACATTTTAGATTTAGGAATAAATATTTCAGAGAGTTAGAACACAGGTTTGGTTCGCCGAACAAATTTATTTGAAGTGCTTCTATAAATTTGTGAAGATCATTGTATCCTGGGAGATAGACGCCATTCAACCGTAAGCACCATAGCGGGGCGAATCTGTCTTAAGGACAGAGTGTCACACACTCGACTTGGTCTTGTAATTTTTATTTGGTTCAATAAATAAATCCGGTATGTAATTTATTTATTTTGTTTGATTTTATTTCAAGTTATTTTTTATACACAGAAGATTGTTCCAACAATAATTAAATAAGTTACCAACGTAAGAAATGACTTATCAAAAGATTCTTAGGCTATGTATGGTTTGATTTTTAGAAATTTTTTGTAAAAATTAAAAATTAATTTGGTTAAGAAATAAAAAATAAAAAATAATTATGATTTTTATATAATTTTTATCTTTTGAGTGGTTAGAAATAAATTTTTACAAATTAAATTGAAACAGCCATACGTATATATATAACCTGCCCAAAAGTTAAAATGATAATTATTTTTTATCCTTAAAAGATAATTATTTTTTATCTTTTATTTCTTAACCAAATTAATTTTTAATTTTTTAAAAAAATTTCTAAAAATAAACCATACATAGCCTAAGAATTTTTTGATAAGTTATTTCTTACGTTAGTAACTTATTTAATTATTTGTTAATTTTACGATATTTTTACCATCTGAAGTCTATTTGGTAATTATTTCGTTTTCAGTTTTCAATTTATCTTTACAAAAATTTTAAAAACTATCATAAAAACTTATTTGATAATTTTTTTGGTTTATAAATGGTTGTCTCAGTTTGTAAATTTGAGGGAAAAAAATAAATTCAAAAAATGAGTTTACGTTGGTTTTTAAATAGAAATTTAAAAAATTTTCTAAGAAAATTTTTTTTCAGTTAATTTTTTTTTCAATTAATTTTTTTTCAATGAATTTTTTTTTCAACTAATACTAACCGAGAGGGCAATTGGTAATGTTACTTTAAACCTTAGGGAGGGGATTGTAATTTCTAAAATGTGAGGGGTGTCGATGTAATTTACACAGTGAGGGCAAAATTGTTATTTAAAAAAAATTAAATTGTTGAGGAGGGAATCTGTAATGAAACTTTAAACCTCAGAGAGGGTGATGTAATTTCCAAAACGTGAGGAGGGAACTGTAATAAATATAAACCTCAGGGGGTGTCAGTGTAATTTACCCTATATTTTAAGTCCTATATATTTGATAACTTGTTCCCAAAACATACAATTCTCTGATGATATATTTTATTCCAAGTTTACCGTACATGTTAAAATATATATATATGAATAACAATTTTATTAAAATAATAATTTTTTAAAAGTAGTTTTGAAATTTAAGAATAATCAAATTTTATTAAAAAAAAAACTTATAAAATTCATTATTTTATCTCACAATTTGAAAAAAATATGAATTTTCAACAGTATTACTTTCCACAATTTTTTAATGGAATATTAATAAAATTAGACACTTTGAATTTGTTTACCAATTTATTTTTGATCATGTGAGATAATAGAAAATGATTTATGACAGTTCTTTTGATCAAATTGTTCATAATTTTGTTTGATGAAATTTGTTTAATTTTGACAATTTAAAAACATAGTATTGAAGTAAATTAAAATTGTTTAAACAGTTAGTAATCATAATAAAGCATACCATTAGGAAAAATTGAACTTCTTGGGAATAAGTTATGAAAAATTAATTGCTAAATTTGATAGAATTCACTGATAATCTTGGTCACAAAAAACTAATATATATGTTTGGTTTCAGTTTTCAAAATTCACTTTTGAGAAAATTCTACATTTTCGTTTTTCATATTTTTTTGTTTTCACTGAAATTTTTTTAATATTTTAAACATTTTACTTTTTAGCTCCAGGCTAAAATAGCCAAAAAGTTAAAAAACTAAAACCCAACCCATATCTCAAACGAAGCCTAAATTTGTTCGTTAAGATCCAACCTACAATTCTTATTTAATGCCAAAAATACGATAAATATTAAAATTAAATATCGTTATATTAAATAACTTACAAAGTAATGCATACCCAGAGCCTGGTGCGATGGTTTTATATTGTCTAACCACCATATTGTTGGTTGTTAGTTCACGTCCATTGTGGGGCGTGGGGGATGTTTTTGTTTCCTTTCCCCTAAGATCTAGGTTAGAGTAGGTACTAACGAGTAATTAAAATTAAAAATAAAAAGTTGATTTTAAAATTATATTAAGCATTAAAAACAAAAAAAAAAAATAGCCAATGAATCAAACTTTACAAAAGAAAATAATCTTTCTGTTGGAAAAATAGAGTAAAGCATAATAGTAAAAATTATACAAGTGATATACTTTTAAGTCCTATATATTTGATAACTTATTCCCAAAAAATTCAATTCTCATATGATATATTTTATTCCAAGTTTACCCTAAACGTTAAAATATATATGAATAACAATTTTCTAAAAATAATAACTTACTTAAAAATATTTTTAGAATTTAAGAATAATCAAATTTTATTAAACAAAAGCTTATAAAATTCATTATTTTATCTCACAATTTGAAAAAAATATGAATTTTCAACAATATTATTTTCCACTATTTTTCAAGGGAATATTAATAAAATTAGACACTTTTAATTATTTTACCAATTTATTTTTGATCATGTGAGATAATAGAAAATGATTTATGACATAGTTCTTTTGACCAAATTGTTCATAATTTTGTTTGATGTAATTTGTTTAGTTTTGACAATTTAAAAACATAGTATTGAAGCAAATTAAAATTGTTTAAACAGTTAGTAATCATAATAAAGCAAACCATTTGGAAAAATTGAACTTCTTGGGAATAAGTTATGAAAAATAAGACTTAATTGTTAAATTTGATAGAGTTCACTGATAATCTTGGTCACAAAAAACTAATATAAATGTTTGCTTTCAGTTTTCAAAATTCACTTTTCAGAAAATTCTACTTTTTCGTTTCCATATTTTTTTGTTTTCACTGAATTTTTTTAATATTTTAAACATTTTACTTTTTAGCTCCAAGGTAAAATAGCTAAAAAGTCAAAATATTAAAAGCCAACCCACATCCCAAACAAAGCCTAAATTTGTTCGTTAAGATCCAACCTATAATTGATATTTAATGCCAAAAATATGATAAAAATCAAAATTAAATATCATTATATTAAATAACTCACAAACTAAATCATACCCATAGCCTTGTGCGATAGTTTTATGCTGTCAAACCCCCATAATGTAAGTTGTTAGTTCACGTCCCTTGTGGGGTGCAGGGGGATGGTTCTGTTTCTTTTCCTCTAAGATCTAGGTTAGAGTAGGTTCTAACGAGTAATTAAAATTAAAAATAAAAAGTTGATTTTAAAATTATGTTAAGCATTAAAAAAAAAATAGCCAATGAATCTAACTTTGCAAAAAAAATGCTATTTTGCTGTTGGAAAAAGAGAGTATAGCATAATAGTAAAAATTATACAAGTGATATACATTAAGGCTAAGTTTGGGAAGACTAAATAAGTGTACTTTTTGATTTTTCTTGTATTATGTGTAGAAAAAATAGAGAGGAGATGTTGATTGATGTGACCCAAAAAGATAAAAAGATGAAATAAGTGCACTTTTTTAGTTTAGCCAAACTTGGCCTAAGTCCTATATATTTAAAAACTTGTTCCCAAAAAATTCAATTCTCTTATTATATATTTTATTCCAAATTTACCCTACACGTTAAAATATATATGAATAACAATTTTATAAAAATAATAATTTTTTTAAAATTATTTTTAGAATTTAACAATAATCAAATTTTGTTAAACAAAAGCTTATAAAATTCATTATTTTATCTCACAATTTTTTTAAAAAAAAATATGAATTTTCAACAATATTACTTTCCACAATTTTTTAATGGAATATTAATAAAATTAGACACTTTGAATTTGTTTAACATTTTATTTTTGATCATGTGAGATAATAGAAAATGATTTATGACATAGTTCATTTGATCAAATTGTTCATAATTTTGTTTGATGTAATTTGTTTAATTTTGACAATTTAAAAACATAGTATTGAAGTAAATTAAAATTGTTTAAACAGTTAGTAATCATAATAAAGCAAACCATTAGGAAAAATTGAACTTCTTGGGAATAAGTTATGAAAAATAAGATTTAATTGTTAAATTTGATAGAGTTCACTGATAATCTTGGTCACAAAAAACTAATATAAATGTTTACTTTCAGTTTTCAAAATTCATTTTTCAGAAAATTTTACTTTTTCGTTTTCCATATTTTTTTGTTTTCACTGAATTTTTTTAATATTTTAAACGTTTTACTTTTTAGCTCCAATGTAAAATAGCTAAAAAGTCAAAATCCTAAAAGCCAACCTCATCCCTAACGAAGCCTAAATTTGTTCGTTAGGATCCAACCTATAATTGATATTTAATGCCAAAAATATGATAAAAATCAAAATTAAATATCATTATATTAAATAACTCACAAACTAAATCATACCCATAGCCTTGTGCAATAGTTTTATGCTGTCAAACCACCATAATGTAAGTTGTTAGTTCACGTCCCCTGTGGGGCGTGGGGGAATGGTTCTATTTCCTTTCCTCTAAGATCTAGGTTAGAGTAGGTACTAACGAGTAATTAAAATTTAAAATAAAAAGTTGATTTTAAAATTATGTTAAGCATTAAAATAAATAAAAAAATAGCCAATGAATCTAACTTTACAAAAGAAAATACTATTTCTGTTGGAAAAAGAAAGTAAAGCATAATAGTAAAAATTATACAAGTGACATACTTTAAGTCCCATATATTTGATAACTTGTTCCCAAAAAATTCAATTCTCTTATTATATATTTTATTCCAAATTTACCCTACACGTTAAAATATATATGAATAACAATTTTATAAAAATAATAATTTTTTTAAAATTATTTTTAGAATTTAAGAATAATCAAATTTTGTTAAACAAAAGCTTATAAAATTCATTATTTTATCTCACAATTAGAAAAAAAATATGAATTTTCAACAATATTATTTTCCACAATTTTTTAATGGAATATTAATAAAATTAGACACTTTGAATTTGTTTAACAATTTATTTTTGATCATGTGAGATAATAGAAAATGATTTATGACATAGTTCTTTTGATCAAATTGTTCATCATTTTGTTTGATGTAATTTGTTTAATTTTGACAATTTAAAAACATAGTATTGAAGTAAATTAAAATTGTTTAAACAGTTAGTAATCATAATAAAGCAAACCATTAGGAAAAATTGAACTTCTTGGGAGTAAGTTATGAAAAATAAGACTTAATTGTTAAATTTGATAGAGTTCACTGATAATCTTGGTCACAAAAAACTAATATAAATGTTTGTTTTCAGTTTTCAAAATTCACTTTTCAGAAAATTCTTCTTTTTCGTTTTCCATATTCTTTTGCTTTCACTGAATTTTTTTAATATTTTAAACATTTTACTTTTTAGTTCCAAGGTAAAATAGCTAAAAAGTCAAAATACTAAAAGCCAACCCACATCCCAAACGAAGCCTAAATTTGTTCGTTAAGATCCAACTTGTAATTGATATTTAATGCCAAAAATATGATAAAAATAAAAATTAAATATCATTTTATTAAATAACTCACAAACTAAATCATACCCATAGCCTTGTGTGATAGTTTTATGCTGTCAAACCATCATAATGTAAGTTGTTAGTTCACGTCCCCTGTGGGGCGTGGGGGGATGGTTCTGTTTTCTTTCCTCTAAGATCTAGGTTAGAGTAGGTACTAACGAGTAATTAAAATTAAAAATAAAAAGTTGATTTTAAAATTATGTTAAGCATTAAAAAAAAAAATAGCCAATGAATCTAACTTTGCAAAAAAAATGCTATTTTGCTGTTGGAAAAAGAGACGATAGCATAATAGTAAAAATTATACAAGTGATATACTTTAAGTCCTATATATTTGATAACTTGTTCCCAAAAAATTCAATTCTCTTATGATATATTTTATTCCAAATTTACCCTACACGTTAAAATATGTATGAATAACAATTTTATAAAAATAATAATTTATTTAAAAATATTTTTAAAATTTAAGAATAACCAAATTTTATTAAACAAAAGCTTATAAAATTCATTTTTTATCTCGCTATTTGAAAAAAATATGAATTTTCAACAATATTATTTTCCACAATTTTTTAATGAAATATTAATAAAATTAGACACTTTGAATTTGTTTACCAATTTATTTTTGATCATGTGAGATAATAGAAAATGATTTATGACATAGTTCTTTTGATCAAATCGTTCATAATTTTGTTTGATGTAATTTGTTTAATTTTGACAATTTAAAAACATAGTATTGAAGTAAATTAAAATTGTTTAAACAGTTAGTATTCGTAATAAAGCATACCATTAGGAAAAATAGAACTTCTTTGGAATAAGTTATGAAAAATAAGACTTAGACCAAGTTTGGCATGTATCAAAAAAGTTAAAAAGTAAAAAATTACTCAAAAAGTTAAAAAGTTAACACTATTCACCGAAAGTCAACAATTACGGCTGCACAACTCCCAATACTAATTTTTCCCTACAAATCAATTTTTACAATTTTTTATTACACATTTTTCCATAAAAAGTCAAAAAGTTAACCCAAACATCCATATTTTCTTCCTCAATTTTTTAGTCCAAAAAGACAAAAAATACACTTATTTAGGACACCCCAAACAACTTTTTAATTGTCAAATTTGATAGAATTCACTGATAATCTTCGTCACAAAAAACTAATATATATGTTTGGTTTCAGTTTTCAAACTTCATTTTTCAGAAAATTCTACTTTTTTGTTTTTCATATTTTTTGTTTTCACTGAATTTTTTAATTTTTAAACATTTTTTTTTTAATTTTTAGACACACTTTAACATAAATATACTTAAAAAGTATAATATTTGTGAAAAAATTCTTTTAAAAAATTCATTAAATACCAAAAATATAAAAATTCAATACATTTTTCATATTTTTGTATATTTATTAATTTTTTAAAATATTTTTCACAAATATTTTATAATTTAGATTCATCCAAGTAAGGTATATCTAAAAAAGTAAATAAATTATTTAAGATTTTAAAAATATTCACTAAAAATAAAAAATAAAAAACTTTATTTTTAAAATACTAAATTAAAAAAATTAAAGCCAAACAATAAGACCAACAACCTCTTATCGTACCTAAAATTGACGAGCTCAAATTAGTGCTCTACAGGTGTCCCTTTTTGTTTACACAGAGTGCTTAGGACATGTGTTTGAACCCTAGAGGGTTCGTTGGGAAAGTGGGTTGGATTTTTATTTTTTGATTTTTTTTTTGACTATTTTAGTTTAGAATTAAAAAGTTTTATTTGAGCAGGATTTTTAATTTTTTTATGAGAAAAAGAATGTAATAGTTATAGGTTAAATGTAATGTTTTGTCTTATTAAACTAAAAAATTTTTTTTTTTTTTTTTTGACTATTTTAACCAAAAAAGCCCAAACTCACCCTTCTCAAACTAGCCCTATATTTGGCAAATTTGGCAAAGTCACGACATGAATACGATATGATATTCCAACACAATAATTTTTAAAAAATATAAAATACAACACGTGAGAATGAGCAAAAATATTATAAAAATAAATTAATAATTAAATAATATAAAAAAAAAAGAAAAAAAAAAAACCGTTTCTAGCTGGATGCAAAACGACAAATGAAAAAAGAGAAAAAGTACCTTCAATTTCTCAAGATAGAAAGCAGGGTTCATAATCCTTCTATGCTTAGCCCATTTCTCACCCTCATAGCCAGCAAGACCGGAAAGTGGCAAGCTAAGGGTAGGACTTGGTGTTGGCGTTTTGAAATTATTGTTCTTCAGCAAAATTTCTTCGATTAGTTGAGGCTCCATTATCATTACTGTGGGACTCGTCCCTGTCCATATCACACACTTCTTACCTGCACGTTATATGGACCATCATCATAGTCTAGATTAGCAGGGTTGTTTGGAATCTACTTCAAAAAAAAAATTCTTTTTTTTTTTTTTTTTTTTATGAACAAAAATAATGGGAAGTCTGAAATCTCTACTTTTTGCACTAAAAAAAAAAAAACCAATAAGCTAGCTTTGACAAGAGGATAGTTTTTGTCCTCTGTCAAATTGTCTAATTTTTTGGCTCAATCTCACTGATGAAGAAAGGAGGAAAAAAAAAAAACCTAATTTGAAATTAAATAATTTACCAACATTCATCTCTTGGTATAATCTTCATCTCAGTAAGAAGCTCATTAGCGAAGGAATTTTGTATCCCAGAATAAACCCATATCCTTGTCTTAATCTAAAAGGATCAAAAATTATAAATATACCTCTGAAATTTATTTAAAATATAAATTTATTTTTGTAATTTTAAAAATTATATCTCACCCTTGAAAGTTTTTGAATTTCATAATAAATGATCCTTTTTATCAATAAATCATCAAATTAATTAATAATTTTTAATAATGTCAAAAATATTTTTTAATTAATAATTTAACTAATTTTATCATTGTATAAAAATAGTTAAAATATTATTGTTTTAAATTAATTCTATTAAATAAAAAAATTATAATTTTTTAAACCACAAGAAACAATTTATATTTTAAGTAAATTATAGAGTTTATTTGTCATTTATCTAAAAAAAAATTCTAATATGTAAAAAAACAGTGGCGATACATGCAATGGAGTGTTTTGGAAAAAATAATTAAAAATTATTTTTTAAATTTTTTATGAGAAAAAAAATAATTAAAAATTAAGAAGTGATTTTTAACACATTTTCCAAAATAATCGTTCGGAAGTGTGTCCGAAAAGTCCGAGATCTTGATTGCGTGTTGCTTATATTCCGTCAGATGGGCAGTGTGTCCGTGCGTGTGGGTAAACAACATCAGAAAAAAATGACAAATAGTTGAAAAATGGTCTAATGATTTAAATTCCAAATCGAAAGTACAAGAATTAAAATAAAAAAATTAAAAATTTATAATTTATTTTGTAAGCTGACTCAAATTCTGATAATTTTTTTATAATTTGTCTTGGTTATTTGGGGTATTCTAAATAAGGGGTTGTTTGGGGTGTCCTAAATAAGTGTACTTTTTGTCTTTTTGGACTAAAAAATTGAGGTTGAAAATATGGATGTTTGGGTTAACTTTTTGACTTTTTATGGAAAAATGTGTAATAAAAAATTGTAAAAATTGATTTATAGGGAAAATTCGAATTGGGAGTTGTGTAGCCATAATTGTTGACTTTTGATGAATAGTGTTAACTTTTTAACTTTTTGAGTAACTTTATGACTTTTTGGCTTTTTTACAAGTTTCCAAACTTGGCCTAAATATATTTTTTGTCTTTTTATGAAAAGATGTACAGAAACATAGAAAGGTAATGTAATGAAAAAAAAATAAAAATATGAATTATTTAGAAAATGCCAAACCATCCCGTATACGTACCTAATAAGTTGTGTAAACAGAAATATCAAACAATTTCAAAACAAAAAACAAAAGCACGATAAGACAAATTTTTTGTTTTTTTTTTTTTTCTCTCACGATTTCTCATCAAATCATGTTATCCAAACAGAGTGAAACAGAAAAACGAAAAAGAAAAAAAGTGACTCACCATACTTGTTGGCAATGTGATGGTGAAAGGGGAGGACACGTGGGAGGACATTGTTATGGTGAAGATGGAGAGGTTTGGAGCAAGCTTGTCTGGTAATGCTCATGATATCTTTGATATCTCCATAGAAGAGCCTATATGGATTTCTATGGAGACCTTGCTTTCTCAGCAACCTCTCAAGTTTCTTCGCTTCAACCATAACCAATTCAACACTTTCCATAACCCTAATACTCCAACAATCAACCCCATCCAGATCCACATTGCTACTGAACCACTACTACTCCTCGCTTCCATTTTCAACGCCTTCAAGCTCTCTCTCTCTCTCTCTCTCTCTCTCACACACACACACAAGAGAGATCTCCCAACTTCAACCTGACAAATGAGAGACTACTGAAGGACCTCTTTTTATGCCCATTTTGTATTTGGTAATTAAAAGGTTTTTCAAATTTTTGTACCAAAAGTGGTTTTCAAAAAGAAAAATGCTTTATACCACTAATTTAACATCACTAATGCATTACAAAAAATTTGATATTATGTGGACCTTATTATTAATGTGATAGTTTAGCTTTTATTTTATTTTATTTTATTTTTTTATTTTTTTTTTTCCACTTGCCAGCTCATTAGTGGTGCTTTTAGAGCTATTGATTTAGTGCTCTAAGTGGTGTTTTGGGAAGTTGGTAAAAAGTTAATTTTTTGGTTTTTTTAATCTATTTTATCTTTTTATAAGTAAAAAATGTGAAAGATAATGTGATCTAAAATGAGTAAAAAGCTAAAAGTTAATTTTTTATTTGGTTGCCAAAGCACCCTTAAATCAGAACTGTTTCAAAAAATCCTCGTGATGCACGAGAAAGTAGGTGTTTGGGAAGTGACTATTTTAGAAATTTTAGACTTTTTGGCTATTTTAATAGGTTATTTTAGTTTTTGTGTTTAGAAAGATATAATGGATTTTTATTTGAGTTGGTGTATTGAAAAATGTGTTGAAATGATGTTTGAAGTTAAAATAACAAATTTATCCCTAACCTCACGTTTTTCAAAATTAATCTAAAGGAACAAAATTGTAATTTACCAGCCTGTCATTGTGACAGTGGTAGGCTGTGCCTACACTGTCATAGTAACAGCCCACTGCCGGCCTATTTATTTATTTATTTTTATTTTTTTTATAAACCACTGATTTAGAAACTTTTAAGGGTTTTTTTTTTTTTTTTTTTGCTTTTTTCAAGGCTATTTTAACTTTAAAGTTAAGTTCCCAAACACTCCCAAAATATCACAACGCGCGATTCGGACAAAAACGAAACTCGTTTCTTTTGGAAGAACTAATTTGGGTGCATGGTTGTGCGTTCAAAATATCTGTTTAGTTTAATTTTAAAATCATAAGTTAAGTGTGAAATTATATTTTAGATTATGAGTTTTGAGAAGGTTGAAAAAAAAAATTTATTTAATTATAAATTTTAAAAACAGTTTGAATTTTAAAAAGAGTTTCTACTTATATTTTAAGTTTTGAGTTTTATTTTAAAATTTTTTGTATTTATTTTTTTATATATTTAAAAAATTTCTTAATTTTATTTTTTTGGCTAAATATTTTTTATTATAAATTTTTTTTTTTATGTGCGTTGTATTTACTACATGCGTGTCCTGTATTTTTTCAAAATATTTTAAATATTTATAAAATATAAAATGAGTTGCATTTTTTATTTTAAAAATATAATTTTTATTTTAAATATTTTTTTTATTTTTATATTTTAAAATTTTTTGAATTGCCCCATATATCTAAATCATGACAAATTATTTGACCAATACTTCAAAATAACAAAATATTTTTTAAAAAAAATATGAATTTTCAACAATATTACTTTCCACATTTTTAATGGAATATTAATAAAATTAGACACTTTGAATTTGTTTAACATTTTATTTTTGATCATGTGAGATAATAGAAAATGATTTATGACATAGTTCATTTGATCAAATTGTTCATAATTTTTTGATGTAATTTGTTTAATTTTGACAATTTAAAAACATAGTATTGAAGTAAATTAAAATTGTTTAAACAGTTAGTAATCATAATAAAGCAAACCATTAGGAAAATTGAACTTCTTGGGAATAAGTTATGAAAAATAAGATTTAATTGTTAAATTGATAGAGTTCACTGATAATCTTGGTCACAAAAAACTAATATAAATGTTTACTTTCAGTTTTCAAAATTCACTTTTCAGAAAATTTTACTTTTTCGTTTTCCATATTTTTTTGTTTTCACTGAATTTTTTTAATATTTTAAACGTTTTACTTTTTAGCTCAATGTAAAATAGCTAAAAAGTCAAAATCCTAAAAGCCACCCACATCCCTAACGAAGCCTAATTTGTTCGTTAGGATCCAACCTATAATTGATATTTAATGCCAAAAATATGATAAAAATCAAAATTAAATATCATTATATTAATAACTCACAAACTAAATCATACCCATAGCCTTGTGCAATAGTTTTATGCTGTCAAACCACCATAATGTAAGTTGTTAGTTCACGTCCCCTGTGGGGCGTGGGGAATGGTTCTATTTCCTTTCCTCTAAGATCTAGGTTAGAATAGGTACTAACGAGTAATTAAAATTTAAAATAAAAAATTGATTTTAAAATTATGTTAAGCATTAAAATAAAAAAAATAGCCAATGAATCTAACTTTACAAAAGAAAATACTATTTCTGTTGGAAAAAGAAAGTAAAGCATAATAGTAAAAATTATACAAGTGACATACTTTAAGTCCCATATATTTGATAACTTGTTCCCAAAAAATTCAATTCTCTTATTATATATTTTATTCCAAATTTACCCTACACGTTAAAATATATATGAATAAAACAATTTTATAAAAATAATAATTTTTTTAAAATATTTTTAGAATTTAAGAATAATCAAATTTTGTTAAACAAAAGCTTATAAAATTCATTATTTTATCTCACAATTAAAAAAAATATGAATTTTCAACAATATTATTTTCCACAATTTTTTAATGGAATATTAATAAAATTAGACACTTTGAATTTGTTTAACAATTTATTTTTGATCATGTGAGATAATAGAAAATGATTTATGACATAGTTCTTTTGATCAAATTGTTCATCATTTTGTTTGATGTAATTTGTTTAATTTTGACAATTTAAAAACATAGTATTGAAGTAAATTAAAATTGTTTAAACAGTTAGTAATCATAATAAAGCAAACCATTAGGAAAAATTGAACTTCTTGGGAGTAAGTTATGAAAAATAAGACTTAATTGTTAAATTGATAGAGTTCACTGATAATCTTGGTCACAAAAAAAACTAATAAATGTTTGTTTTCAGTTTTCAAAATTCACTTTTCAGAAAATTCTTCTTTTTCGTTTTCCATATTCTTTTGCTTTCACTGAATTTTTTTAATATTTTAAACATTTTACTTTTTAGTTCCAAGGTAAAATAGCTAAAAAGTCAAAATATTAAAAGCCAACCCACATCCCAAACGAAGCCTAAATTTGTTCATTAAGATCCAACTTGTAATTGATATTTAATGCCAAAAATATGATAAAAATCAAAATTAAATATCATTTTATTAAATAACTCACAAACTAAATCATACCCATAGCCTTGTGTGATAGTTTTATGCTGTCAAACCATCATATAAGTTGTTAGTTCACGTCCCCTGTGGGGCGTGGGGGGATGGTTCTGTTTTCTTTCCTCTAAGATCTAGGTTAGAGTAGGTACTAACGAGTAATTAAAATTAAAAATAAAAAGTTGATTTTAAAATTATGTTAAGCATAAAAAAAAAAATAGCCAATGAATCTAACTTTGCAAAAAAAATGCTATTTTGCTGTTGGAAAAAGAGACGATAGCATAATAGTAAAAATTATACAAGTGATATACTTTAAGTCCTATATATTGATAACTTGTTCCCAAAAAATTCAATTCTCTTATGATATATTTTATTCCAAATTTACCCTACACGTTAAAATATGTATGAATAACAATTTTATAAAAATAATAATTTATTTAAAAATATTTTTAAAATTTAAGAATAACCAAATTTTATTAAACAAAAGCTTATAAAATTCATTATTTTATCTCGCTATTTGAAAAAAATATGAATTTTCAACAATATTATTTTCCACAATTTAATGAAATATTAATAAAATTAGACACTTTGAATTTGTTTACCAATTTATTTTTGATCATGTGAGATAATAGAAAATGATTTATGACATAGTTCTTTTGATCAAATCGTTCATAATTTTGTTTGATGTAATTTGTTTAATTTTGACAATTTAAAAACATAGTATTGAAGTAAATTAAAATTGTTTAAACAGTTAGTATTCGTAATAAAGCATACCATTAGGAAAAATAGAACTTCTTTGGAATAAGTTATGAAAAATAAGACTTAGACCAAGTTTGGCATGTATCAAAAAAGTTAAAAAGTCAAAAAATTACTCAAAAAGTTAAAAAGTTAACACTATTCACCAAAAGTCAACAATTACGGCTGCACAACTCCCAATACTAATTTTTCCCTACAAATCAATTTTTACAATTTTTTATTACATATTTTTCCATAAAAAGTCAAAAAGTTAACCCAAACATCCATATTTTCTTCCTCAATTTTTTAGTCCAAAAAGACAAAAAGTACACTTATTTAGGACACTCCAAATAACTTTTTAATTGTCAAATTTGATAGAATTCACTGATAATCTTCGTCACAAAAAACTAATATATATGTTTGGTTTCAGTTTTCAAACTTCATTTTTCAGAAAATTCTACTTTTTTGTTTTTCATATTTTTTGTTTTCACTGAATTTTTTTAATATTTTAAACATTTTTTTTTTAATTTTTAGACACACTTTAACATAAATATACTTAAAAAGTATAATATTTGTGAAAAAATTCTTTTAAAAAATTCATTAAATACCAAAAATAAAAATTCAATACATTTTTCATATTGTTATATTTATTAATTTTTTAAAATATTTTTCACAATATTTTTATAATTTAGATTCATCCAAGTAAGGTATATCTAAAAAAGTAAATAAATTATTTAAGATTTTAAAAATATTCACTAAAAATAAAAAATAAAAAACTTTATTTTTAAAATACTAAATTAAAAAAATTAAAGCCAAACAATAAGACCAACAACCTCTTATCGTACCTAAAATTGACGAGCTCAAATTAGTGCTCTACAGGTGTCCCTTTTTGTTTACACAGAGTGCTTAGGACATGTGTTTGAACCCTAGAGGGTTCGTTGGGAAAGTGGGTTGGATTTTTAATTTTTTGATTTTTTTTTTGACTATTTTAGTTTAGAATTAAAAAGTTTTATTTGAGCAGGATTTTTAATTTTTTTATGAGAAAAAGAATGTAATAGTTATAGGTTAAATGTAATGTTTTGTCTTATTAAACTAAAAAATTTTTTTTTTTTTTTGACTATTTTAACCAAAAAAGCCCAAACTCACCCTTCTCAAACTAGCCCTATATTTGGCAAATTTGGCAAAGTCACGACATGAATACGATATGATATTCCAACACAATAATTTTTAAAAAATATAAAATACAACACGTGAGAATGAGCAAAAATATTATAAAAATAAATTAATAATTAAATAATATAAAAAAAGAAAAAAAAAAAACCGTTTCTAGCTGGATGCAAAACGACAAATGAAAAAAGAGAAAAAGTACCTTCAATTCTCAAGATAGAAAGCAGGGTTCATAATCCTTCTATGCTTAGCCCATTTCTCACACCTCATAGCCAGCAAGACCGGAAAGTGGCAAGCTAAGGGTAGGACTTGGTGTTGGCGTTTTGAAATTATTGTTCTTCAGCAAAATTTCTTCGATTAGTTGAGGCTCCATTATCATTACTGTGGGACTCGTCCCTGTCCATATCACACACTTCTTACCTGCACGTTATATGGACCATCATCATAGTCTAGATTAGCAGGGTTGTTTGGAATCTACTTCAAAAAAAAAATTCTTTTTTTTTTCTTTTTTTTTATGAACAAAAATAATGGGAAGTCTGAAATCTCTACTTTTTGCACTAAAAAAAAAAAAAACCAATAAGCTAGCTTTGACAAGAGGATAGTTTTTGTCCTCTGTCAAATTGTCTAATTTTTTGGCTCAATCTCACTGATGAAAGAGGAGGGGAAAAAAAAAAAAAACCTAATTTGAAATTAAATAATTTACCAACATTCATCTCTTGGTATAATCTTCATCTCAGTAAGAAGCTCATTAGCGAAGGAATTTTGTATCCCAGAATAAACCCATATCCTTGTCTTAATCTAAAAGGATCAAAAATATTATACCTCTGAAATTTATTTAAAATATAAATTATTTTTTGTAATTTTAAAAATTATATCTCACCCTTGAAAGTTTTTGAATTTCATAATAAATGATCCTTTTTATCAATAAATCATCAAATTAATTAATAATTTTTAATAATGTCAAAAATATTTTTTAATTAATAATTTAACTAATTTTATCATTGTATAAAAATAGTTAAAATATTATTGTTTTAAATTAATTCTATTAAATAAAAAATTATAATTTTTTAAACCACAAGAAACAATTTATATTTTAAGTAAATTATAGAGTTTATTTGTCATTTATCTAAAAAATTCTAATATGTAAAAAAACAGTGGCGATACATGCAATGGAGTGTTTTGGAAAAAATAATTAAAAATTATTTTTTAAATTTTTTATGAGAAAAAAAAAAATTAAAAAATTAAGAAGTGATTTTTAACACATTTTCCAAAATAATCGTTCGGAAGTGTGTCCGAAAAGTCCGAGATCTTGATTGCGTGTTGCTTATATTCCGTCAGATGGGCAGTGTGTCCGTGCGTGTGGGTAAACAACATCAGAAAAAATGACAAATAGTTGAAAAATGGTCTAATGATTTAAATTCCAAATCGAAAGTACAAGAATTAAAATAAAAAAATTAAAAATTTATAATTTATTTTGTAAGCTGACTCAAATTCTGATAATTTTTTTATAATTGTGGTTATTTGGGGTATTCTAAATAAGGGGTTGTTTGGGGTGTCCTAAATAAGTGTACTTTTTGTCTTTTTGGACTAAAAAATTGAGGTTGAAAATATGGATGTTTGGGTTAACTTTTTGACTTTTTATGGAAAAATGTGTAATAAAAAATTGTAAAAATTGATTTATAGGGAAAAATCGAATTGGGAGTTGTGTAGCCATAATTGTTGACTTTTGATGAATAGTGTTAACTTTTTAACTTTTTGAGTAACTTTATGACTTTTTGGCTTTTTTACAAGTTTCCAAACTTGGCCTAAATATATTTTTTGTTTTTTATGAAAAGATGTACAGAAACATAGAAAGGTAATGTAATGAAAAAAAAATAAAAATATGAATTATTTAGAAAATGCCAAACCATCCCGTATACGTACCTAATAAGTTGTGTAAACAGAAATATCAAACAATTTCAAAACAAAACAAAAGCACGATAAGACAAATTTTTTGTTTTTTTTTTTTTTCTCTCACGATTTCTCATCAAATCATGTTATCCAAACAGAGTGAAACAGAAAAACGAAAAAGAAAAAAGTGACTCACCATACTTGTTGGCAATGTGATGGTGAAAGGGAGGGACACGTGGGAGGACATTGTTATGGTGTGAAGATGGAGAGGTTTGGAGCAAGCTTGTCTGGTAATGTTCATGATATCTTTGATATCTCCATAGAAGAGCCTATATGGATTTCCATGGAGACCTTGCTTTCTCAGCAACCTCTCAAGTTTCTTCGGCTTCAACCATAGCCAATTCAACACTTTCCATAACCCTAATACTTCAACAATCAACCCCATCCAGATCCATATTGCTACTGAACCACTACTACTCCTCGCTTCCATTTTCAACGCCTCCAAGCTAGCTAGCTCTTCTCTCTCTCTCTCTCTCTCACACACACACACACAGAGAGATCTCCCAACTTCAACCTGACAAATGAGAGACTACTGAAGGACCTCTTTTTATGCCCATTTTGTATTTGGTAATTAAAAGGTTTTTCAAATTTTTGTACCAAAAGTGGTTTTCAAAAAGAAAAATGCTTTATACCACTAATTTAACATCACTAATGCATTACAAAAAATTTGATATTATGTGGACCTTATTATTAATGTGATAGTTTAGCTTTAATTTTATTTTATTTTTTTATTTTTTTTTTTCCACTTGCCAGCTCATTAGTGGTGCTTTTAGAGCTATTGATTAGTGCTCTAAGTTTGTTTTGGGAAGTTGGTAAAAATTAATTTTTTGGTTTTTTTAATCTATTTTGTCTTTTTATGAGTAAAAAATGTGAAAGATAATGTGATCTAAAATGAGTAAAAAGCTAAAAGTTTTTTTATTTGGTTGCCAAAGCACCCTTAAATCAGAACTGTTTCAAAAAATCCTCGTGATGCACGAGAAAGTAGGTGTTTGGGAAGTGACTATTTTAGAAATTTTAGACTTTTGGCTATTTTAATAGGTTTTTTAGTTTTTGTGTTTAGAAAGATATAATGGATTTTTATTTGAGTTGGTGTATTGAAAAATGTGTTGAAATGATGTTTGAAGTTAAAATAAAATTTATCCCTAACCTCACGTTTTTCAAAATTAATCTAAAGGAAAAAATTGTAATTTACCAGCCTGTCACTGTGACAGTGGTAGGCTACGCCTACACCGTCACACTGTCATAGTAACAGCCCACTGCCGGCCTATTTATATTTATTTATTTTTATTTTTTTTATAAACACATTTAGAAACTTTTAAGGGTTTTTTTTTTTTTTTTTTGCTTTTTTCAAGGCTATTTTAACTTTAAAGTTAAGTTCCCAAACACTCCCAAAATATCACAACGCGCGATTCGGACAAAAACGAAACTCGTTTCTTTGGAAGAACTAATTTGGGTGCATGGTTGTGCGTTCAAAATATCTGTTTAGTTTAATTTTAAAATCATAAGTTAAGTGTGAAATTATATTTTAGATTATGAGTTTTGAGAAGGTTGAAAAAAAAAATTTATTTAATTATAAATTTTAAAAACAGTTTGAATTTTAAAAAGAGTTTCTACTTATATTTTAAGTTTTGAGTTTTATTTTAAAATTTTTTGTATTTTTTTATATATTTAAAAAATTTCTTAATTTTATTTTTTTGGCTAAATATTTTTTTTATGTACGTTGTATTTACTACATGCGTGTCCTGTATTTTTCAAAATATTTTAAATATTTTATAATATAAAATGAGTTGCATTTTTTATTTTAAAAATATAATTTTTTTAAATATTTTATTTTATTTTTTTATATTTTAAAATTTTTTGAATTGCCCATATATATCTAAATCATGACAAATTATTTGACCAATACTTCAAAAATAACAAAATATTTTTTTGAAAAAATAAAAAATAAAAAATAAACAAAATATTTATATTTTATATTTTCCAAAAAAATAATAAATAAAAAATAATTTTAAAGAACAAAATAAAAAAAATGATTTTTTTTTAATAGAATTTTGAAAAGAGTTTGATTATGAGTTTTGAAAAAAGTTTTTGAATTGATTTTGAATTGTATTTTTGGTTATGAGTTTTGAAAATAATTTTTGAGTTGAGTTTTGAATGTGTTTGATTATGAGTTATAAAAAGAGTTTTGAAATTTTTTGATTGAAATCACGATTCCAAACCTAAACCAAAATATGTTAATTATGGAAAATTTTGAATAATTTAGTCTGAGTACGTAAAACAACTAATGCGTAAAAAAGCCGCTCAGATCCCTTATGACAATGAATTCTACTTTGAATCGTTTAAATGCTATGTCGTTCCCCTCAAGCGACGCGTTGCTCCTGCCTCCGGATGTTTCGAAAAGTGAGCAAGAGGCGCCGCATCGACGCCTGGGTGCGATGAAAAATGGGCAAAGGTTCCTGCATTTTTCTGGACGAGCGCGAGTAAAGAAGCTAGTCCAATACTATAGGTTTGGGGTAGCCACTTGGAATATAGAAACCTTAACTGATAAGACGATGGAATTGGTAGATGTTATGATTAGGAAGATAGTTAGTATAGCATGTGTACAAGAAACTAAGTGGACAGGTGAGAAAGTTAGAGAAATTGAGGATACCGGTTTTAAACTATATTATAGTGATAAGGATAGACATAGGAATGGTGTAGAAATCATAGTTGCCAAGAGTCTTGTGGAAAATGTAGTGGCGGTCATTAGAAAAGGGGATATGATTACATTAATTAAACTAGTTATTGAAGGGAATATAGTGAACGTTATTAGTGCATACACCCCTCAAGTAGGATCAGATGATCAGGCTAAGAGGGATTTTTGGGAGCGAATGGATGAGATCTTACAGGACATACCTGTAGGAGAGAATCTAGTTATAGGTGAAGATTTTAATGGTCCATGTAGACATGGATAAACTAGGTTATAAAAGGATACATGGTGGATATGGTTTTGGTGATAGAAATGAGGCTGGAGAGAGTATCTTAGATTTTGCATTGACTTCTGATCTGGCAATGGCCAATACTGTATATAAGAGGGAGGAGCATTTAATAACGTTTAAGAGCTTAAAATGCAATGATTGTAAGGTGATTCCTAGAGGGAGCTTGGCCTCTCAATATAAGATTTTGGTACTAGATTTATATTTTAAAGGGCAATACCAAGTTAGGAAGGATGGTAGGCGTCGTAAGACGAGATGGTGGGATCTAAAAGGGAATAAACTAAAAATATTTTAAAAATAAAATGGATAAGAAAGGTACTTGGGTCTTGGAAGATGATGCTAATACTATGTGGAACTCAATCGCCAATTGTATGAGGAGAATCTCAAGGGAAGTGCTTGAAGAGTCGAAAGGAACGGGACCCAGCTCTAGGGAAACTTGGTGGTGGAAAGAAGAGGTTCAAGCGGTAGTTAAGACCAACAAAAAAAATGGGGGGGTTTAAAAAGTAGCAAAATGATAAAATTGAGAAAAACCTTAAGGGCTATAGATTGGTTAATAAGGAGGTCAAAAAAGTAGTGAAAGAGGCTAAGTTGAAAACTTATAATGACTTATACACTAGACTAGATAATAAGGAGGGAGAGAAGAGAGTATACAAACTTACTAAGATACGAGAGAGGAAAATAATAGATTTTAATCAAGTTAAGTGCATTGAGAGTGAGGATTCTAAGGTATTAGTGAAGGATGAAGAGATTAAGGAGAGATGGAAGAACTATTTTGAAAAACTATTAAATGAGGAACATAGAGGTACGTCAATAGGAGAAGAAATAATCAATAATACGATAAACTAAGACTATCGGTTCTATTGCAGGATTAGGAACTTTGAAGTAGAGACTGCACTTCAGAAGATGAAATCAAATAAGGCTTTAGGACCCTACGATATCCCTATTGATGCTTGGAAATGTTTGGATAAAAAAGGGGTTACTTGGTTGACTGGGTTGTTTAGTAAAATTTTGTTGACTAGGAACATGCCAGATGAGTGGAGAAAAAATATTTTAGTGTCAATCTATAAAAATATAGGAGATGTCCAGAATTGCAACAACTATAGAGAAATCAAACTAATGTGTCATATAATGAAAGTGTAGGACAGGGTAATCGAACGTCGATTGCGAGATATAATAGAGGTGTCAAAAAATCAATTTGGGTTTATGCCTAACAGGTCAACAATGGAAGCGATCTATCTTTTGAGGAGAGTAATAAAAAAGTATAGAAAAAAGAAAAGAGACATTCATGTGGTGTTTATCAACTTTGAGAAAGCATATGATAGAGTGCCTCGGATATAATATGGTGGGTGTTAGAGAAGAAATGGGTGACAAAATGTTATATTGATGTGATTAGGGACATATATGAAGGGGTGGTGACCACTGTTAGATCGCCTGCTGAAGAGACAAATGAATTTCCTATCACTGTAGGGTTACACTAAGGATCTACCTTAAGTCCTTATCTTTTTGCTTTAGTTATGGATGAGTTGACAAGAAATGTTCAGGATGACGTGCCATGGTGTATGCTTTTTGCAGACGATATCGTGCTAGTGGATGAGACTCGAGAAGGAGTTAACACAAAGTTAGAGATTTGGAGAAAAACACTTGAATCTAAAGGATTTCGGATAAGCAGAACAAATTAAGATAGAGTATATGGAATGTAAATTTAGTAATAGTAACAATGAAAGTAGAGGAGAAGTGAAGATTGAGAACCAAGAACTGCCTAAGAGTGAATATTTTTATTATTTAGGGTCGATTATCACAACGGCGGGGGAGATTGATGCGGATATGACCCATAGAATTAAGGCGGGATGGAATAAGTAGAGCAGTGCGTCTGGGGTACTGTGCGATAAACGAATACCCATTAGACTAAAAGATAAGGTCTATAGAATGGCTATTAAATCAATGATGTTGTATGGGACGAAGTGTTGGGCAACCAAGAAACAACATGTAGATAAGAAGAATATGGATGAGATGCGGATGTTAAGGTGGATGTGTGGCAAAACTAGATAAGATAGAATTAGGAATGAGTGTATTTAGGAATAGATAAGAATAACACCAATAGAAGATAAGTTGAGAGATAATCGATTAAGATGGTTTGGTCATATTCAATAGAGACCAACAGAGACAGTAGTGAAGAGATGCGATGTAGTGATGGTAGATAGAAATGTTAAGGGGTTAGGTAGGCTTAGATTAACGTTGACTAGTGTTGTAAGTAAAGATATGGATCTACTTAACGAAATGGCCTTTGATAGAGTTACATGGAGAAGAATGATTCCTGTAACCGATCTCATTTAATGGGACTTAAGACTTAATTTGGTTGGTTGGTTGGTACGTAGTATTACTGAAAGTTTAAACACTCAAAACAATATTTTTAAGTTTTTAACTTATACTTTTTAATTAATGTTTTAATTTTTTTTTTTTTTTTGTACTTTTTACATTTACAATAATACTTTAAAAAGAATAAAATTTGTGAATTTTTTTTAATAAAAAATATAAAAATTTAATACGTTCTTATAATTTTTTATACTCCTAAATATTTTACTTTTTAAATATATATAGATTAAGGAAAAATTATACAATAATCTTGGAGTATCACGTGGCCATATTCTCTTACCAATCACCATTCATTATGTCATTTTACATTCCTCAATCACCTAATACAAATAATTAATACCCCACATTGTCCACAAATATACTACCATGGAGCACCATGTGACCATATTCCCAGACTACCGAATAATCATCATAGATTAAGAACATTTCCAAGAGACTCTTTACCTGAGACATATTTGTTATTATAACTAAAATCATCATATTTTAGTCACTTTAATGGCTAACTATTACAATAATCCCTCCATCTTAAAATATTAGTCTCTTATTTTATTTTTTATTATTCTAAAATGTTGGTTTTTTTTCAAATATTAATGAATAAAATAATATAAATTTACTACTTTGCCCTTATTTTAAATTCATTAATAGCACAAAAAGTACAATTATGACAATTGATATTCTCAAAAAATGTACTGTCAAAGGATAATTTTGAAAAGAGCTGGGCTTTCCTCCAATCAAAACGGATTGGAGGGTACTGTTGGACCGGTAGGGTCCACCACCTGTCTTATCGGATATCGATAGCTATCTCATCGGATCAGATTTTTGTCAACAATTTAGTTTTTCACCATCTTTTTTTAATACAATACTGATTTGATCACGTAGTTATTGATATCCAATCAACGTGACTTTTTATAAGTATATAGTACTTGATGAGTTTTACACATAGAACGGTTCAAATTATCAAAATGGAACCTGTGGCGGGCCCCCACGAGACAAACAGTACCCTCCAGTGTATGGAAGCCAACCCTTTTTGAGAAATTAATATTTTTAAAATATAATAATTGTACTATCAAAAAAAGGTTAGGTTCTCCCAAATGAATCATTATTTTGGGATAGATGGAGTAATTATTTTAATAAAATTCTTCACTACTAATTATATTTGAAAAGTCTTGAAATACCCTTTAAATAATTTGTCTACAAATAGATAAAATAACGAGTAATATTGAAATATATAAATAGAAAAATTGACAAAATAAAGAGTATATATTTTTTATATTTTAATTAGTAAAAAGTAAAAAGTGTGATGAGCATTGCTTTATGTGAATCCAAAAGGTAAAATTTTAATTAAAATATTAAAAAATTTACTAAAAACTAAAAAATATAAATTAAAATTTCTAAAAACTAATTTTTAAAAACATGCAATTCAAAAATTTGGCTATACGTGTAGATTGTTTATTATAAAAATTAAATTGATCTAATAAATGTGTTTATATATTCTAATTGATATTTCTTTTTTAAAAAAATAGATAACAAAAATAATTTGAAAAATAAATTGTTTATTTTAAATTTTATTTGCAGACAAATCTGATGAACTAATGAATTATGATTATTGGATTAATTTAATATTTTATATAAATAATATATAATAAAATAAATAATTTAAATTGTTGAAGTAAAATAAAAAGACCCACAATAAAATGAGTGGTGTTAGATGCATCAATTAGTATACTAATTAGTGTACCAACACTAGTTATGACATTATTATTGACCCCACTCATTATATAAATTACAAATATAAAAAATATCTTAAATTATGTCACATCATCAATTAATACATTAGTTAGTACACTAGTTTATACATATATCATTAGTCCAATAGAATAGACAGCTCGTTTGGGAAGTTTAGTTTTGAACTTTTTTGGTTAAAATAGTCACAAAAAATAAAATAATTTTTTTAGTTTAATAAAACAAAATATCACATCTAATTTATAATTATTATATTATTTCTCTCATAAAAAAATTAAAAAAATCAAAAATTCTTTATAAACAAGACTTTTTAACTTCAAATTAAAATAATTAAAAAAACTAAAAAACCAACCAAATTCCCAAAGTGTATCTCAAAAAGAAATTATTTCATGGGACACCGCAACACGAGGCTCGTCAATGATCAATAACCCAAAAAAAAAAAGAAAAGAAAAGAAGGTAGGTCCCAAAATTTGAGACCATAATTTATTTAAAAATAGGAATATGTAGCGAAAATAAAATTGATAAAATATAAAATTTACATATGAAATAAATTTAAATGATTAATATAAAATTTTGAATAATTTTTGAAATTTTCATGTTTCAATTCGTAACAGTACTGATAACAAAATGATGAGTAATGGTATCTTTGCAATAATATTTTAGAACTCTAATTTAAGAATTTTAATGCAACTCTAATGCAGTTTGGGGTTGCTGTTGCACACCCTGCGCAGTAGCAACTGTTACGCGTCTTATTGGGCTCATTTCAAGGCCTAATTCGATAATTTGAACTGTTCACATTTTAGAAGATATTGTGTAGAATATATTTATAAAAAATCACGTCAATCGGATATCGTTTGCCTTTTTATCAAATCACATTTGTATTTTTTGAAAAAAGATAAATGTAATTTGAAATATAAAATTTAATGCAAATGTGATTTAATGAAAGAGATAACGATATCCTATTGACGTGATTTTTTACAGGTATATTCTACTTGATACCTTCTAAAATGTAAACGGTTCAGATTATCAAATTAGGCCCTGAAATGGGCCCAATGAGGCGCGCAACAATTGCGCAGCAGTAACCCCAAACTCACTCTAATGATGCGGAGAATATCATGAAGATGGAACCCACACTCCTCTCTCTATCTCTCTCTACTCTTTTTCTTTCACCTCACTAGATTTTCATTTAGAGTTATGTATCGTACCCTTGCCATCTTCTCCTAATTTAGGGGTGGTTTGGAATGATCTAAATAAATATATTTTTTGATTTTTTATGAAATATGAATAGAGTATAAATTAAATTTGAAATAATGTAATAAAAAAATAATATGACCTACATAAGATGATATAATTTAAATAAGATAATAATTTTTAAATTTTTTTTTAAGTTATAACAAACATGATACTCTGTCCAGTTTTTCTATGGGGATCACGTGGAACCTAACATTGATTTAACTCATCAACGTACGGGTGAAACATTGATTTAACTCATCAACGTATAGGCGCTGTTTGGGAAGAGTAGATTGAGGCTATTGTAACTTCAAATGAAAATTTAGCCAAAAAGTCCACTGTTCAAAGCTTAAAAAAAAAAAAAAAAAAACGAAAAAAGAAAAGAAAAGAGGACTGCACTGCCGGCAGTGTAGGCACGAGTCCGGATTCTCGGCTGCCCTACCCGGCAGCCCTACCCGGCAGCCCCCCAAAACGACGTCGTTTTGGGGGTTTTGTTTTTTTTTTTTTTTTTTCTTTCTTCTTCTTCGAACCAGAGGGGAGGGGAGGGGAGAGGGAGAAGAGGGAGGAAGGAGAGGAAGAGGGAGGAAGGAGGAGGAGGAAGGGAAGGGCCGGACTGGAGGGGCCCATAACCACTGGGGGGGGAGGAGGAGGAGGAGGGGGAGGAGGAGGAGGAGGAGCGGAGGCGGCGGCGGTGCAGGTACTGCGGCGAGGCGACGAGGCGACGGCCGGCGGCGAGGCGGCGAGGCGACGAGGCGACGAGCTGCGAGCTGCGACGGCGAGCTCGCAGCGTCCTCCTGCGACGGCGAGCCAGACGGCGGCGATGGCCGAACGAGAAGAGAGAGAAAGCAAGAACGAAGAAGAAGAAAGAAAAAAAAAAAAAAAAAAAAAAACCCCAAAACGACGTCGTTTTGGGGGGCTGCCGGGTTGGGCTGCCGGGTTGGGCGGCCGAGGATCCTGATTCGTGTAGGCACGGCCTACACTGTCAGCTACACAAATTGTTCCATCAATGAATAAATTATGATTTTATCCCTTTATATTAATTTTAAAAAATATATTTTTAGGGATAAATTTGTTATTTTAACTTCAAATATCATTTCAACACATTTTTCAATACAACAATTCAAATAAAATTCATCTCATCTTTCCAAATACAAAAACTAAAATACCCTATTAAAATAACCAAAAAATCAAAAAATCTCTAAAATGGCCACTTCCCAAACGAGGCCATAAAAGTAAGTCTTGGAGAACTTTTTTTCAATTTTTTATTTTTCATTTTTCTGATTTGTCTAGTCAAGTACCTATTTTCTATTCCAATAAAGGCTTTAAATTTTTTCAAAATACCCTATAGTTATGTTAAAAAAAAAAAGTGGGCAAGACAAAGTTGATTTTTTGATTTTTTTTTTTAATTTTTTAACTTTTTTTAAGAGATGAAATAAGTTAAAAAGTTAAGAAATGACTTTTAACATACTTTCCATAATCAAAAATGATTTGTCCCCCTAAAAACAATCCCCCTAATCCCCTAATTTCCTTTTTTGGAAAACTGTTTTCTTTTTGTTTTTTGTTTTCTTTTTTTTTTTTTTTTTTTTTACTTAAATAGGCATTTAGGGGGATTCGGGGTCCCCATTTCGGGGGACCTAGCACGGTTGTTCCATAATATTGCCGTGTGCGTCAGGTAATTTTTTTTTTTCCAATTATATTAAAATAATGTTTGTATATATGCAAATAACATTAATATAAAAATTAAGAACAAATTGTGGGATGTATCTTTAAATATTGTGATTATGTTATAATTAATATTATATAAATGATACAAATGTGGGATTTATTTTTTATTAATTTGTTTTTTTTTTTTTAGTTAATATTTTTTTAAAAAAATTCAAAGAACTTTACATTTTTAGGTTACTAACGGCTGCACATGCAATGTATGTGATATTTTAAAAAATTGTATAACATAAGAATAATGATAAAAAAAAAAAAACATATATAATATTTGTTGTTAAGTGGTTAGGACTTTGTTTGGGATGATCTAAATAAGTGTACCTTTTGACTTTTTATAAAATATAGGTTGGGTTTGAGTTGGGTTTGTAGTGATGTGTTAAAGAGGTGATGTGACTTAAATAGAATAGTGACTTTTTGACTTTTTATCTTTTTTCAAGCATGCCAAACTTGGCCTAACTATGCCTCGTCAAACTTATTATATTAAATTACACATCAGTGAGAATTAAAAAATATTTAATAAAGAATAATAAATATTAGAAATATTAATAATTAAAATCATATTTTTTTTATAAATATTTATAATTTTTTTTTCTACAAATGGAATGTTAGTGATAATGTTAGGAACAAATTTTGGTATTAGATATTACAAGATTTGTTAACTGTGGCGAGGACATTAAGAGTTGTTTTGGGGATGACTTATTTTTTGAATTTTTTTATTTATTATATAAAGATGTAAAAAAATAAAAAGGTGATTTAATAGAAATAACTTAATAAAGTCAATAAATAGCTTATTTGGAGGGCCCCAAAAGGTATATTTGAAAAGGCTGTTATCCCTTGTGGAGGTTTGTTTAGAGTTTTTTTTAATAATTTGAATCGTTTATATTATTATATGGTTTATTGAGTAAATTATTTATATAAAAAATTAAATTAATTGGACATTTATAGCCCTATAATAAGAGCATATTTATTTTTTAAAAAAATTAATAATTAACTTAATTTTTTTAAAAATAATTATAACCTAATTATAGAGTTATAAATATCCAAATAACTTAATTTTTTTATATAAATAACCAGTGTGTTTGGTTTTAGTTTTCTGAATTCAGTTTTTTGAAAATTGAGTTTTTTGTTTTTCGTGTTTTTTTTTGTTTTTAATAAATATTTTTTAAATTTTAAGTATTTTTTTTACTTTTTTAGATGAACTTTACTTAGATGTATCTAAGTAGTAAAATATTTGTGAAAAAATATTTTTAGAAATTAATAAATACACAAAAATACAAAAATGTACTAAATTTTTGTATTTTTTTTTTTTTTTTGTATTCGGTTGTTTGGGATGATCTATATAAGTGTACTTTTTGACGAAGAAAGTTAGGGAAAAAAATGAGTGTTTAGAATAATTTTTTGACATTTTTTTTAAAAAAAAATAATAAATAAATTATAATATTGTAATAAATATGCAAATGACCTGTTTGGCCCTACTCCCCTATTGGTACTGATTGTGCGTCACGTGGCAAGATGAGTACAGCTTGTGCATGCAATGTGTGGTGGGGGCTCCAGAGATGATATGTACAAACTTTTTTTTTTGGGTACAGGTTGCTTGTCCACACTTGACTTCAATTTGTGGACAAAAAACAGGGGCATTTCGGTCTTTTTAGTGTCTGAACAGTGTTGCTGTTTTCCGTCAAAAAAAAAAAATGTGAATAATATAAACTTTTTGACTTTTATAGTGACTTTTTGACTTATTATTTTTTTTAGGTCTACCCAAACATCCAGTTAGTGTATTTTTTAAAGATTTTTTCATAAATATTGTACTTTTTAAGTGTGTTTATATTAGATGTGTCTAAAAAATAAAAAAAATTACTTAAAATATTTAAAAAATCATTAAAAACATTAAAATACTGTAAAGGGTCAGAAATTAAACCTCAAACTAAGTATAAACTCAAACACTAAGATCGCCCTGAAAAGGCGACCAGGGATAAGAGAGGAACGTGGGCCAAAGCCCAAGGGAAGTGGGCCAACAAGTGGGTCGAGGCAGATCCGACCCACCAAGGCTCTAGATGGACTCAGCGAGGAAAAATGCCCAAGTCAAGTTGCAGAGGCAACACCTGTAGTGGTGAAGTTGTCGAGGGAACATGTGCAGCGATAGAGTTGCTGAGGCACTTTGTCTCAGCGCCGCCATTCTAAGTATCTTCGGTGCTGCCGCCATTCCAAGTAATGTCGGTGTCACGATCATCTGGAGTTGCCGAGGGAAAGAGAAGACCAAGGCAACTAAGTTGCTGAGGCAATACTTGCAGCACCCAAGTTGCAGAGGCATTCTGTCGGCGCCGCCATCTCTAATATTTTTGGTCATGCCATCTGAACTTGCCACAGGAAATGACTACCGCAGCAACTACTACCGCAGCAACTAAGTTGCAAGGGGAATATCCTGCCAAGGTGATAGCAGTCTTTGAGAGAGGCTTCCCTTTGCAAGTAGAGGCTAATGCTTGGCGCTGATGGCAGGCCCCAAGGATTTACTAGCCTAGGACTGCTAGCAGGCCCCACAGTTCATTTACCTTGGCGTTGATAGCAGGCCTCGAGACTTGCTGGTTGGAGCAACTAAGTTGCAAGGGGAATATCTTGCCAAGATGATAGCAGTCTTTGAGAGAGGCTTCCCTTTGCAAGTAGAGGCTAATGCTTGGCGCTGATGGCAGGCCCCAAGGATTTACTAGCCTAGGACTGATAGCAGGCCCCACAGTTCATTTAACTTGGCGTTGATAGCAGGCCTCGAGACTTGCTGGTTGGAGCTGATACCAGGCCTAGAGGTATCAGTTTACCGTGGTGATCCGACAAAGATGGGAGCAGGGTAGCTCGAGCATAAGGGACTCCCTTTCCATTACCCAGGTCATGGACCTGTCTTGGTCGCACATGCAAGACTAAGGAAGCCCCCTTGGGCTTAGTACTAAGGCACAGCATGGTTGATAGCAGGCTTAGCTATGGCCTTTGCCTTGGGAAGCTGGGAAGTTTATGGTTAGGTGGCTAAGGGTGGAGGCTTTGCTGAGGTGGACACGAATGTAGTCGATAGCAGACTAACGGAGTCTTGAGAATGCATGTACTGGTCAAATAGAACTGAGAAGGTAGGTGCAGCGGCTAGGTTCACCGCTGCAAGTGCACTTGCCGAGGTTCAAGCTGAGAAGACAAGTGCAGAGGCAAGTACTCCCGCTGTAACTGCACTTGCTGAGGCTCAAAAGTGAGTTGTAGCGCCAAACACTCACGTCGCAACTATACTTGCTGAGGCTCAAAAAAGGTAGTTGCGGAAGCAAATAGGTAGTACACAGTTGTAACAGGACCGCGGGGGACCTCGCTACAGCTCGGACTCGATTTGTGTCACGGTTCTTAATCTTGAACCAAAGAGTCCAAATCCGGCAAATCGTTTTGAAAAATAGATTTTTGAAAGAAGTGCCAAACATGGACTGCTTTGCCAGATACAGAGTCGCCACCTAAATATTTTATTTTTGGGAAATTTAGGAAACCCTGACTCGGTGCCAAAGGCCACGTGTCTGTCATCACCAAAGTTGCCTCGGCTCGGGAACTTGGGTACAATTGGGGAAGGTCACTTCGTGAGCACCCCCGCTCGCCCGGTCAAAGACCGGCCTCTACTAACCATGATATCTTATTTTGAAAACATTGTGAGTTCTTATTCCGGTTATTAGCCTAGGTTACTATGTGATGCTCGCAGCAAACAAGTATAGACTGAGTCGCCTGAATTGGAACAAAACATTTCATGGTTGTTTGTTTGAAAATGGTTTGATGGTGCTACCCGCAGGTAGGCTAAGACGCGGATTTGCCACCCTCAGGTGGGCTTAGAAAAACAATGGTTTTGCCACTATCTAGTGGGCTTAAAACAAACAGTCAACACATTGTTCCAATTCAAATAACTCAACCTCCACCCACAGGCATTCAAGGCAGTTATATCACATAAGCACATAGTCTCATGGCAAGCATGCTATCATGGCAGTCACTCACACGCATGCAAGGATGCTAAAGCATAAAACTCACCGAGTACTCCAAGTCAAAACAGAAAACCGATTAGAAATCATGCATGATCCTAGCTATACAGGAATGCCTAATGCAACACATGAAAAAATGCAACTATAGCAGGCTCGGCTATTCTAATCATGACATATGGAATGCTACAACTAACACGTATTCAATTTGGAATTGAAATACAAATGCAGTTAGTATGATGCGCCGAGCCCGGTGCGTGCAAAACAGATGAATGATGCAAACATGCTGTCATACTGTATGCTAATTGAAATATGCCCTATATCTAACCATCATAAGCAGGTAAATAAAAGGGAAGAAAGACGTGGGGTTGGAAGACATACATCACACTCACGCACGCTTATTACAATTATGCCCTCGCACAGAGGGTCCGAATAAATAATACAGTCCGAAATGAAAGAATAATACAGTCCGAAATATACAGTCCGAATAATATACAAATTCCTAATTAATTAACAAATTAAACTAAGAAAGCTGTAGACTGGCATGCAAGCCAGGGGGCTGCCTCGACTCTGATGAATGATGTAAGTTTGGGCTGCCTTGCGCGGAAATCCACTGGGATGCCCCGATTAGCCTCTGTTTGCAATGTTTCTCGAAATGCGTGCCCGACTCCGAAAAGTTGCTGATTCTCTATTTTGCTGCAACAGAGAGCAGGAAAGGGGCATAGCAATGTATTTCACAGATATATGCATGCCTCGATCCTCGTACCACCAATCACGCGTCTCGATGCATGATGGCCGAGGAGCCGATTTGCACAACTCAATATAGGATGAATGTGTATGAATGCTATAACAATACCTAACTCCATCATGGATAATCCGGAGTGTCGGTGACTTGGGAATTGAGACCCGTTCCGTCACTCGGAGTACGAAACGTGCCTCGTTTCCCGTGCCCAGGCTAACTCCTATCCCGAACACGATGCAATATGCATGATATGCATGAATGCAACTAAAATACAATCCTAGCATGCACAATGCTATGAAAATGAGATGCCTCGAAATGCGTGCACACGGGTACGCAAACCGAGGCGATGATCCTAAGGCATGAAATGGCATACGCAATGCCAAATTGGACTTACACTAACACGAGTGGACCTCAGCCACACTCACATAAGAGGCCGATGGATGCGAAAATGAAGTGCCTCGAAATGCGTGCACACGGGTGCGCAAACCGAGGCGATGACAAAAAGGCATGAAATGACATGGAATATGATATACAGTGGGACTAAAATGAGATGTCTTGAAATGCGTGCCCACGGGCGCGCAAACCGAAAAAATGACATACGGAATGCAACAGGACTAAAATGAGATATGCGATGCAATATGGGCTTACACCAACATGAGAGAGCCTCAGCTACACTCACACGGGAGGCCAATAGGATAAAAATGAGGTGCCTCGAAATGCTTGCACACGGGCGCGCAAACCGAGAAAATGGCATACGGAATGCAACAGGATTAAAAAAGAGATATGCGATGCAATATGGGCTTACACCAACATGAGAGAGCCTCAGCTACACTCACACGGGAGGCCAATAGGATAAAAATGAGGTGCCTCGAAATGCTTGCACACGGGCGCGCAAACCGAGAAAATGGCATACGGAATGCGATGAGACTAAAATGAGATACAGAATGCAAAATGGACTTACACTAATGTGAGAGAGCCTCAGCCACACTCACATAAGAGGGCGTGAGATGAAAATGAAGTGCCTCGAAATGCGTGCACACGGGCGCGCGAACCGAGGCGATGATATACGTAATGCGATGAGACTAAAATGGCATACAGAATGCAAAATGGACCTACACTAACGTGAGAGAGCCTCAGCTACACTCACATAAGAGGCCGATAGATGAAAATGAAGCGCCTCGAAATGCGTGCACACGGGCGCGCAAACTGAGGCGATGGCCGTAAGGTATGAAATGGCATGGAAATGATATGCAATGAGACTAAAATGAGATGTCTCGAAATGCGTGCCCACGGGCACGCAAACCGAGAAAATGACATACGGAATGCAACAGGATTAAAAAAGAGATATGCGATGTAATATGGGCTTACACCAACATGAGAGAGCCTCAGCCACACTCACACGGGAGGCCGATGGATGAAAATGAGATGCCTCGAAATGCGTGCACACGGCACACAAACCGAGGCAATGCATTAAAGTATGAAATGACATGGAAATGCAAATTGGACTTATACTAACACGAGTGGACCTCAGCCACACTCACATAAGAGGCCGGCGGATGAAAAATGAAGCGCCTCGAAATGCGTGCACACGGGCACGTAAACCGAGGCAATGGCTGTAAGGCATGAAATGGCATGGAAATGATATGCAATGAGACTAAAATGAGATGTTTCGAAATGCGTGCCTACGGGCACGCAAACTGAAAAATGGCATACGGAATGCGATGAGACTGAAATGACATACAGAATGCAGAATGGGCTTACACCAACATGAGAGAGCCTCAGCCACACTCACACGGGAGGCCGTCAGATAAAAAATGAAGTGCCTTGAAATGTGTGCACACGGACACGCAAACCGAGGCGATGCCCCTAAGGCATGAAATGGCATGAAATACAATATGCAAACATGCAAATGAAATTTCAGCACTCACAAATGATGCAAAACAGTCCCGAAAGGTGGGGAAATGACACCGAATGTACGGAATGATCCCGAAATGCGATATTAAGCACCCGAAATGGCCTACAGCCATACTAAACATGCATAATTGGTACATGACATGCAAAACAGTAGCAAGGAAGCCCCCAAATAGCATTTTTTACAGTACAAAACATGGCGAAATAGTAAGCATAGATAGGACAACAATGGCATGCAAAAATGGGGCCAAGAGAGGGGTATTGAAACAAGTGATGTATGCGATGCTCAAACTGAAAAATTTCCTTCTACAACACTGATGAGGGACTGAAAATATGAACATTTACAGTAGATGACATCCCCCAACTCAGTATGTAAACATGCTAAAAATGCCATGCAAGATTGAGGATACATAAGACTATAACATGAGGTACCCCAAAAATCCATCAAACCAGAAAAGACCCTTAATTAAATATGTCAAGAAAGCCAAAATATGGATATTTTCAGTACTGATGATGGCCGAAAACAGAAGTTAGATAAGCTTAAAAAAGCATGCAAAAATGGGGGCCAAAGAGGGATATAAAGACAAGCACAACATGGAGACCCCCAACAAGATTGATCCCTTCTACAATGTTGTATAGGGACACAAAATAAGCTTACTCACAGTTCATGACATACTCCAAAACAGACTACATGTAGGTCAAACAAATCATGCAAATTTACGGTAAATTGGAGGAATTATGAAGAAAGTGCATGATAGAGAGGTCAAACAGGGTTGAGCCCTTCTTAAATGTTGAAGAGGGGCTCAAAATAGGCCCACTCACAGTTTACATCATGCTCGAAAACAGATCACTCATAGGCTAGAAAAAGCATGCAAAATATTGACATACAAGATGATATTGAAGCAAGTGTGCCATAGAGGGCTCAAACAGGGCTGAGCCCTTGAACAAACATTAATAATGGCTCAAAATAGACCTAGTTTTAGTTAAGGTCGGAGCTCAAAACAGTGAGAAAATAGGGTTAAGAAAAGAAGCAAGAAAATGCTACAAAGAGAGGGATGGAGACTTACCCTTGAAGACCACACTTTTGCTACCTCTTGGCTTGAGGAAAGTTGCTTCTAAGCCTCTGAAGAACTCCTCCTTGCTGCTGGAAATGGAGTGGTGATGGTGGTGCTTGATGATGATGAAGAAATGGAAGCAAACTTGAGAGAAATGAGAGAGATATAGATGGATATAGGTGTGTATGCTTGAGAGCAATTTTCTAACCCTAGGGACAGAGCTGGGAGGCCCCTTATATGGACAAAAGGAGGGGTGTAAAGGTGGAGGGAAATGCACCCAAGTGTTCCCCTCCAAAATATCCCCCGGATACAGATCTTTTCTGGGGGAAACAGCTGTACAGCTGTAAGGAACACATCCCAAGGAGCATGGCCGGCCATGTATTTTTGTTGCAGGTGGCCGGCCGGCTACCCCCTATGGCCGGCCGGCCAAGGGTCAAAAAGGCCAACTTGATTTAGTGGCCGGCCACCAAAGATTCGTGTCCTCCCAGGTGTGCTGAACAAGACCCTGTGGTTCAAATTTGACAATTCTAAAACAGGAGAGAGAATAGGCCATTTTAAAGAGGGGTTCAAACGGGTCAAGTTGAGTTACTGGCCGGCCATGTGTTTTTAGGGTCCTCCCATGTGTGTACAACACAAATATGTGGTTTTGGCTCGAAGAAAATGGCCCTAGGGTGTTCAACATTAGCCCGGAAGTGAGAAAAACGGGCGCCGGGGGGCGCCGGAGGAGCATAACTGCTTGCTAAGACAATTACTAGCCTCCCACCCTCCAGTGATCTTCCTGGTGATAAAACAGAGGTACCTGCCAAAAATGAACAAAAACCGATGCAAAACGAATGCTCGGGGCCAAAACATGCAGTTCGGGGTCCCGAAAATAGGCTGTTAAGCACCGAAAGTGGCATTCGGCCACGAAGTGGGTATCTAAGACCCCAGTGTCCCTCGGAAGGGAGTAAATGAGATGCATGCCAAAAACCAGAGGAATCGGAGATGGTTGGGTGGTCCCGAACCGAGGCACACGGCCTGACGGCTCCGAAAATCGGGAACCGGGCTCCGAAATGGGCAAAATGGCCTACGGCCACGAAATGTAGCCCACGGCCACTGAGAGATGGTCTACAGGACCTCTCCCTCCCCTCAGGAAAGAAAACAGAGAAAACCGAGTCTGGTTCGCAAACCGAGGCAAGGCACAGAAGAGGGTTCGGGAGTCTGGAGGCAGGGCTCACGGCTGCGACTCTGAGACTTCTGAACGAGCACAATATGCAACATCACCGAGCGCTCAATCGGTGACGTCTGAGTCTTAAGGTCGGTCAAAAATGGGGTGTCTACAACAGTACATGCAGAGGGACACGGACACCTTCAACCTGGTGGCTCAAGGCAGAATATTCTATGTGATCCTCTAGGACACATGTCTTCTCTCTATTTGGCCACTTGGTGTCCTCTTGGCACCAAGGAAAAGCCTATAAATAGGACCCATTTCCCAAGGTTTAAGAGGAGGAATTTTGGGGATTTGGGGGAGATGCTGCCCAATTTGGTACTGCCATATACTTCTTCTTGAGCCACTTGATTCACCCTCACCCAGCTACACACTCTTCAACTCCCAGATAATTACTGCTGTTCATTCTCAAGCCACTTCCTCCATCAGTGGATCATTAGTATAGTTTTGCCTCTCTAATCACCTCCCTAACCTTGAACCCCCCTACAAATACGAAAAATAAAAAAGTGAAATTTTTTAAAAACTATTTTCTGAAAACTGAAATCAAACAAGTTGATTATTATTAACAAACTCTACCATATAAATAATTCAAATGATCGTAAGATACTGAAAAAAACACCTCCACAAAAAAACACAACCACCCAGGTCTCCCCTAAAAGAAGCCTAACATAGGAGAGATGGAGAGAAAGAGAGAGGAAAAGGGGAATCAAGGAACACACTGACAGACAATATAGTAGGGTGGTAACACTGCACTTTTTATATTATTTATTTATTTTATCTATTATTATATATATACTTATATATTTTTAATATAAATCCTAACACATTCATTATATATATCATCATATATTTTCTAAATTAATAAGCTTTTAACGTAAATTTTGAGTGTTTTTTTTATCACTTCAGGAAACATTATGATATATATTTCTTAAAAGATATGTATTATATGTATCTTATAACTAAATAATAAAATAATATAATTTTATATTTTTTGAATCATAACTGAATTTTTTTTTGTTATAACTAAACACAATATGAGGTATGGGTACTGATTTCCGACCACACTGTCAAACATGAACTCAGTTGGAGAGCACAGACAGAATAGATTACGGCCAAACAACCTGTCACAGAAAGATAAGATTCCAGCGGTGGTTCGTCCACCCGGGGGCACTCCGACGATCAAGTCAGTACTCAATTATCTCTCAAAGATAGCAAAAAGTGCTTAACTCACAAGCCAGAATACAAAAAGCGCACCTTAGACCCACGAGGGTGCCTTACTTTTATAGCCAGCACTAACCTAATCCCTATATAAACCTAGCTTTAATGGACTCTGGCTCAATGCTCATCTTGGACTCCCAACCAGATAGAGATAAACTCCCTAAGAGCTTTATCTTTATCCAGATTGAGGTCCTCCCCAATTTTAGGACTCTTGTCCCTTATCCGCTCATTTCGGATTCCTGTATCTTCGCAGATAACCTCGGCTTTAGCCGAGATCACCTCGGCAACATGACCAAGACACGTGGCACCTCGACTGACACTCCGGTGCCACCTTGGCCACGTGTTGTCATTCACAAAATATGTCCTCACAACTGCCCCTAGGTTCTATTACCTCGGCAACCTGAGGTGATAGACCCTATATCGTTTATTCACATAGCACGTTGGCTGAGACTTACTCTATCCTTTATGACCGAGATCATCACTCGTCGACTGTATATGACCAAGACTCTGCAGTTCACTTGATCAACGGTCAAGAACTAAGAGCCAAGCTCTCCAAGTTCCTTAACCAAGACCGTTCCTCTAGCCGAGGTTCTTGCTTTATTAAATCAAGAACTCCAAGAGTTCAATGTGCGCATGAGTTTTCACGCATGGTTTTCTCAACCGTTTTATCCACGCGTCCTTTTTTCATTGATTCGTACCTGACACGCGCCATCAAGTCGCGTCGCTTCTGCACACTTCGCCTAACAGACATGTCGTCCAAGGAATATCATTTAAGCTTTGCCGTCTTTTCGTGTTTTAACAAAATATCCCATTCTCTCTCTGTCTCTTCACATTTACATTCTTTGTTTTCCCTCTGCGTTCAAGTTTTTCTCTCTCTAACCAATCCCCAACCTCCATTGCTATTTCTTCGAGTTTTCTGCAACCGTACTCTATTCATCTCCTTCAGCGAAGCTTTCTCCGTTCTCTTCCACTTATTTCCACTGTCTGACTCCGGCGAACCTCAACCTCGGACCCAACTAGTGAGTTCTTTGTTCTTTTTCAATTTTCAGTTTCAATCTTCCATGATTTTGAATATGCTTCCCCCTTTATCATCTGTCCATTTTTTGCTATTGAATCACTTGGGTGTAAAATATGCTTGCTTGCGATTCTATGTTGTTCAATCTGTCTCTGGGTCTATATACGCACACACGAACTTTTTCACATGATGTATTAGCAATTTTGCCACTGTTCTTTGGTTTTTGCATGTCTGCACACGCTTACACAGTGTTTTTGAATTTCTACTTGTTTTCTCGAGTCTGAATCATTTCTCTTTTTTATTTTTCTTGTTTATTTCCAGATTCTTACCATTGATTCTCAGTTTCCATATAGATTTAGGCTTGGGTTTTGATAGAAATCACTATCTGTAGGAAAATTGAAACAAATTCCCCTAGATCTTGAAAAACCTTAGACTCAGCTCTTGTTTAGGGTTTAGCCGAGGTCCTTCAAACTCACACTAACCACTCTCTTCTGAAATCTTACCCATTTTCCCCCTTTAGCCGACATCATGGGTATGTTCAGGTGGAGAGTAGATACCCTAGAGAAACTTGAGTACTTTAGGAGAGAGTTCTCCATCCTAGCCGACGTCCATCTTAGGTTGGCTGGGGAGGAGGACTCCATCATGCATGATGGGGATTCCATGCCCTTCTCAGTAGTGGCCATTATAGAGTGTGGACTTTGGTTCTCTCTAGACACCATTTTTCGACAAATCCTTTATTATTACAAGCTCAACCCGATACAACTGGCCATTAACTCCTATAGAGTCATTAATGGTATAACTATTCTAGCTAGCCGAGAAAACACTAGGATAACACTAGCCGATATCCAATATTGTTATACCATGTATGGCCTGAAATCTGAAAAAGGCTACGTCTATTACCTCAAGCCGAGATCCACAGCCTACAAACTCATAGCCGACCTCCCAGACTCTAACAAAGGTGCTAGAGATGATTATTTCATTGTCTCGGGCAACTGGGAGTTCTCACCTGATGACGACTTCCATCTCTATCCTTTGAGCCGAACAGTGTTTAAAGAGAGTGATGGTAACAACCAAGTGTCAACTTTTTTTGCTTTTAAGTCTTATCACTTTATTCCCCTTATATGTTCTAATGTCTGAATTTTGTACTTGCAACTTTCCCTCAACCATCAAAAGATTTTTGCAAAACCTTCTTCCCCAACAAAGACTTTAAGAGGCTGCTGGGCTTGCCAGTTGACCAGCGCAAAGCCCCTCTGTTGCTAAACTACATTCCAACCTACAAATCCGCACTGCCCGACGTCCCCAAGAAGAGCAAGTCTCCACTTTCAGCAACAACTCCCCTTACCACTTCATCACCACGGCCTGACCAAGCCTCAACTTCTGATCCAGCGGAGCAGCCATCAACATCTGCTTCCCAACTGATTCCTCCTGCCCAGCACCAACGCTATCGCCGAGTTCGAATTTCTGCCCCTGCTGGCAGAACCTGTAGCCGCAAACGTTGACTTTTTGAGTCATTGGCCTATGACCCAGCAAACCCACCTACTGCACTTCCAGCTATCCACTTTGGCACCAAAGTAACTGTAGCTGCTACCACTGAAAAGATGGGCCGAAAACTAGCCATTGTCAAGGACCTCCTTGCCGACATCCCCGGGGTAGTGACGATCCAATCCTCGTCCTCCCCATCCCAACCAAAGCCAAGGCCAAAAAGAGTGAAGAAGGCCAAGGCTAAGGTCACAGTGACTCAGATTGATTCTAAGGACACTGTGTCAATATCCAAATTGGCCGAGGTAGAAAAAAGTCAAACGGCTGTCGAGAAAAGGCCAACCGATGGCGATGCACCCGACTCCCAACCATCCAAAAAGTCAAGGTCTGAGCAACCTGAGGGCAGCCAAAGCTTCCATCACAATATGACCTGGGCCCCCGAGGTCATGGTAGACGACAGACCCTTGACAGCCAGCGACAACGCAATGAATCTCAAAGTCAGCTCAGCCTTGTCAACGGCTGTTCTTCTGCCAGAAAACATGAACCGTATGGCTGAGTTGCACGAATACGAAAACTTCACCCTCATGATGCAACACTCGGTCTTGGTAAGTCTTTACACTTGTAATTTTTAATCTAACTTTAACTCTAGTTTTCATACTTAACGAATTTTTACTGACCTGTTTTACTCCTTGCAGGCTATCCAGCATGTTCACTCCTACGTTGTCAAAACCGAGATGATAAGAAAGGAGTTGGCAAGGAACACTAAAGAAGCTGCCAAACTCCTATCCTCACTCAACCACGCGAGGCCAATAATCGATCCTTACTGGATCAGGCTAAGGCCGCCAAAGCTGCTCAGAATCTAGCTGAGGATAAAGCCAAAATGGCCAATGGCGAAGCCGAGGCTGCCAGAGCCGATCTTGAAGCTGCTAAGGCCAAGACAGTTGATTTAGAGGCCAACTTCAAGAAGCCCTTGACTCAAAGGAGGTCGAAGTCAAGGCTGCTGATGAAAAAGCTTTTGAGGAAGTTCAAGCCGCCATCCGAGATCAATACAGACTGCAAGTCAACCTGGCTTGCAACCGAGGTTATTACTTGAGTTAGACGGCGGCGCTCAATAAATTACTTGTTCCAATGGACTTCGACCTCGGAGACATCAGTCAGCTTCAAGTGCCTTTCCCTCCAAAGCCCAAGGACTCTGGCGATGAAGCAGACGAAGACGGTGCCAAGGATGGTGAAGTTGAGGGAATGGAGGAAGAGGCTGCCACTGATCCAAAGTCTCCTACTCTCAACGAGTAAATCTACTTAACTCAAGATGAGGAGGATAACCTAGTTTCCAAGGGCGTCTCTCCTAAACAAACCACTTCTGAGGTTGAAGTTCAGTGCGCCAAAAAGAGTCTGGATCAGACTTTGCAAGAAATAGAGGCCGAAATAGAGGCCGACAAGAATGCAGCACCACCAGCCGACTTTGAGAAATCACAAGCCAATTCTAGTCCTTAGGATATTTCATATTTTCTCTGTATTCTTTTTCTGCCTTTGTTTGTATTTTGTTTTGTCTGAACAATGTTTAGCTTCATATTCGGCCGATGTGCCGCTTTTGTAATTTGAACAAGTAATCTTTTTTTTAATGCAAGTTTCCTCCTTTCTTCTAAGTGTTTAAATGCCTTCTTTTCTCTTATGTATGTTTACCACTTTTATACTTAGAATAATTTTGCATGTCTTCAAAGTATACCTTTAACTGTATAATCTCCTCGGAGTAAAGTACCTCGGATATATCTTCTGATTGTTTATCTCGGCCTTAGCTTAACACTTAAACATATTCTGAAATATTTTTACAAGTATTGTTTCTTTAAACTTGCCACTTCACTCTCACTTACTGTCTTCCATCAAGACTTTTGTCTTCTATCCTTCCCAAGTTTTGGCAACCTACTCATCTCGGCAAGTACGTATGTCGGGTACCTTTTCCAATATAACCTCGGCTAATTTCAACTTGTAAATTTTTCTGAAATTTCAACAAGTCCAAAGCCCTTTAAAGTTTTAAGCTCATTCATCATTCTCCAGCTCTCTGCCCCCTAATGTGAATCTAAGTTTCACTTATGTTCACATTAAACACATATAGTCTTTTACCGAAGTCGGATTCAAACAAAGACTAGCTGAGGTTCTCAATCTTGGTTTCTCTGTTAATGCACTTAGTTCTATTTCAAGTTTAATTCTGCTGACATAATAAGTCTAATTTCAATTCAACTTAGTTCAACTCTATTATATGCAAGTATAATTCAACTCTGTCATATAATGAGTCTAAGTTATGCTTCAATTAGAAACATCGCCAACTTAGTTCAATTATATTATATGCAAATATAATTCAACTTTGCCAGATAATAAGTCTAAGCTATGCGTCATGTTTCAATCAGAAACATCACTCAACTTAGTTCAACTCTATTATATGCAAGTATAATTCAACTCTGCCATATAATAAGTCTAAGTTATTCGTCATGTTTCAACCGGAAACATCGCCAAAGGACTAGTTAGTCCTATTACACAAATTTCAAAAATCAAGCTAAATTTTTATTATTATTACTTCAGCTAATGACATAAATTTAAAAAACAAAAAAATCTAATGATAGAAAAATTTTAGTTGCAAATGTTCCATGGTCGTGGCAACTTTTTGCCTTCACTGTCCTTAAGCCGATATGCCCCATTGCCGGTGACCGAGATGATTTTATAAGGCCCTTCACAATTTGGGCCCAGCTTTCCTCCCTAGGATCTTTCTTGTTGCTGACCACTTTCCTTAGCACCAAGTCCCCAACTTTGAACTCTCTTAGGTTGACCTTTTTATTATAAGCCCTCGCAAGTTGTTGCTGGTATGCCCCCAGTCGAATTGCTGCTCTTTCCTTTTCTCCTCAAGTAGGTCTAGATCTCAGGTCAGGGATGTCTCGTTAGTTCTATTCTCTACTCCTTGCGTTCTGATCCCTGGGATGCCGACTTTCAGTGGAATAACTTGCTTCTGTGTCATAAGCCATGGCAAATGGGGATTCCCCAGTTGATCTTCTCGGTGTAGTCGGATATGCCTAAAGTACATTGGGCAACTCTTCCACCCATTTTTCTTTTGCTGCTTCCAGCCTCTTCTTGATCCCATCCAAGATAGTCTTGTTGGATGCTTCTGCCTGACCATTACTCTTAGGGAAACTTGGAGTGGAGTAATAGTTCTTGATTTTGTACTTTGCACAGAACCTTTTGATTAGCTTACTGTCAAATTGTGTACCATTATCTGCTATTATTGCCCTTGGGATCCCAAACCTGGTGATGATGTTCTTCCATATGAAGTTCTTCACATCAGTGTCCCGAATCTTCGCAAGGGGTTCAACTTCTACCCACTTTGTGAAATAGTCAGTTGCTACCAGTAGGAACTTCCTTTGTCCAGTTGCTTGGGGTAGTTGTCCAAAAAGGTCCATGCCCCATTGGGCAAATGGCCAAGGCTGGACATTGGGTTCAAATCTGCTACTGGTTGATGTATCAAAGGCACAAACCTTTGACACTTCTCACACTTTCTGATATAGGCTCAGCATCCTTTTACATGTAGGGCCACCAGTACCCCTGAGTAATGGCCCTATGAGCAAGTGATCTGCCCCCAGTATGGCTTCCACATACTCCTTCATGTATTTCATACAAGAAGTCTTCAACTTGTGAGTGATGCACACATCTCAAAAGGAGACCAGTAAAAGACCTTCTATAGAGATGTCCTTCTACTGTTCGGCTAAACCTGACTGACTTCAGTATGGTCTTGTGTGGTTCTTTGCGATCATCTGGCAACTTCCATCTCTGAGGAACATACTATTGTATCCATACAACTTGGGCCTATCTCCACACACATTGCTCCGTACTCTGTGATCAATGGTTCCACACTTGGGCCTGCAAATAATCAACCATTATTGTCCTTGCCTCCCCTGATTTCATTGCACTAGCCAGGTTAGCCAAGGCATCGGCATTGCTATTGTCATCTCGGCTAACCTGTTGTAGTCAGTAGTCCTCAAATAAGGCTAGTAGTCTAACAACCTCTTTGACATAGGCTATCATTTTTATCTCAGGCTGGATACTCGTCTGTTGCCTGGTTCACAATAAGCTGGGAGTCACAGAAGACCACCACCTCGTCGGCTTCCATTGCTGCTGCCAATTTCAATCCTGCGATCAGTGCTTCATATTCTGCTTCATTGTTTGAAACTTTGAACCCCAAACGATAGACTGCTCCAACATTCGTCTATCTGGTGATACCAACACCACTCCTACCCCCGCTCCCTGACGGTTTGAACTCCCATCAACAAATAGGCAGAAGGAGTCGCCGATGTAGATATCACAAGGCTTGAGTTTTTCTTCTTTCTTCTGATTTGCTATGGGGTTTTTCATTCCCAGCTGGGTCTCTTCTTATTCCCCTGGACATCCTAAGCCGCGGCTCACCGGAGCCCGACATGGGATGGCACCTGGTGTGAACTCGGCCACGAAGTTGGCTAAAACCTGGCTTTTGTGTGATGACCGGGTCTTTCTTTTCTTTCCCTTTCTTCTCTTTCCTTCTTTCTTCGCTCTATACTTCTTTTATTTTTGTTGGACTTGAAACGTTCAAAAATATTTCTCTAAATAAAGTTCTTACACTTGTTTTGTCCGATGTTAAATTTCATTTGTTCCGGAGAGTGCTCGGGTGAGTCCGGAGTGCCGGGGATCGAACCAGACAGTTCTGGGCTACTGGGCCAGGGTCGCACGTGCAAGGCCTTAGGCCGCACGTGCGGGAAGGGGTGAGTTTCAGTGGTTGGACACTGCTTAAATTGCAGTGCGAGACTGAGTGCGGATTGGAGGGCCGCACGTGCGGGGATCAGTGCCGCACGTGCAGGACGGGGACAGTCCGAATCTCTGTTTTTTGTATGTCTTTTGGCCGAATTTATATCACATTTTGGGCTTCTTCTCTCACTCTAAACTTCATTTCTCTCTTCCTTCTCTCTAGAAACACTCACCAAAACACTAAAACACCTTGATTCTTGAAATCTTTGGGTTTCGATCATCATCATCTCTCTCAATCTTGAAGATCTAGGCAAGAACTTCACTTGGTATGGTAGAAATCAAGCTCCCTTTCTCTTCTTGACGTTAGGGTTTCATCTCATTTCCTCTATCAAACATTGAGGTAGGGAAATTTCCTTGAGTTATATATATATATATATATATTTATGCTAGATTTGGTTGATTTAAGGTCTCATTAATGATATTGAAAGTTTGGTCTTGCCTCATAAATGCTAGGGCTTTAAAAGTGGGTTTGATCTCTCTCTCTCTCTCTCTTCTTAAACTATCTTCTTGAGGAATTTAACTCACATAATAGGAGGGGTGATGTCTTGAAAGAAAACCCTTTCAAAAGATGAGGAGATGTTTGTTTTGATTTTTGACATAAAACCTTAGAAATTTTGGGGATTTTTGAAAGATGTGAACATGTTTAAGGGTATCTTGTTGTTTTGTATTAAGAGAGTGAACTTTTATCATATGTTTAGCAAAATGACAACTTACTTGGTATATGACAAATGAGATGTTACTTTAACATTACTGTTAAACATTTGAAAGTGTATTGTTGTGAAATAACAAATGGTTGTGCACCTTGGATAGTGAAAATTGTAAACATAGGAGTTAATGTTTGAAAGGCATTATATGTAGTCTTGAAGGGGCTAACTTGTTATGAATTGGGCATGATAAGAAATTGTTATTGCTATAAACTGATGGCATGGTCATTTGTGAAATAATATTGAGAAAAAGAAATGAATAACGTAGTAAATTGATATTGTTGTAGAAACGTTTGAAATGAAGAAATGTTATGAGATGTTTTGTATTGCATCATGTTCTCATTCGATTTATTATCATTATTACACATCTTGGAATGAATTGGAAAACGTTTACTTTGAGAAAGATTATGCTGTAATGAGAACTATGGAAGTGTTTAAGGGGTAAATACGTTGGTAGTCCGGTTAGGAGGTATAGATGAAATTGTTAAGTTGGCTGAGTGTCCGGGGTGAAAGACTGAAAACACGCGCGGAGGAGGTACCACTTCCCTTCCGGTTACCAACCGGTTAACTGGGGTTATTGGTAGTGCTTGTTGAGCCTACTTGCAGACACCAACCTAGGGATTACCTGAGTCGTATTTACCGCCCCCTTATCATTTAAAATTTGAAGTTTGGAAATTGATGAGATTTGAAAAATGTTAATGAAAAGCATGATGTTTCTTTTTTTAGGAAATGCATGAATAAATTTTGAAAGAAGCATTGCATCACATTTGCACTTGCGTTCAATATTTATTACTTTACATAAATGTATATACTTTGTGAGGGATTTCTCTACTGGGCTTTATGCTCACCCCTATGGGATTTGATGCAGGTAAAGATGTGGTGATCCCGCCAAACTAAGGGCGTGAAAAATGTTTTTGGTGAAGAGTAGATTGCTCTTTTATTTGTGTTAATTTTTGTAAAGCCAAGGGCTAATTTGTGTGGGTCCGAGAGACCATTTTGTGTAACCAGGCCATTGCCTTGGAACTTGTAACCCTTGAGGGCCTTATTCATTTTTATTAATTGATTTTAGATGCTATAGATTCATGTACTAGCTTGTCAATGAATGTATAATCGCATGTGAGATTACTTTTGTATAACATTTGGAACTAAGTAAAGGAACATAGTGAATATATCTTTCTGGCATCCCTTGAGCCATGGTTATTATCTTATTTGAAAGTGGGTTGATGTATTTTCTATGTTGGATTACTTTCGGGGCGTTACATTTTGATTGTTGTTCTGGGTCTGAACTCTAAATCGTATTGGCCCAATACCACTGCCCATCTGACCACCCTGCCTGTTAGATCTCCTTGCTGTAGTAGGGACTTCATGGGGTGCTTAGTCAATACCAATATCTTGTGGGCTTGGAAATAATGGTTCAACTTCATGGAGGCCATCATTAAGGCCAGTGTTAATTTCTCCAGGGGTAAATACCTAGTTTCTGAGCCTGCTAAGGTTTTACTCACATAGTATACTGCCTTTTGTTCTCCCTTTTCTTCTCTGATTATCACTGCACTTACTGCATACTCTGAAACTGCCAAATACAAGAATAGCTCCTCTCCAGGTATTGAATTTGAGAGAATTGGAGCTGTGGTCAAGTATCTTTTCAAGTCGGCCAAGGCGACTTCACATTCCTCTGTCCACAAGAAATCTGTGGCCTTTTTCAACAGACTGAAAAATGGTTTACACTTGTCTGAACTTCTACTTATAAACTTGTTCAGGGCTGCGGCCCTTCTAGTCAACATATACACTTGTTTTGTCGACGTTGGGCTTTTCAAATCCAGAATGACCTTGATTTGATCTGGGCTTGCCTCAATACCCCTTATGGTAACCAAGTATCCCAAGAACTTACCAGACCTAACTCCAAATGCACATTTTGAAGCATTGAGTCGGAGCTAATATGTTCTAAGGATATCGAAAACTACTTTTTTAAGTCGGCTAGATGATCCTCAAGTTCTTTGGTCTTCACGACCATGTCATTGATGTATGCTTTTACTGTTTTTCCAATTAGATGTCTGAACATCTTGGTCACCAATCTTTGGTAAGTTGCTTCTACATTTTCCAACCCAAAAGATATCACTCTGTAGCAATACAACCCTTTTGGGGTGATAAATGTAGTCTTCTCCTCATCAGGGGGTACATGGCTATCTGATGGTACCCCCTGTAAGCGTCCAGGAAGCTTATCCTTCCGTACCCTGAAATGACATCCACTAATTGATCGATTTTGGGGAGTGGGAAGCTGTCTTTGGGACAAGCCTTATTTAGGCTGGTAAAGTCCACGCAGACCCTCCACTTCCCATTCTTCTTTTTCACAACAATTGTATTTGACAATCAAGTTAGGTAGTTTACCTCCCAAATGACTCTAGCCTTCAACAATCTGTCCACTTCCTCTTCAACTTTCTCAACATGCACCAACGTCAGCCTCCTTGCTCATTGGATGACTGGTTTAGCCGACCTATCTACGTTGAGCATATGGCATGTGACTTCGGGATTAATGCCAGGCATCTCATAAAGCGTCCATGCAAACACCTCTATGTTCGCTTGCAAGAATGCTTCCAACTCTCTTTCTTCCTCCTCGGCCAATCCTGAGCCGAGAAGGAAGAAGCGCTCTTCATCATCTTGTTGGACCAGAACTTTCTTCAAGGCTTCTTCGCTTTTGTCGACCGACTCGTTGCCGACGTCATCCAAGACCTCCATGTCTTCGTCCTCAATCTCTACTGTTTCTGCCTCTCGCACGTTGCAGATGGATTTCATTACTGCCATGGAGTAATTCTTTGCTTGCACCTGATCCCCTCTGACCTCCTCGATTCCATGCTCTGTTGGGAATCGTAACAGTTGGTGCAACGTTGAGGGAACAACCCTCATTGCGTGTAACCATGGCCTCCCTAGGATAACATTGTAAGGGGAGAGAGTGTCAATTACTGTGAACTCTGTACTTATCTTCTTGGTGCCTGCCTGCACCTCCAAACTTATTGCTCCCAGGGGCCATGTCGGCATTTCATTGAACCTAACCATTGGACTATTGGACTGCTCCAGATCATCTTGCTGAAGACCGAGCTCCTTGTAACATCTGACATACATGATGTCACAAGAGCTGCCTTGGTCAATCAGAATGCACTTTACCTGGCATTCTCCAATCTTGAGGGATATTACCAGAGCATCGTTGTGTGGATGCTGCACCATGTCTAGGTCGGCTTCAGTAAAGGACACCATTGTTCCCTGGTACTCGTCTGCTCTAGGCCTCTTTTGCTGGACCTGATACACATGCTGTAAGTGTTTCACCTTCTGAGTCTCCCCACGTGCCTCGTTCTCATTGACCTTTAAGTGAATCACATTGATCACTCGAGATTTATCTGCTTGTTGTTGTGGTGCTGGTGGAGATGGTGCTGCTGGTGCATGGGACAGCCTTGCTTGCTCTTCCTTTGTTCTGGCCTCATCTACTAGGTCTCTCAAATGACCTTGTCTTACCAGATCTTCCAGATGTGTCTTTAGGGCTCTGCACCCTTGAGTCAGATGCCCATCCTCATAGGGCTGAGCAAGGAATCCATGAAATCCGTAATCCGATCTAGTCCAGTCCAATCCGATAGGTTTGGATTGATTTTTTGAATCCGTGGTTCGGATCCGGATTGAAGAATTAAAAATCCGTAGTCTACGGATTGGTTCCGGATTGAATCCCACGGTTCCAGATTGGAACCGATCCGGACCGTATACAAATAGTCTATATTTTTATTATACATCCTCCTCCATAGTATCTTCTCTTATTCCATATAAAACATAAACTCAAACCTAAACTCACATAATATCTTCTTTTATTACTTTTGATTGTTAGTTTTTAATTTTAATTTGTAATGGTCTAAATACTTATGGTGAAACCAATTTTCTTATGGTTGTTTAAATTCTAGAACAGTATGTCGCTATTATAGAAAGACATGTTGCTGTTGTGGAACTAATATAGCGCTATGTTTATGTTTTTATGAAATTAAAGTGTTATATATATATATTTTTTTTGTTATTTAATTATGTGAATCCGTGGTCCTAAATCGATCCAATCCGTATTTAAATGGATTGGTTCGAATTGGTTCCATGATTTAAACGGATTAGATTGGTTCCAATTTTTCAAGAACCGTAAATAACGGATTGGTCTTAGTTTTACCCAATCCGGTCCAATCCGGACCATGCTCACCCCTACATCCTCATTGTGGTAAGCATAGTGCTTCCCAAGGCTTCTTCCCATGAATTCGCCAGGAATCTTCTCTAGTGCTCTATAGTAAGGCTGGTTCCTGATCATTTCCAGGACTTTGTAAACCGAGATCCGGAACACTGTGGTGACTGCCTGTGCGGACCTCAGTCCCGTTTCTTGTCTATTAAAGTTTGTATTACCTCGGCCTCGTTTCGGTGAGCCGTTCCTCTTCTCTTGCTTTGTCGCCTTTGTTCCCAGCGTGTCTTTTTCAGCTCTCGCATATTTCTCGATCCTAGCCATGAGTTCCTCCATACTTTTTGGCAACGTCTTTGCCAGTGACTTTCGAAGCAAGCAGTCATCGTTCAGGCCGTTCTTAAAAGATACGACCGCCAACTCTTGGTTGCACCCTGGTATCAGTTAAAAACCTCATAATACGTTTTGGCATAAGCCTTGAGGCTTTCGTCCTCGCCAATTCTGAGAGCCATCAGGAAGTTTACCCTCAATGGCTGCAGTTTGTTTGTAACAAACCTGGCCACAAACATCTCGGCCAGGCCTTCTCAACTTTTCACAATTCCTTTCGGCAACTTGTGAAACCAATCTGATGCGATTTCCCTAAAGGATGAGGGGAACACCTTGCAGAGCAACGGTTCGTTCTCGGTATACAATGCCATTGAGTTCAAGTATAAACCGACGTGGAAGTTCAGGTCGGACTTACCGTCATATATCTGGAATCTCGGCATATGAAACCTTTTCGGGGCCTCAAACTTATCCAACTCTACTGAGAATGGTGTTCTCGACTTGACCAGGGATGTGACCTCGGCATCTTGTCGTTTCCTCTGGAGGTAATCCCTCAAATCCTCCTTAGTCTATCCAGGAGTTCGGCTGTCAACGGATTTCATCCTTTTTGGTGCGCTGCTCCCGGTGTCGTGATGAGTCCTCTTGGACCTCCCTTCATTCACTGTGTCAAAACAAAGCTCCCTCCCTTGAATATGTCGATGTTCCTTGACGTAGGTCTGCTTGGCACGGTGTGTCTTCTGAGACTCTCCTCTCATCGATTCTCCTCGCCCGACCTCCCTTGAAAGCCGATGCGAATGCTCTTTTATCCTGTCATGCTGAGGAACTGCAGGGATTGCTTTTTGCCTCCCTTTCTGGGCATCATTCTTGGCCGCTGGAATCGACGTGTCCTCTAATGGAAACGGCGGCTGCATGACATTGTTCTGTATCATGAAGTTGACAACTGATTATAGGTTTGCCAACTTGTTTGCCATCCCTTTCATTTCGCCGTCTCTCCTCAAGCATCTATCTTTCCATACTTGGAGGTCGCTTTCGTTGTAATACTCACCTCGGCCTGCCTTCTTTGGCAGGTCTCCCTCTTGGCTGACGTCTTTTTTCCCAAGATTCTACTCCCGGGGCTCTTCATTACAGTTATCCTCCCCTACGTTAAGATCGGCGTGTTTGCCGCTCCCACTAGGGATGTCGTCCCTGATTTTCTCTTTTTATCCATCGCTAGCCATTTATTCTCTTTATGCTTCCCACAGACGACGCCAAATTGTGAGTGCTAATTTCCGACCATACTGCCAAACAAGAACTCAACTGGAGAGCACAGGCAGAATAGATTACGGCCGAACAACCTGTCACAGAAAGATAAGACTCCGGCGGTGGTTTGTCTATCCAGGGGCACTTCGACGATCAAGTCAGTACTCAGTTATCTCTCAAAGATAGCAGAAAGTGCTTAACTCACAAGCCAGAATACAAAAAACGTATCTTAGACCCACGAGGGTGCCTTACTTTATAGCTAACGCTAAGCTAATCCCTGTAGAAGCTTAGCTTTAATGGACTCTGGCTCAATGCTCATCTTTGACTCCTAGCTAGATAGAGATAAACTCCCTAAGAGTTTTATCTTTATCCAGATTGAGATTGTAGACGTCCCCGAATGCCCTGGGAGGGTATGAGTCCCCCGTTTCGTTCATTTTGGGCTCACTACAGTTCAGGACTCTAATTGTCACGGGTCTTAATCTGAACCAAAGAGTCCAAATCTGGCAAATCGTTTTGAGAAAACATATTTTTGAAAGAAGTGCCAAACATGGACTGCTTTGCCAGATACAGAGTCGCCACCTAAATATTTTATTTTTGAGAAATTTAGGAAACCCTAACTCGTTTGCCGAAGGCCACGTGTCCGTCATCACCAAAGTTGCCTCGGCTCGGGAACTTGGGTACGATTGGGGAAGGTCACTTCGTGAGCACCCCCGCTCGCCCGATCAAAGATCGGCCTCTACTAACCATGATATCGAGTTTTGAAAACATTACGTGCTCTTATTCCGGTTATTAGCCTAGATTTACTATGTGATGCGCACAGCATACAAGTATAGACCGGGTCGCCTGAATTGGAACAAAACATTTCATGTTTGTTTTTGAATAATGGTTTGCTACTCGCAAGTAGGCTTAAAATGCAGATTTTGCCACCCTCAGGTGGGCTTAGAAAACATGATTTTGCCACTATCTAGTGGGCTTAAAACTCACAGTTGATGATTTGTCCCAATCCAAATAACCCAACCTTCACCCACAAGCATTCAGGCAGTTATATCACATAAGCAAATAGCCTCATGGTAAGCATGCTATTATGGCAGTCACTCACACACATGCAAGGATGCTAAAGCATAAAAACTTACCGAGTACTCCGAGCCAAAACAGAAGCTAATTAGAAATCAATGCATGATCCTAACTATACCGAAATGCTTAATGCAACACATGCAAAAATGCAACTATAGCAGGCTCGGCTATTCTAAACATGGCATATAGAATGCTACAGCTAACAAGTACTCAACTTGAAATTGAAATACAAATGCAGTTAGTATGATGCGCCGAGCCCGGTGCATGCAAAACAGATGAATAAATGCAAACATGCTATCATACTGTATGCTAATTGAAACATGCCCTAATCTAACCATCGTAAGCTGGTAAATAAAAGGGAGAAAGACGTGGGGTTGGAAGACATACATCACACGCACACACACTTATTACAACATTGCCCTCGCGCAGAGGGTCCAAAAGAATAATATACAGTCCCGAATAAATACAGTCCGAATAAATGGTACAGTCCGAATAAATACAAAACCCTAATTTAATTAACAAATTAACTAGGAAAAACAGTAAACTAGCATGCAAGCTGGGGACTGCCTCGAGCTCTGCTCCGGATGATGAATGATGCATGCTCGAGTTGCTTGGCGCGGAAATCCATCGCGATGCCCGATTAGCCTCTGTTTACAATTGAGCTCGGAATGTTGCGCGAAGTCCCAAGAGATTGCCGGTTTCTGATTTGCTGCAACAGAGAGCAGGAAAGGGGCATGGCAATGTATTTTCACATATGTATGCTTGACTACTCTTCAGGGAGCGCAGTCTTCGATCCTCGTGCCACCAATCGCGCATCTCGATGTGTGATGGCCGAGGAGTCGAATTGCACGACTCAATATGGAATGAATGCACATATAAACGCAACAAGATCGAGACTCCATCATGGATAATCCGGAGTGTCGGTGACTGGGAATTTGAGACACGTTCCGTCACTCGAAGTACGAAACGTACCTCGTTTCCCATGCTCGGGCTAACTCCTATCCCAAACACAATGCGATATGCATGACATGCATGAATGCAACTAAGATACAACCTAACATGCACAATGCTATGAAATGGCATACACGATGCACGAGGTAACATGGCATATACAATGCGCTAACATACAACCTAGCATACACAATGCTATGAAATGAAATGGCATACACAATGCATAATGGACTTACACCAACACGAGTGGACCTCAGCCACACTCACATAGGAGGCCATTGGATGGAAATGAGACACTCGAGATGCATGCACACGTGCACGCAAACCGAGGACCGAACCTAAGGCACGAATGCCACTCTACCAAAGCATGGTAAGGCATGGAACATGATATGCAAACAAGCAAATTTCAGCACTAAAACATGATGCTAAACAGCCCCGAAACATGGCAATATGGCACCCGATGTATGAGGTGAACCCCGAAACTCAAAAATAGGCATACGCAATGACCTATAGCTATACAAAGCATGCATTATTTGATCATGAAGCATGAAGACAGAATCAAGGAAGTCCCAAAACATGAACATTTCTAGTTCAAAGCATGGCCAAAAGATGCTAGCAAGATGGCCTAAAATAGCATGCGATTTCGACTATCAAACATGGGTTACATGGCACGTATATGAAGCACATGGAATCTCACTAAACCAGAAAAAATCAGTGAACTAAACATGCCAAAATACGCCCAAATACACATGGAAAGACAGCCAACACATGCACAAATGAGGGGCTCCTTTGGAAGGCCATACAAGGGATTCTTAAGCATATGCAAGATAGACATGTGGCAGCCCCAAATCAACTTTGAAAATCAAATATGATAGTCTTAAAATTCACCAAATTGACCCTGAAATGTGACTAAGAAGCATGCAAGATAGGGTCTCTTTGGAAGGCCAAAATAACCACCAAACAAGTCAAGGTGAGAGAGGGTCACCCCCCTCTGATTTGGAGGCTCAAAATAGCGTTCCAGCCACTGAAAATCCACTGGATTTCAGTGGCTAGAAGGCCAAACAAAGCATGCAATTGAAGCTTAGGTGTAAGGCTCAAAATAGGAGGGAATCAAGCATACAAGGAAGCATGTGACCTCAAATAATAAAATGCATTTAATCAAACATGAAGATAATGTCAAAAAAAGACTTTTTTCAGTTTATGACAAATCTCAAAAGTGAACACAAGTAGGGCTAATCTATCATGCAAAAATGGCCCTAAAAGAGAGAATAGAGATAAGGGACAGCAGCTGGCCCCAAATGGCAAGGAGCCCTTCAACAAAGTTGAAGAGGGGCTCAAAACAAGGCACTTTACAGTTTACATCAAGCCACGAAAATAAACACAAGTAAGACTAAACTATCATGCAAGAAAAAGGCCTAAAAGAGGGATAAAGAGACAAGTGGTAGCTGCTGGCCTCAAACAGAGGAGAGCCCTTCAACAATGTTGAAGAGAGGCTCAAAAAAAGATGTTTTACAGTTTATGACCAAGTCCAAAACAGCCCAAAAATAAGCCTAAAGTACCATGCAAAAAAAGGCCTAAAAGAGAGTTAAAGAGGCAAGTGATAGTAGGAGACCTCAAACAGTAAGAGGTCCTTGATCAAACATGAAAAGGAGCTCAAAATATGACTATTTCTAGTTCGGGTCAGAGCCCAAAAATGCTTACAAGTATGGCTTATAAATGAACCAAGAAAAGACTAGAAAAAAGGGGAAGATGACTCACCCTTGTAGAGCAGCAACACAGCAGCTTTTGGACCAAGAAATGGTGCTCCTAACCTCTGAAAAACAGCCTCAAGTTGCTGGAATGGAGTGTGGAGGAGTTGTGCTATGGCTTGTAGTGTAAATGGTGCAAGACTTTTAGGGTTTTGAGGGTTGGAAGAGAGGGAGAGGGAGAGTGTATGCAAGAGCTCTAAACCAAATATTGTAACCCTCTAAAATGCAGCTGGGGGGTCTGGTTATATAGGCAAAGGAGTGGAGGAAAGGGGGAGAAAATCAAATTCAAATTTCCCCCCCAAAAGACCTCCCCTCAGATACAGGATCTGGGGGGGAAAGGAGGGTGCAGCTGTAAGGAACCAGCTGAGGGGAGCATGGCCGGCCAGGTTCAAAGGGTTTAGGTGGCCGGCCGGCCACCTCCCCTGGCCGGCCGGCCAGGTTCAAAAGGGTCAATCAAAAAAAGCTGGCCGGCCACCCATATTGGTGGCCTCCCATGTGTGCACAACACAACCATGTGGTCAAAACCCAGAAAAAGTGAACCAAGAGAGAGAAAACCCAACTTTTCAGAGAGGTTCAAAAGGGTCAGGAACAATTGCTGGCCGGCCATGACATATTGGTGGCCTCCCAGGTGTGTACAACACAAATATGTGGTTGATGGCCCAAGAAAGTGGCCCGGGGATGGTCAACACCAGCCTTCTAGCGAGGAAAACGGGCGACGGAGAGCGATGAAGGAATAAAGCTGGCTTTCAGAACAATTGCTGGCCTCTCACCTTTCTACAAGCTTCCTAACAATGAAAATGAGGTCCCTGCCAAAAATGAACTCAAACCGATGTAAAATGAAGGTTCGGGGGCCAAAACGCGCGGCCCGGGGGCCCGAAAACTGGCTGTTAAGCACCGGAGGTGGCGTTTGACCACGAAGTTGGAAAACAGAGATGCATGCCAAAAATCGGAGCAAACAGAGATGGTTAAGCGGTCCTGAACCGAGGCACACGGCCAACGACTCCGAAAAACCGGAAACCGGGCTCCAAACGAGAAAAATGGCCTACGACCACGAAACGTAGCCTACAGCCACTGAGAGATGATCTACGAGACCTCTCCCTCCCTTCGGGAAGAGAAAACGGAGAAAACGGAGCCTGGTTCGCAAACCGAGGCAAGACACAAAAGAGTCCGGAAGTCTGGAGGCAAGGCTCGCAGCCGAGACTCTGAGACCTCTGAACGAGCACGATATGCAGCATCACCAAGCGCTTAATCGGTGACGTCTGAGTCTTAAGGTCGGTCAAAAATGGGGTGTCTACAGAGATCCTCCCTCATTTTAGGACTCTTGTCCCTTATCCGTGCATTTTGGATTCCGGTATCTCCGCAGATAACCTCGGCTTTAGCCGAGATCACTTCAACAACATGACCAAGACACGTGGTACCTCGGCTGACACTCCGGTGCCACTTTGGTCACATGTTGTCATTTATAAAATATGTCCCCACATGAAGTATAACTACAGATCTCATAAGTCATAATTAAAATGATATCATAACTAAAAAAATTATTATAATTAAAAAAAATTAACATAACTAAAATATATATAATACATAATTTTTAAGAATATGCATATAAGAATTTTCTTTATTACTTGGCCTTGTTTGGTTTAACTATCAAAACACAATTTTTTTTAAAAAAATTCTAAAATTTTGTTGGTTGGAAATTTTTTTTAAAAAATTTCTAAAATCAATTTTTCTTTCTTACACATCAATCAATCATTTTTTTTTCTCTTCTCTCTCATTCTCAATTACTTTCTCTCTCACACATATCTACTCAATTATAACAAAATATCAAATTATTCCAAATTTTCATACTTCAAAACTATTTCTAAAATATACAACCGAACAAATCAAAAAAAAATTAGATTCTTTCAAAAAAAAAATTAAAAATTTATCCATCAAAACTAAACCAAACAGCTGCAAAGTTTTAATAGAGAAGCAAAGGACAAAAGGAACGGTCAATTCATGGGCCCGCCGAATTGATGGATGTTTTTATTTTTTTCTCATTAATGAATCTAAAGAGGGACAACGTGCCACTCTAGCCCTCGTTTGGCATGCTTTTTTTAGCTTTTTAATTATTTTTAATTAAAATAAAATAAAATAAAATAATTTTTTTAATTTAATAAGATAAAATATCATATTTAAATCATAATTATTTTATTTTTTTCTCATAAAAATCAAAAAAATCAAAAAATTTATCACAAATGAAACTTTTTGACTCAAACTAAAATAACTAAAAAATTAAAAAATCAACCAACATCCAAACGAAGCATTGACGAATCTAAACATTTTTTTATTAATTTGAATGTAAGTTGACTTTTTAAGTTTTAGTTTTTTGACTTTTTTAATTTAGGATTAAAAAATTTTATTTGGGATGAATTTTTTGACTTTTTAAATTTTTGTGAGAGAAAAAAAATGAAATTATTTTGATTTGAATGTGATATTTTATTTTATTAATTTTTTTAATCTATTTTATGTTTTTATAATTAAAATAACAAAAAAAAAAGTCACGCTAATAGGTTGTTTTGGATGATCTAAATAAATGTACTTTTTGACTTTTTACGAAATATAAATTGGATTTAGATTGAGTTTGAAGTGATATGTTAGAAAGGTGATGTGACTTAAATTAAATAATGTAACTTAAATAAGATAGTGATTTTTTAACTTTTTTAAAACTCGCCAAACTAACCCTCAATCTTTGACGAATCTAAAGAGGGGACAACGTGCCCCTAAATTGAGCGCTTTTTTATTTTTGAATAATGCCTCGAGGCTCGAATGCTACGAGGCTCGAAATGGCTCGAATGGAGAAAGAGGGAGAGAAGAAAGGAAACAGAGGAGGAAGGGAGGAAGAAGAGAGGAGGAAGGGAGGAAGGAAGTCCTCGTCGCAGTCCAGCCCCGCCGTGGGTCGTTCGCTCGGCGTCCTCGTCAGACCGTCGATCGTCGCAGGGAGGGCTCGTCGTGGGAGGGAGACAGCCTCCGATCGTCTCGCCGCCCGTCGGTCGTCGGCCCAGCAGAGCTCGTCGCAGCCTCCGTCGCCTCCGCCGAGCTCGTCGCAGCCCCGCCGAGATCGCCGAGCTCGTCGCAACCCCTCCGTCTTCTTCTTCCTCCGTCTTCTTCCTCCATTTTTCAGGCCCCCTCCAGTCTCCCTCACCCTCCCCCCCTCCCCCTCCCTTCTCTTCTTCTTCTTCTTCTTCGTTCTGCAAAACGAAGCCAAAACCAGGAAAGAAAAGAAAAGAAAAAAAAAAAAAAAATTGGAGACCCAAAACGAAACGAAGCCAAAACCAGGAAAGAAAAGAAAAGAAAAAAAAAAAAAAAAATTGGAGACCCAAAACGACGTCGTTTTGGGTCTCGAGCCAGATTTCGAGCCAGTGATTCGAGCTACCAATCACTGCCGTTTATTTTTATTTTAAATACTTACGCAAGATGTGTGCCCTCTCTCCTTGAGGAAAATTATTTAATGCTCCAAAAATAATATTTCGTACCACTCAACAATTAACACGTGACTTTTTTTTCTTTTTTTTTTTGGAACGGTTTAACACGTGACTTTGTTTTCTAATATCATGATATGAAACTAAAGGAGAATGTTATTTCAGTGTAATTTTAAAATATATTTATAAATAAGACTGATATTAGAAAACAAAATAATTTTTTAATAGGGAGCTTTTTTAGTAAATCCATTATCTAAGAGTGTTGTTCCATAAAATCCATAGTGTTTTATAATATTCCATTAGGTCCATTTCATACAGAAAGACCAAAAAATCCCTCAACAAAACACGCGCCTCTCTCTCTCTCTCTCTCTCTGAATCTAATAAGCGTCTCTCTTCCCCTCTCTATTCTTGCGCAGGAAATCACGCACAGTACCTCTACAGTCCAGAAATCGAAATCCATATTCCACATCGCCTCAACTCCCACAAAACTGTATTCCTTCCATCGTCGCATCGTCGCATCGTCGCATCGTCTCATCATCTTCTCTGTCGTCCCTACGCCGAGAAGACTGTCTTCGTTCCATTGTCACATCGTCTCATCATCTTCTTCGTCGTTCGTACGCCCAGAAGACTGTATACGTTCCTTCGTCGCATCGTCCCTTCGTCTCAACATCTTTTTCGTCGAAATGGGTACAAAACGTAAGCATTCTACTCATTCGTGTATTTAAACCCTAAACCTCTTTATCAACAACCATCATTGTGAACTTTTACAAATATCCCCTTTTCCTATGCATACAATATATAGGAGTCCATATTGTTCAGACCCTAACATTTATTCTGAACCCCTCCATCATAATCCTTAATTTTATTGATTTTTGCAGTCAAAAACATTACAGTTGCCATTACATTGTGTTCACAACTGTGAACATTCCAAAATGTTTTTGTTGTAGTTGTTGTTATTGAAAGATGTGTACATTCACATTGATTGAAAATGGTTTGATAATCAAATTATTGCAGATGTTATTTGGTTGTTGTTCAATGCTGTGAACATTCACATGGTTTCAATTCTGTTTTGTTGTAGTTGATAAAAGATGTGAACATTCACATTGAGTTAAAAATGTTTGGGTAATCGGTAGTAATGGTGTTGTTATTTTATGCTGTGAACATTCACATTGCCTGAAAATTTTAGGAGAATCAGATATTATTGGTCATTTTGTTATTGGCTGTGAACATTCACATTGCCTGAAAATTTTAGGAGAGTCAGATATTATTGGTGCTGTTGTTCTATGCTGTCAACATTCACATTGCCTGGAAATTTTAGGAGAGTCAGATATTATTGGTGCTGTTGTTCTAGGCTGTGAACATTTACATTACCTGAACATTTTAGTTCAAGTAGATATTGTCGGTACTTTCGCTCTAGGCTGTGAACATTCACATTGCCTGAACATTTTAGGAGAGTCAGATATTATTGGTGCTGTTGTTCTAGGCTGTGAACATTCACATTGCCTGAACATTTTAGTTCAATCAGATATTGTTGCTGCTTTTGCTCTAGGCTGTAAACATTCACATTGCCTGAATATTTTAGGAGAGTCAGATATTATTGGTGTTGTTGTTCTATGCTGTCAATATTCACATTGCCTGAAAATTTTAGGACAATCAGATATTATTGGTGTTGTTCTTCTATGCTGTGAACATTCACATGGATTGAAAATATTGGGCCAATGAATAGGGATATTTAGTTTTTTTTCCCCCTATTGTGAATGTTTGCCTTGTTCGTATTCTTGATTGTTAATGGTGATCCAATAAGTTGATCCATCATTTTATATGTTCGTGTTAACATCCACATGTACTTCAATGGTGTTCATGGTTGTATAAAAATACATTGTTTTCCACACAGTGACACAATATGTACATTGTGTTTGTGTTGACACAGTCAACATGATGTGAATGTTCACAACCAGACACAAACTCTGGGCATTCACACCCACGCACACAACTGTGAACATGCACATCAGTGGAAATGCTGTGAATGTTCACATCTGTTCCACTACACTAATCACATGAGCCTTGACTTAATTTTTTTAAAATGCTCCATTTTGCAGATGTTGCACAAAAGAAAACCGCAAAGAGAAAGAGAGATGAGTACCATGTGAAGGAAGAAACCCCACAAACAAATACTAGCACCAATGTCGACATGCGCCATGTGAACTACAGATCTAATATGACCGGACTGGTCAAATTCATGAAAACCACCAAGTTCACACAAGCACAGCTTGGGTGCCTTCAACAAACACCTTTTTGGAATTTGCTTGATGCATTAAGAAACAATCAGATCGACCTTGACAAATGCATGAAGTATGATGACGTTCTTGTGCATGTACTACAAATGTACAAAGCTTCAAAGGATGCGTTCTACATTGGGGAGAAGAAGATGAACATACACAATAGCGACATCAAGCTGATTTTCGGTGTAGACTGTGGCAGCAAGCCGATGGACATATCATATGGTGCGAAACCAAAGACTGGCATTGTAAACAAAATATGCAAAAATGTCAGCCGCTTGACTTCAAAATGGATACGCACCCTTTTGACCGAGGCGTTGAAAGGCAAAAAGAAAGCTGACAACGAAGAAGTTGCCCGACTAGTGTGCATGTATGCTTGCCAAAAGCTTTTTTTCTCAACAAGCGGAGAGAATATGATGGGGCTACTACGCACATATGGTCCCATTGGAAACCATGCGAGAATATGATTGGGCCAAGCAAATTAGAACAACGTTGACATCGTCTATTTCCCAAAATGACAAAAAACCAGCAAAAGTCACCGACTGTGTCATGTTATTGATGGTAAGTACCCATGTTGTCAAATAATAACATTCACATGTCCTTCAGTGTTGTTCATCTAAGCCAACTGTGAACATTCACATATGTACCACTGATGTGAATGTCCATAGGCAATTACATTTCACAGATGTGAATGTCCACATCTGAATCACTGATGTGAATGTTCACATTCACTCACATATTCACTCATACTATACTGCTGTGAATGTTCACAACAGTGCCACAGATGTGAATGTTCACATCTGAATCACTATTGCGAATGTCCATATTCACTCATAATATACTACTGTGAATGTTCACAACATTGCCACATCACTTATGTTTCACAGATGTGAATGTTCACATCTGAACCACTGATGTGAATGTTCACATTCACTCATAACATACTACTGTGAATGTTCACAACAATGCCACATCACTTATGTTTCACAGATGTGAATGTTCACATCTGAACCACTGATGTGAATGATCACATTCACTCATGACATTACTATGCAAATGCTAAATAACAATATGTGTTTGTTGTTTTACTGAAGTATTGGTTGTGTGAGCACACAACCATCCTACAACCTCACAAACCCAATGCTTTTCCTCGCTGTGTGAAGTGGGATCTGACTGCTTTACAGAAGAAGATGAAAACCACCTCTTTAGCTGATTTGGGTTTTAATGAGGTAGAGCCTTCAACTACTGATCAAAACATTCACATTATAAGACCACTCAAATATATACGTTACGTAACATATTTTTTTCATTGTCAGGTTAATGCCGGTGAACTCTTTGCAATCCCAACAGAATTACAAATGATTTGAACTACTTACAGTCCGGAAAATGTGACAGCCGAACAACTTCCTCTTCGTCGTCTTCACTCGGAAACCACAGAACCAGACTACAACAGCAAGAATGAAACCCTAGCACAACCAATCCTTGGAACGATCATACAAAACATAAACGTATCTCTCGGAATTGGATTGATGATGAAAAGCGTAAAATAAAAATTGCCAAACTGAATCAGCGAAGAATCAGCGAAGACACAGCCACGTAATACGTATTAACACTGTATATATATATATATATATATGGGGGCAAAATAGTCCACGTCAATATATTAAATTAGAAAAATGGACCTTATGGAATAACAAGAAAAGTTTATGGGACTAATCAGGTTATCATAATCCTTTGTGGACCTACTGGGTTATAACAACTCTAAAATGGATTTATCAATAAAAATCTCTTTTTAATATTATAAATTAAATTATAATGTTACTCTTCTGTCTATTTATCATTAATAAGATTGATAAAACTTATCATGTGAACTTGACATTTTTTTCTCATTATCACTCCTACACTTTCACTATAATTTCTGTGGTCCTTGCCTTTTTACAAAAGGATAAATTAAACTAATAGTCCCTATAGTTTGAAGTTTGTATTATTTTGATTCCTGACTTTTTAATTGTGTCACATTTGATTCTAAAGTTTGAATCTTGTTTCAAATAAAGACAATTGCAGATACCATTGCTCAATTTCAAGGACAAAGTCGTCAATTTGATAAAATATAAAAAAAATTTAACAAAAATAAATGTCAAAAAAAAAATTTAAATTTTTAAAATTATTTTTACCCACTAAAGATAAAATTATGTAAATTTGATAAATCTTTTACACATTTATTTATTTATTTACCAAATTAATTTTTATTATGTATTTAGATGATGATCATGTGATAGTTATTTTTATTTTCATTAAATTAGTTTATATTTTTTAAAAAGTTAAATATGATGACAACTTTGATATCATTACTAAATCAATCCATTAAATAAAAAAATCTAAAACTAAAAACATTTCATATATTAAATATATCGATTACACATTAAAAACTTAATAACCATTGATTACATGATCATAATCTAAACACATAATAAAAATTAATTTGATAAAATAAATAAATAAAAGATTTATCAATTTTACATAATTTTATCTTTGGTGGGTAGAATTAATTTTAAAAAATTCAAAAATATTTTTTTGACATTTATTTTTGTCAAATTAGTTTATATTTTATCAAATTGACGATTTTACCATTAAAATTGAATACTAATATCTTCAATTATTTTTATTTAAAACAAATTTTAAAATTTAAAACCAAATGTGTTACAATTAAAAAGTTAAAAATTAAAGTGACACGAATCCTAAATTATAAAGATGTTAGTGTAATTCACTCACATAAATAGATGTGGTCCTTGAATTTTCACAAAAATCTCTTCCGGATTCCTTTTTCCCCAACCTCATTAATGGTAAATAGATGTGGTCCTCGAATTTTCACAAAAATCTCTTCTGGATTCCATTACTTTTAATTTCCCCAACCTCATTATTGTAAATAGATGTGGTCCTTGCGCTTTCACAAAAATTTCTCCTGGATTCTTTCACTTTTAATTTTTCCCTACCTCATTAATAGTAAATAGATGGAAGAATGGCCTTGTAACTTAACTTAAACCATTATTGACAATCACAATTAAGGCCTTATTTGGTAAGGAATTTTTTTAGTTAAAAAGTCACTAAAAAAATTAAAAAGTAAATAATTTATATCAAAAAGTCAAAGATTTATTTTTCTCTCTATTTTTTACACATATTTTCGTAAAAAATCAAAAAGTCATCTCAAACATATTAGTTTTTTTTACATCATATTTTAGCCCAAAAGACAAAAAGTTATTGAAAAAGCATGTTCCCAAACGATGCCTAAAAGTGAAAAGACTAGAGTATGGGGTTGTTGCTATGCCAAGGGTATAACAGTAACTATTGTGCCTCAACTTGAGGTTTATTATGAGCTTATTTTTATAATTCGAATCATTTATTTTATAAAATTCGTCGAATATTTCATGCATACCAAAATTATATTGATCTGATATCGGTAACTACGTGATTGGATTGCATATTTTTTTTATACTATTTCTCAAAAGAAAAACACATTGTTTATTTTTTATGATAAATGTTATTCGATCATATGATTACCAATATTCGATTAATATGATTTTTGACATACTTGAAGTACTCGAAGAGCCCTAAAAAACGAACAATTTGAATCATAAAAATAAGCCTATAATAAACCTCAAATTGAGGCACAACAGTTACTATTGTGCCAAGGGCACAGCAGCAAACCACTCTTTCAAAGAGACCAAAGTGAAATTACGATGAAAGTACAGGGTTGGTAATTGTATTTAACCCATTTCTTTTTTCTTAACAAATATAAAATGCATAACCCAAAGGTTACAATGTGTTATTTTATAATTTAAAAATTGTATTTAATTTATTTTATTTTATTTTATTTAATATTTGCATCTTTTTAGGAATAAGTTTATAATGTTATATTAGTTTCCTAGTCTTTTGGGTTAGCCTACAATATTTCCTAAATATCAAAATTATGGTTATTTAATTGTGTATATAATAAGACTTTAACGTTATTTTCTAAACAGACAAAAAAGAAAAAAAGAAAGAAGTCTTTCTTCTCCTCTTCTTCTACTCTGTTATATATTTTGTGAGTTTACTGCATTGAGTTTACAAGTGAGTGTTGGGCAATTTAAGGTCCGTGAATTCACTTTTGCTACATACAAGTGATTTCGAAGGTCGTTGTATCTTAACTTGAGGGAGGAACACCATTTAACTCGATGCAGAAGATGGTGTATCGTTCCTAAGGAGAGCGTAATCTGCATCCCTCGACCACCATTCAGGCTTCTCTAAACTTACCATTTAGGCTTTTCTAAACTTTCTCTCTAATAATAATATTTATTTGTTGTTTTTGTTTTATTATTAGTTTGGTATTTTTATTCTAATCGTAATTCCTGTTTAATTTTTCTAACAATCTTAGGAACTATAATTAGGATTTTCCATTAGAAGTTATTGCGTTGATTATAATTTTATTTTGAAAAAATATGGGATTTGATAAAACCAATTCCTACAAGCCTGAGAAGTTTAATGGTCAAGATTTTAGATGTTGCAACAACAGATGAAATTTTGGTTAACCACTTTAGGTCTTTATTCAGTGATTCATAACGCTAGTATTTCAAAAGGAAAATAAAAGGTTTCTTGAAAAGAAAATGATTCTGAAAAAAGTGAAACTTCTAAGGCTATAGAAATTGTTCAAACGAGTATGAATTCAACTTCGTCCAAAAAATCTAATGACGATGATTTTGCTTGAAAAATATTATCTTTGTCATGATAGGATTTTAAGTGCTTTATCTCCTTCTATCTATAATATTTTTTGCAATACAAAAACTTCTATTGAATTGTGGGAAGCACTTGATTTTAAATATGGATCTAAAGATGTTGGTCTTAAATGTTATTATGCTGAAAAAATTTTAGACTTTCATATGACTGATGGTAAATCGGTTGTGGAACAAGTGCATAAATTTCAAAATATTTTGTACGATCTAAAAAGAAAAGGAATGAATTTATCTAATATTTTTTTGGTTGCTTTACTGATTAAAAAATTACCTCCATCTTGGTCAAAATTTGGTAGAATGTTAAAACAAAAACATGATAATTATACCTTTGATGAATTGCTAGTATCCCGAAATATTGATGAAAAGCACCGTGAAAAATAAGCTGAGTTTTTAAATTCTGATTTTTGAGCCAAGGCACATTTTGTAGAAAATCTGTAACGCCCCCAAATTATTGCAATAAATCCAATCCTTCAAATAGAATGTTAATAGAAATAATATGCTTTCATTCATCAGAGTTCGTATTATAAAAGATAACACATGCAGTATACATTCATTAATGTTCATTCTGAATCTATAACATGTACTACCAATTAATAATCAACAAACTAAATGCCCTATGGGTTTACACCTTTCGAAGACATTGCTTGGTCACAGTAAAAGTAAGAGTCTAACTCAATATAACTTAGCCCTTGGTTACACAAAATAAATAAAACAAAATGAAGCTCTTGCTCCAAGTCTCCCCAAACTACTGTCTCAGCGGAAGCATGTCTCCAACACCTGAAAATGGTTCCCAAGTAGGTGAGCCAAAGTCCAGTAGAAACATACTAACACCATATATGAGAATTAACAAGATATAAGTATGATGCACATGTTCATTGTCCTATGACAAAATCTGTGTAACTCTTTCCACAACCATGTTATGCCAAACTTGTATCTCAATTCATTTATTTTGGTTCAATAGATACATCCACTACATTTAATCCGTCAATAGAGGTTACACCTCACAAGTTTCCAACAGATAAAATCATCATATAAATACATTCACTTCTATTTGCCATTTTACGAAAATTTCGTCCGCGGGAATCAACACCCATGTATACAAATGGTTTTCGGGACTTTCACCCTGGACACATAGGCCAACTTAGTTCAATAGAGTCTATCCCCTTTCTTCTCCTCAAAACATGGAGTACATCCCCTTTCTCTTCCCAAATATCATACATATATAATGTATATCATTCATAATGGCCTTTCTTAGATGATAATGCAACTCAAAATCATAGTCCTATATGAACTCTATCCACCTCCTCTGCCTCAAATTCAAGTCTTTTGTGTAAATAGATACTTCAGACTCTTGTGATCGGAAAACACCTCAAATCTCTCATTATACAGATAATACCTCCAAATTTTCAAGGTGAATATCACCGCAGCTAACTCTAGATCATGAGTAGGGTAGTTCCTCTCATGTGTTTTCAACTGCCGCGAGCCATAGGCCACTACTTTTCCCTCTTGCATCAAAAGACAACCCAAACCTTCCCGTGAGGCATCACAATATACCAAATAGCCCAAACCCCTCTCCGAAATAATCAAGACTGGAACAGTGGTAAGTCTAACCTTAAACTCTTGAAATGACTTCTCACAAATCTTACTCTATACAAATTTGATCCATTTTCTCGTCAGTCTAGTCAATGGTGAGGCTAATCTAGAGAAATCCTTCATAAATCTACGGTAATACCCGGCTAACCCCAGGAAACTACGGATCTCAAAAGTATTCTTAGGTGGCTCCCAATCTTGCACTGCCTCTATCTTGGATGAATCTACAATCACCTCTTCTCTAATACCACATGGCCTAAGAACTTAACCTCTTTCAGCCAGAACTCACACTTTCCAAACCTAGCATACAGCTTGTGGGGTCTAAATAATTCAAGTACTACTCGCAAATGTTCCTCGTGCTCCTCCTCAGAGGGTGAGTAAATCAAGATATCGTCCACAAAGACAACCACGAAATGATCTAGGAACTCAAGGAAGATTCGGTTCATCAAGTCCATAAACATAGCAGGTGCATTGGTGAGCCCAAAAGGCATCACTAGAAACTCATAATAGCCATACCGTGTACGGAATGTCGTCTTCGAGATATCCTCATCTCTTACCCTTAACTGATGATAAACCAATCTCAGATCTATCTTAGAGAAGCAACAAGACCCCTTCAACTGATCAAACAGATCATCTATACGAGGCATTGGGTACTTGTTCTTAATAGTTACCTAATTCAACTTCCGGTAATCTATACAGGGTCGCCACGCTCCATCTTTCTTTTTGGCAAAGAAAGCTGGTGCTCCCTAAGGTGAAGTACTAAGGCGGATGAAACCATTATCTAACAATTCTTGGAGTTGAATCTTCAACTCACTCAATTCAGCAGGTGCAAATCTATACATTGCCATAGAAATCGGTACCGTGCCAAGCACTAAATCAATAGAGAATTCAATCTCTCGGTGAGGTGACAAACTAATAAGATCCTCGGAAAAGACATAGGGGTATTCATAAACCACCCTTAGCAACTCAACCCAGACTTCATCACATTCACTATTCAAGAAGCTAGCAAGGAGGCAACTAAGCTCACTCTAACCATGTAGATCATATACCGGCGGTAAAACTCTATCCACCTGGTCTCCCAAGATATAAAAGCAATCACCGCTTAGGGTACATACAGTAACCCTCTGACGGTAGCAATCTATAATAGCCCGGTATGACGATAACCAATCCATACCCAAAATAACATCAAAACTAGACATGTCAATCAATACAAATGCAAATGAAAGTCGACGACTAGCAACCTCTATGTCACAACCCCGACATCCCTATTTCAAAATAATCTCACCACCGATAGGTGACTCTACACACATAGAAGATGCTAACTGAGCCAACTCTAATCCCAAAACCGATGCAAATGCAAACGAGATAAAAGAATGGGATGCACCCATATCAATCAACACATTAGCTACTGAATTGCAAAACAAGAAGGTACCTCTCACTACAAAAGGCGTTGATACTAGATCTGGCACAGTAATAGCATACACATGCCCTGTAGGCCTCTAATCTACCTACTTACCCCTCGGAACATAGGATTGATGCACTGACTGAGCCGAAGAGGCTCCCTAATTGGCCCTTGAGGCTTGTGCTGACTGTGCAGGCTGGTGATTTTGTGTCTGCCTTGAACCAGAAGACCAGACGTGCCATTCAACTGAGGGCAGAACCTCTTCATGTGCCGTGTCTGCCCATATTGATAACAAGTGAGCAGTTGGCCTCTCTTCTAACTCTGGTCCTGAGAACGAGCCGAAGACGATGCTGCTCGCTGCTTTCCTCCTCTCTGCGGGCAAGCTGGAGACTTGTGACCCAACTGACCACACATAAAACAAGTGAAATCCCCCTGACCACCTCTCCCAGAACTGGAACTCAGCACTAGAAAGGTGGACCTCGACTGAGCTCCCTGGGACGACTGGGGGTTAGAATCCCCCTGTCTCTTACAATCCCCCTGCGCATTCTGACTCCTCCTGGAGCCCCTCATCCTATCTTCCTTCATCTACATCACGGTCTCCAAATGAGTTGTCGCCTCCATAAGGCGTCTATACTCCTTAATCATCGATCTGACCACTTTAAACATGAGCCCAGTCCTAAATCTTTTCTCAAACTCCAAACAACTGCGCTCCTCAGTCACCAGTAGTTTCGGTGCAAACCTCGACAAACTGGTAAATGTGGCCTCAAACTCGACCACTAGTGTGTTCAATTGTACCAACTTAGAGAATTGATCTCTCAACTTCTCCCTAACTGTGGGAGGCAAAAACTTGTCTTGGGTCCTGGAAAGTGTCGACGAAAGCCTCCAAGTCCCTCCAATGCGCCCTCGCGCATACTTCCACTATTGTCCCGTGTCTCTCTTCAACTAGAAAGACGCTAAGGTCACTCTCAAACCCCCGTCTTCAATGCCGAGCATCTTAAACGTCTTCATCATCTGTTCTAGCCACTCATCAACCTTCAGCGGCTCTTTGGGATCACCTAAAAACTCGTCCGAATTCAACCGGAAGAACTCCCTCTTCAGAAAAGACGACCCTGCTTCAGCCACTTGGGCCTAGACTTGATTCTCAGCCCTGAGAATGTCTATGGATTCGCGCAATGCTCCGGCCATTTCGTGAGCAAAGGCGTACATAGCCTGTTGACCAACCAGTTCGACCACATTAGCCTGACCAACCCCTTTCTCATGTGCCGAAATATCATCTGGTAGAGGCATCTCATGCCTTCTAGGCCTACCACGCCTACCACTACTGCGTCCACGTCCTGACATCCTAATAAAGGTAACGAAAGAGATTAGGACATTTACAAATGTGCCAAAGCTAACTCACTCACGTCCTAATACAATGGACAATAGTAATTCACTTCACATAGGCAAATAATCACATAAACACATATGAATCTCATTCTCGGATAATGACCGCCCCATGGCGTTGCCAGAGTTCCAATTAGAAACAACAATGATCAAGTGCTTTTCTAATAGGACTCCTAGAAACCCGTAGACTCAATCAACATCCTAGAAATTCAATCCCATACCCATATAATCACAAAAGCATGTTGGCATATAAACACATATCGTTCACACTTAAGTCTCTAACAAGCGAGACAAACCTATTGTAGCACTAGCCACTTCCTACGTACCCAAGTATTCAAACTTGGTACGCTCTGATACCAAGTTGTAACGCCCTCAAATTATTACAATAAATCTAATCCTTAAAATAGAATGTTAATAAAAATAATATGCTTTCATTCATCAAAGTTCGTATTACAAAAGATATCACATGCAATATACATTCATTATTGTTCATTCTGAATCTATAACATGTACTACCAGTTAATAATCAACAAAATAAACACCCTACGGGCTTATACCTTTCCAAGACATTGCTTGGTTACAACAAAAGGAAGACTCTAACTGAATACAACTTAGCCCTTGGCTACACAAAATAAATAAAACAAAAGGAAGCTCTTTCTCCAAATCTTCCCAAACTATTGTATTGGCGGAGGCATGTCTGCAATACCTGAAAATGGTTCCCAAGTAGGGTGAGCCAAAGCCCAGAAGAAACATACTAACACAATATTGTAGACACCCCATTTTGACCGGCCCTAAGACTTGGGCACTTTCTTTTGAACACCCCATGATGTAAATTGGAATATGTTATTTTATGAATTTCTCAGTAGAAAATATCAAAAAAAGAAATCAAATTGAAGCTTTAGTCCCAAACCTCACCCATTTTGGCCAAATTATTTTATATTATTTTGGAATTTGTAGTATTTTATATTTTTATATAATTTTGTGTGTTATACATAGTTTTTGATGTTTTCATCTAGTGTAAATAATTTTTGATATTTGTTAAAAAGGAAAATGATAATATATATATATATAGAAAATAAAAAAATAAAAAAAAAATAGTTTGGTCAGGATGGGTTTGGAATGATGATTTGTTTTTTAGGGCGGTGCAAGATATGTTTGTTTTTAGAGAGAAAGAAAGAGTGGGTAAGAGAGATCAATAAAAAAAATGAATGAAGATAAAAAGAGGAGGACATGATCTGGGGGTGGGATAACAACAAAAATAAAATAAAATAAAATAAAATAAAGGGTGGTGTGCTTTGCTTTTGGGTAGAGATAATATAGAGTATGGGTTCGGTGGAGAGCTGGGTGGGGAATATAGAAAAAAGGAGCATGCATGATGATAGGTGAGGGTGGAAGAATAAAAAAATAAAATAAAATAAAGAGAGGAGACAGCACACACAAGATGGACTCAAGACACATCATTGACACTATACCCACACAACTAGACACTATGCATGAGGGATGAGGGACTAAGGGAGACCGAGACATTAACACAGACTGATTTTCTCTCTTCTCTCTCTCGAAAAAACCCAGCACACATAGAGAGGGACTGAACACACCATTGAGAAAAACACCATTAGACAGCAGCACACAGGGGCATAGAGCGGACCAAAAACCCAGCTCTCCTCTCTCTCTCTTGGCTTGGAGGGAGGATGAGGAGAGAGACGGCACAAGGGACACCCACATGCAGATGCACACACACACACGGCATAGACACACTACCAATTGATTCTGCTATCACACACTCACCTACACACGCATAACATACACAACCCATGCATACATACGCATAACACACGCACACATTCACCACCCATGCATGACACACACACACCCACCACTTTCAACACTCACGGCATAACACCAAACACACCGATACAGCCCTCACATACGGCGCACACACACTGCGGATTGACTCTACTATCATACACTCAATACACACACAGGCACACACACAGACAGATTGGTTAGTAGGGAGAGATTGAAGGCGATGAAGTGAAGAAAAACACCACAAAAAATTCTCTCTCTCGGGCATGGGACACACCCAGCAGACCATACCCACACTGATCCACAACATACACTAGCTCTCACATATGGACCGAGCTCCCTCTCCCTCCTGGCTCTCGCCCGATCACACAGAGATACACATGCATGGCTGGGCTCTCTCTCTAGCTGAAAAACAAGTTCTCTCTTCTCTCTCCACCTCCATCGCCATTGCTGCAGTGTGCATCAGAGGCAGTCCAACTCTGTACGCTATTGCAGATTGGCTCGAGTTGACTAGATCGGTGGTCACGTCTTCTATGGCAGTGGTCCAATGTGCTGATTGATCGGTGATCTATTTCTGACTTGTAGCAGAGCAGGTCACTGTTTGTGATGATGAATGCAGGTACATGGGACGTGTTCTGGGTTGTCACCGGTTCTGGGTTTCGACGGTGGGGTGTCACCGGCTTCTAAGTTTCTAATCTGGCGTGTGCTAGTCTGTTCTTCGACTTCAGAGCTGGTCTAGTTGCTGTCGCCGGGCGTTTTGATGCTGGCTGGGATTTTGTTGAGACGGAGTGTATGGAATGATGAAGCTGTGTGTGCATGTCAGTGCATGCATGCAGAACATGGGTTTTGCCCACTCCACGTAGGGCTCTTCATTGAAGATGCTTAACGTGGATTTACATGGGCTGAGGCATTAAAGACACATGGATCTTTGCTAATTGATGAGTAGTCGGGAGTTTTAAAACTTTTATTTTGATTTTGAGTGTTTTGTAAGGTTTTATTTTATTTTATTATTATTCTCTCCTCTCTCCCTCATTTGGATTTGTAATATTTAAAGTATTGTAATAATCCCTCACCCCGCTTCTTTCTATCCCATTCTTTTATCGCTTTCCCTAACTGTGCATATGTATATATCTGACATGCCATACATATCCATGTTTTACATCCATGCCCCATGCATAAGATTCGGCTAAATTTGCATCTTTATGCTTTAATTGATTATCCCATAATTTTGTGCGCTATCACATGTTTTGTAATGTTTTATATGTCATATCTTAGAAGCCGAATCTTTAGCTGCATCTCATGATTGAATTGCATTAGGAATCTGTATATAAGATCATGCATATTTTACTAACTTTGTTTTGTAGCTGTTCGAGGGACGTCGGTAAATCTGTGAGTTTTTATGCTTTAGCATCCCATTTGTGTGTGATTTTCTTATTATGTTTAGCATCCTACCATAAGGCTAATTGATTAAATGATAAACTGTTTGAATGCCTGTGGATGAAGGCTTGTTGCCTGAATTGGAATGATTCAACGATTGTACGTTTTAAGCCCACTTTGTAGTGGCAAATTCACAAACTTTAAGCCCACTTTGTCAAGTGGCAAATTCAAACCCTTTTCGAAAAACAACATGAAGTTGAATTGTTCCAATTTGAGCAAACTAGTCTATACTTGTATGCTTCACATAGTAAATTTTAGGATTTATTCAATAATCAGAACATGAACATATAAAGAAAATAAAAAGTCATATCATGGTTTAGTAGAGGCCGATCTTTTGATCGGGTGAGCGGGGGTGCTCATTATTGACCTTCCCCTCTCATACCTAAGGTTTCAAGCCAAGCATCCTTGGTTACGACGAACAGTGGCCTTGGCACGAGTCATGGGTTTCCTAATTTCCCAAAATATTAGGTGGCGACTCTGAAATCTGATGACGCAGTCCATTTTTGACAAAATTGCAATAAAATGGATTTTCAATAAAAGTTTCCAAATCTAGACTCTCGTCTATGTTTCACATTGCACTCGTGAGACTAGATCAAAGAGATCTCAGGAGTCCGAACTGTTTAACGCGCGCGGGCACCCCCCGGGCATGTTACAGTTTCTGGCGACTCCACTGGGGATTTTATGAAACCTTGACTCGAACTCCATGATATGACTTTTATTTTCAATTATATGTTTATTGCATTGCATGCATTGGTGCACTTAAAGTCCCTGTGTTGCCTAGATGCTGGTGGGAGCACAGACACACTTTTTGTGACACTACACCTATCTCTACGTTACTTTGGAGGCCTTATGTTATAACCTTTTGAGATCTGAAGGTTCTCAGACTTTGAAGAGAGGCTATGTTGACTCTTCTGATTTCCTAAAGATCTTCATTGGTTATGGCCCGAAGGACTCTTTGGTAATGTCACATTGACTTCAACCCCTAGAGTAGAGCCAACCTTGTACATATAGTGAGCTATAGTACCTTTCAAACTTAGGACATGATGCTCTCCTATTTCTAGGATGTGTGATACCACTTGTCTGAATAGTGAAACCCTAGATCATTTCAAGCTAGGACAGGATAACCCTACCCTCCATAGGGGTGTTTGTTCTCTTTCCTGCTATGTGTTATGTGCAATGTATTGGATCTATACAGGGGTTCTCAAATTCAAGTGAGTGGTTTAGGCATTTCAGTTTGTGGGGTTCAGTGTGTTTTTAGTGAGGGCATAATTGGAAGTTCCATTTTATTTCTGTGATTGGGGAGTGACCGACTGTTGATTGCATATGCTTTATTTTGAATGTTGTGGATGGCCCACACTTTGAATGGCAATTTGAGAATGGTTTTATTCTGAGTTCTAAATTGAGTATTGAGTCTAAGTTGATTCCACCAAGTTTGTAGAGTTGGGATCAGACTCGAGTCATTCTAGTGAGTCAGAGTCTGTTGATTTCGAGAGTGCTAACCTAGACATTTCTGTCTTGTCTAGGTCTTCTTTGTCATTTTCTTTTGAGTCGTGTCATTGCTGAGTCATAGTCTCTTTTCAAAAAAAAAAATAAAATCAAAAAAATAAAATATAAAAAATGCCATAGAGTCTGCCTACTTCTCTGTGCTTAATTCATCGCATTGACCAAAGTTTTTCAAAATTTTTCCAAAACTCTGATAAAAATGAAGAGGAAGAATTTCCTCGGGATTTGGAAATTTTGATCAACTGAGAGAGGAAGAGAGGTGTGCTAAGCCTTTGATGAAAAAAATCATTTTTGTTAATGTGGGTACTGTAGACACCCCATTTTTGACCGCCCTTAAGACTTGGGCACTACTGATGGTTTACTTGTTAGAGAAAGGTGTGCAGTGCACAGGTTCAGTTTCTTCGGCAAGGAGAGAGGCAAATCTCAACTTCGTACCCTATTGTGGACCAAAATTATTTTTGATGGTTTTTATACCTTAAAACCCTCTCTTTCAAAACATTTTTGAAATAAAATTCCCACGATGTTCCGACGCTCGCATTTCGGTAAATGTTACGCTTTTCGGTAAACCGAGCAAGGACAAAGGGGAGATGAATGAAAGAGAGATGAAATCTTTGAAAATATTTCAAAACACCTTACTTAGGGGTTTGAAGTTGAAGAAAAGAGGAGAAGAGAGAAGAAAACTGGTTCGGGAGAAGTTCGGCATGAATCCGGGTAGGGCCAAATCTGCGCGGCTTCACGGAAACTGGCATAACTTTTTCCACAGGAGGAATTTTAATGCAAGGTTTGCGCCATTGGAAAGCTAACTTCCGGGGCTTCAATCTGGACATCCACCGGCACTTTTTGACCTTACCGGCTGCCTACCGGCCATCCATTTATCCGACCGGCACAAAATATTGCCGACCGGCACAAAATATTGCCGGCCGGCCAAAAGTGTCCAGAACTCAGATTTTTGACAGATATTTATCAATGCACTGTACCAGATATTTGTCAATTGGGATATTTCGACCAAAAGCTCTTTTTTTGATATATATATAGAGCCTTATATCATATATGGCTAGGGTTAGAACAAAAAGGGCAAGTTTTGGGAGCTTCTCACTCTACAAAATCCCTCTCTCTCTACACTTTCAAGTTCAAAACCTCTCAAATCCTTGGCCATTTCTTGATCATCATCAAGCACCACCATCACCACTCCATTTCCAGCAGCAAGGAGAGGTTCTTAAGGGCTTGGAAGTAACATTCCTCAAGCCAAGAAGCAAAGGAAGAGAGGTCTTCAAGGGTAAGTCTCACTTTCCCTCTTTTGTAGCCCATTTTTGCTTCATTTCTTAAGCCTACTTGATCACTGTTTTGGGCTCCGACCTTAACTGAAACTAGGTCTATTTTGAGCTATTCTTCATGTTTGTTCAAGGGCTCAACCCTGTTTGAGCCCTCCATCTTTCACTTCTTTCAATATCCTCTTATATGCCATTATTTTGCATTGAATATTTGGCCTATGTGTGATCTGAATTGGAGCATATCATGAACTGATATTGTGCTTATTTTGAGCCCCTCTTCAACATTGAAGAAGGGCTCAACCCTGTTTTCATGCTCCATGTACAAGTTGCTTTGAATCCATGTTTTACCCTTGTTTTTTGCATGAAATATTAGGCCTATGAGTGATCTGATTTAGAGCATGACATAAACTGTTAGTAGGAATATTTTGATCCCCTCTTCAACATTTAAGAAGGGCTCAACCCTGTTTGGCCTCTCTATCATGCACTTGCTTCATAATTCCTTCAAATTACCGTAAACTTGCATGATTTATTTGACCTACATGAAGTCTGTTTTGGAACATTCCATGAACTGTGAATGAGCTTATTTTGTGTCCCTCTACAACATTGTAGAAGGGATCAATCTTGTTGGGGGTCTCCATGTTATACTTGTCTTTATATCCTTTTTGACCCCCATTTTGCATGCTTGTTTAAGCTCATCTAGCTTCTGTTTTCGGCCATAATCAGAACTAGAAAGAGTCTTATTTTGATCTTCTTGACATATTTCATAAAGGCTCTTTGCTGGTTTGATGAATGTTTGGGGTACCTCATGTTATAGCCCTATGTATCCTCAATCTTGCATGGCATTTTTAGCATGGTTTCATACTGAGTTGGGGGATGTCATCTACTGAAAATGTTCATATTTTTAGTCCCTCATCAGTGTTGTAGAAGGGTACTTTTCATTTTGAGCACCGCATGCATCACTTGTTTCAATACCCCTCTCTTGGTCCGTATTTTTGCATGCTATTGTTGCCCTATCTTTGCTTGCACTTTGGCCTTGTTCTAGACTAAAAAAATGCTATTTTTGGGGCTGCCTTGCTACTGTTTTGCATGTCATGTACCAATTACGCATGTTTAGTATGGCTGTAGGCCATTTCGGGTGCTTAATATCGCATTTCGGGACCATCCCGTGCATTTGGTGTCATTTCCCCGCCTTTCGGGACTGTTTTACATCATTTGTGAGTGCTGGAAATTCATTTGCATGCTTGCATTTCATTTCCATGCCATTTCATGCCTTACGGCCATTGCCTCGGTTTGCGTGCCCGTGTGCACGCATTTCGAGGCATTTCAGTTTCATCCGACGGCCTCTTATGTGAGTGTGGTTGAGGCTCACTCATGTTAGTGTAAGTCCATTTTGCATTTTGCATATCATTTTAGCTTCATTGCATTCCGTATGCCATTTTCTCGGTTCGCGTGCCCGTGGGCACGCATTTCGAGACATCTCATTTTAGTCTCATTTTTATCATATTTCATGCCATTTCACGCCTTGGGATCATCGCCTCAGTTTGCGTGCCCGCGTGCACGCATTTCGAGACATCTCATTTTCATAGCATTGTGTACGTTAGGATTGTATCTTAGTTGCATTTCATGCATATTGCATCGTGTTCGGGATAGGAGTTAGCCCGGGCACGGGAAACGAGGCACGTTTCGTACTCCGAGTGACGAAACGGATCTCAATTCCCAAGTCACCGACGCTCCGGATTACCCATGATGGAGTTAGGTTTTGTTATAGCTCCTCGGCCATCATGCATCGATATGCGTGATTGGTGGCACGAGGATCGAGGCATGCATATATTTGTGTGAAATACATTGCTATGCCCCTTTCCTGCTCTCTGTTGCAGTAAAATGAAGAATCAGCAACTTTTCGGAGTCGGGCACACATTTCGAGAAACATTGCCAAACAGAGGCTAAATTGGGCATCCCAGTGGATTTCCGAAAAGGCAGCCCAGCATACATCATTCAGCGGAAGTGAGGCAGCCCCTGGCTTGCATGCCAGTTTACAGTTTTTCTTAGTTAATTTGTTAATTAATTAGGAATTGTATATTATTCGGACTGTATATTTCGGACTGTATTATTCTTTCATTTTCGGACTGTATTATTTATTCGGTCCCTCCGAGCGAGGGCATAATTGTAATAAGTGTGTGTGAGTGGGTGTATGTCTTCCAATCCCCATTTCTTTCTTCCCTTTTATTTACCCGCTTATGTTGGTAGATTAGGGCACATTTAAATTAGCATACCTTATGCAATGCATGCGTGCATCCATGCATTTGTTGACATGCACCGGGCTCGGCACATCATACAAACTGCATCGTACTTTCAATTCCAAATTGAATACGTGATAGTTGTAGCATTTCACATGCCATGTCTAGGATAGCCGAGCCTGTCTAGATTACAACTTTGCATGTGTTGCATTAGACATTTCAGTATGCTTAGGTCCATGCATGGATTTCTGATAAGCTTCTGTTTTGGCTCGGAGTACGATGTAAGTATTTTACGCTTTAGCATATCGCATGCGTGTGAATGTTGCCATGACAGTATGCTTACCATGCGGCTAAGTGCTTATGTGAGATAAAATGTTTGAATGCCTGTGGGTGGAGGTTGGATTGCTTGAGTTGGAAAAACTCATTGAAATCCGTGTTTTAGCCTACTTGCGAGTAGCAAATTCCAAAGCATTTTCAAAACGAACGGATATGCAATGTTTGTTTCCAAATTAGGCGATCTAGTTTATACTTGTTTGCTGTGCGCATAACATAGTAATTCTAGGCTAATAATTGGGATAAGAACGCATAATGTTTTCAAAATCGGATATCACGGTTAGTAGAGGCCGGTCTTCGGACCGGGCGAAAGGGGGTGCTCATAGCTGACCTTCCCCGATCGTACCCAAGCTCCCGAGCCAAGACATTTGGTGATGACGGACACGTGGCCTTCGGCACCGAGTCAGGGTTTCCTAAATTCCCCCATTAAAAAATATTTAGGTGGCGACTCTGTAATCTGGCAAAGCAGTCCATGTTTGGCACTACTTTTCAAAAAATCTGTTTTTCTTCAAAACGATTTGCCAGAGTTGGACTCTTTGGTTCAGATTTAGAACCACAACACAAAAATTGAGTCCGAGCTGTAGCGAGGTCCCCCGCGGGCGTGGTTACAGGTACTGCGAAGGATCCTGGCTTGGTCCAAATTGGTTCTATCTTATCTTCGTAAAAGTACGAGTGATTAGTCACTTTGTGAAAAGATTTCAAAAACTGTTTTTGCATGGTCTTACGAAGACATGCCTGGAATTAGTTATACAGCATAGGATCCCTCTTGACTCATGGTCCGACCTCCTTAGCTCCTTAGCTTTCAAACCTTGATTCGAAGTATTCAATGATCATTCAAAGTGTAAGGCTTGCATAGCCGAATTGGAAATAACCCTTGAACTAGGGGCCATGATGTGATTCAAATGGAGGCAGCCCTTCAACTAGGGGCAATAAGGTCGAATATGATTTAGATTGGAAAGTGCCCTTGAACTAGGGGCAATGATGTGATCCAGATTGGAAACAGACCTTGAACTTAGGGTAGAGAATGTGATTTTGATTTGAAACAGCCCTTGAACTAGGGGCAAAAGTGTGAGGCTTGCATAGCTGAAATGAAGGTAGCCCTTGAACTAGGGGCAATAAAGTATCACCCTTGAGAGGCTCGCTGGGCCGAAAACCCAAAAGGGCGACCCAGGCAAAAGTTAGAGCACAAAAAAAAAAAAAAAGAAGGAAAAATAAAAAGAAAAATAAAAAGCTCGCAAGGTTGAAAACCCAAAAGGGCGGCTTTGGCAAAAGTTAGAGCGTAAAAAGAGAGTGTCAATACCCGAGTAAACCTTAGCCAAAACTATGTAGGGCCTGTGATTCAGATTGGAAGCAACCCTTGAACTAGGGGCAAGAAGGTTGGATGTGATTTAGATTTGAAGCAGCCCTTGAACCAGGGGCAAAAGGTTGGATGTGATCAAATAGTTAAAACTGAATCATTTCCCAATGAAGACCGCCTAGAAAGGCCAAACCCAGAATTTGAGAGAATGAATTTTATTATTGAAGGACAGTCGAGTTCCTATCCACTACACTAGGGGCAACACTAGGGGCAAATTCAAACCCAAGTAGCCTAGTCCCTACATCATCATATCTCTTGGTCAAGTGTAGCAGTCATTATTGTAGATTTTGATGGCCTAGAGATCTCACACCCATTCAACATGGACAAGTTAAACTGAAACCCTTGAGAGGCTCGCTGGGCGGAAAACCTGGAAGGGTGACCCAGGAAAAAGTTAGAGCATAAAAAAAAAATTAAAAAAAAAACATGATGAAAAAAAATGAAAATGAAAAAAAAAATGAAAAATGAAAAGCTCGCAAGGTTGAAAACTCGAAAGGGCAGCTTTGGCAAAAGTTAGAGCACAAAAGGAGAGTGTCAATACCCGAGTGAACCTTAGCCGGAACTACGATGGCCTGATTCCTATCTTTGGGATACGTAGGTAGCTTCATCTTCAAGTTCGGCCCCAATAATTTTTCAACTCATTCATTTTGTCCATGTTTGATTGGTGTATCTTTAGTCGACTTGGTTGTCCTATCCGTGTTTCATTGGTGTATCTTCGTTCTGCTCAGTTCAGTTGGTTTCGATTCAACTTGGTTCGGTTCGGTTCGGCGGTTCGGTTTGGTCCAGTTCTGCTCGGCTTCATTTGGTTTGGTTTTGCTTGGTTCGGTTGGCTTGGTTCGGTTGGCTTGGTTCAGATATCACCTTTGATTATCTGGTTTGGGACTATGCACCCCAATGGTTGATTCCATGTTAGTTGAGTAGTGGCCATTTGCAAAAATTGGTTTTGATTAATTTGAATAAAGCTGACTAATTTTTCTCAAAAATTGTTCCATTTTTGCAAAACTTGGACCATTCTTTGGATTTGAAAAGGGAAAATTTTCAGTGCTCACAGTTTAGCTTACATGATTTGAAATAGAAAATGGAATAAGTATGCTAATCTAACTCTCATGTTGATCAAAACATGTTTACAAAAAATCAAGAGACAAAAAAAGGGTTAAGGCAATGAACTAGGGGCGTAGTCGAGTTAGAGATTCTGTCTTCTCTACCGCTCGAGTCAACTATTCAGTATATATAAGTGTGTATTCATACCAATCAGGGTATTCATACCAGTCAGTGTATATAAGGGTGTTCCTTTCATACCAGTCGGTGTATTTATACTAGTCAGTGTATAGAAGTGTGTTTGGATTAATTTGCTTCTTTTTTTCAGTTCGTTAGGTCATTTGTTGATTCAGGTCAGTAAAGAGTCAATGTCTAATTCAGAGTTCAAAAATTCAATCATTCTCAAATTCAATCAAACAAAATGTTTTCAAGTTCAAAGTGATATGCCAGTCACGCCATTAATGTGCAAAAGCTAAACTGATTTTATTGCAGTCAGGGGAGGACATCCCCGATCACAGAGACACAAAACAAAAACAAAAACAAAAATAAAAACAAAAACAAAAACAGACAGAAACAAACAAAAACAAAAAAACAAAAACAAAAAGAGAGAGTGGCATTTCCTCAGTTTTCCAGCAGTAGCTCGGCAGCGAAGATTACAACCAGCTTTATTTGCACATAGCTTTGTTGCCTGACTTTACCATCAGTTGCCTCGCTTCATCTTTACTTCTTCGAAGCTCTTGAAGACTCTGCCTCGGCCTTGGCAGAGCTTCGGAAGGAGATTATCCCTCGCTGGCCATCAAAGGTAGTCCCATGACGAGTTGCGACGGTCACCTGTCGTTTCAACTCCTTGATTTGTTTTTTCAATCCACTAACTTCCCCTCGAGAATCTTTATACATATGTTGAAGTAAAGAAAGTTGTGCATTCAATCGATGTACTTCACACGTCCTGTTCGGCAGTCGACGGGACAAGTTGGAGACCGCTGTCACGGTCTCCACACATGACCTCAGCGTATACGAGTTTGCTTCGATGTCAGACTGTGCCGCCATGATTTGTTCAACTGACATCGTTGGAAAGTTGAAAACAGGAGAAGGAGGAGGAGCCCATGGTTGAGGTTTAGGGGAGTCGGAATTGGTCATCTCTATCGTAGACTCGTTTAGGTCTGGAAAAAGAGTGAGAGAACCTTGTGAAGAGGCCATGGCAGAGAAGAGTAATGCAAAAGAAAGCGGTTACAGAGTGGTGGCAGAGAAAGTTTGCAGGCTTTTGCTCTGCCTCTCTCTTTCGCAGGCCTCAACTTAAGAAGAGGATGAAGCCAAAGAAGAAGACAAAGAAGGAGGAAGGCTCGAGACGATCATTGACAATCGGGGCAGGATTGGATAGCCTGTCAATCAGGCGCCGCGATTGTTGAAATCGCGCGCCAAACACAACGCTCGAAGAAAATGAAGAAAGAGAGAGTAAGACAAAAACAGAAAGAGAGGCGGGAGAGTTGTATATATATACATGTATATGTATTGTATATCTATGTATTATATATATTTGTTTGAACATTTGATTACAAGAGTGGATTGGGTTCAGTGGTTTGGCTCAGTGGTTGAAGGCTAGAAGGTTGAGCCCAAGGTCAGGGGTTCGAACCCCACAACAAATGTTTCTTTGTTTTTGCTTTGATTTTGTGTATATATGTCTCGTATATGTATATATATTTGTTTGCATATCTTGTCACAAGAGTGGCGTGGTTCAGTGGTCGAGGATTCGAAGACTAGGCCGAAGGTCAGGGGTTCGAAACCCCGCATCCCCACATCCATGCATTTTGTGTTTTTCCTTTCTTTTTGCGTGTTTTGCGTACATGTGCTGACGTCAGCAAACGTAATATGCCTTCTCAGTAACGGCATCTTCCCGCTAACGGTTACAAACGGAATATTCTCCATCTGTGTATATATCCGTATATGTTTGTGTATAGGTCCGTATATGTCTATGTCGTATATACCTGTATATATACTGTATATGTTTGTGTATATATCTGTATATATCTGTCTGTATGTTGTCTGTATATGCATATGTGTATACCATATGTACATATATGTGTGTATTGATATGTAAATATTTGTGTATTATATTGGTTATGTTTGCAATGAGTTCCTAGGAGACCAACTGCGACGGTGAAAACTAGAGTTCGAATGGCCAAGGCCTAGAACGAAAAAGGTTTGGAATTTCCGAGACTAAAGTCTGGTTTAAATACCCAGGGGTGTATCCTCGGCTTGAAATCTGTATGGCAGCCCCATAGGTTGAGGTAGCGTGTATGCGCCTCAATTCTGGATACTGAACCAACCTATTCTGTCACCCCGTTGGAGAATAGGGAAAGTTATGAATACGATCAGGAAGTAAAGCGGCATCCGTGGCCATTCAATCGGTTAAAAACAGCAAGTGTGCTTGTTGTTCTTTTTCGGGTCTAGGAGACCTTAAATCCTCTGAAGGTGCAAGTCCTTTGGTGTTTGTCGTGCCCAAACGACTTTCAGGGTCTAGGAGACCTTAAATCCTCTAAAGGTGCAATTCTTTTGGTGTTTGTCGTGCCCGAACGACTTCAATCGGTCTGGTGTAGTCACCTGACTATGTTTGTAATGAGTTCCTAGGAGATCAATTAAGACGGTGGAAACTAGAGTTCGAATGGCGATGCCTAGAACGCAAAAGGTTCAGGATTTCCGAGACTAAAGTCTAGTTTAAATACCCAGGGGTGTATCCCCGGCTTCAAATCTGTATGGCAGCCCCATAGGTTGAGATAGCTTGTATGCTCCTCAACTCTGGAAACTGAACCAACCTAGTCTGTCACCCTGTTGGAGAATAGGCAAAGTTGCAAACATAGCCAGGTAGAAATGTGGCTTGCTTCGTGTGTTTTACACAAAGCTTGCCACCCATGTTGCCATCTTCATAGCTTTACCATCACTCCATGACATTGCATTGCATTGCACAAAGCATGAATTACCTAAACCGGCTTCGCATAGCGTATAAGTCTAATTATCAAACCGGCTTCGCTTAGCGTATAAGTCCAATCATCAAATCGGCTTGGCGTAGCGTATAAGTCCAATTATCAAAATCGGTTAACAATAGCAGGTGCACCAGTCTGTTCACAACATCCAAATCGGTTAAGTACAGCAGGTGCGCCTGTCTGTTCACACCACCAAAATCAGTTAACAACAGCAGGTGCGCCTGTCTGTTCACACCATCCAAATCGGTTAACAACAGTAGGTGCGCCTATCTGTTCACACCATCCAAATCGGTTAAAAACAGCAGGTGCGCCTATCTATTTACACCACCCTTCCACCTCTCGCGTGAAACGCGTTTGGATTGCAAATCGGTTAAAAACAGTCAGGTGCGCCTGTCTGTTTACACCATCCTTTCTCCTCTCGCGTTAAACGCATTTGGATTGCAAATCGGTTAAAAACATCAGGTGCGCTTGATGTTTATACCATCCTTCCTCCTCTCGCGTGAAACGCGTTTGGATTGCAAATCGGTTAAAAACAGTCAGGTGCGCCTGTCTGTTTACACCATCCTTCCTCCTCTCGCGTGAAACGCGTTTGGATTACAAATCGGTTAAAAACATCAGGTGCACTTAATGTTTACACCATCCTTCCTCCTCTCGCGTGAAACGCGTTTGGATTGCAAATCGGTTAAAAACAGTCAGGTGCGCCTGTCTGTTTACACCATCCTTCCTCCTCTCGCGTGAAACGTGTTTGGATTGCAAATCGGTTCAAAACAATTAGGTGCGGCTGTTTATTTACACCACCCTTCCTCCTCTCGCGTGAAACGCGTTTGGATTGCAAATCGGTTAACAACAGAAGGTGCGCCTGTCTGTTTACACCACCCTTCCTTCTCTCGTGTGAAACGCGTTTGGATTCCAATTCGGTTAAGTACAGCAGGTGCGCCTGTCTGTTCACACCACCAAAATCAGTTAACAACAGCAGGTGCGCCTGTCTGTTCACACCATCCAAATCGGTTAACAATAGTAGGTGCGCCTGTCTGTTCACACCATCCAAATCGGTTAAAAACAGCAGGTGCGCCTATCTATTTACACCACCCTTCCACCTCTCGCGTGAAACGCGTTTGGATTGCAAATCGGTTAAAAACAGTCAGGTGCGCCTGTCTGTTTACACCATCCTTCCTCCTCTCGCGTTAAACGCGTTTGGATTGCAAATCGGTCAAAAACATCAGGTGCGCTTGATGTTTACACCATCCTTCCTCCTCTCGCGTGAAACGCGTTTGGATTGCAAATCGGTTAAAAACAGTCAGGTGCGCCTATCTGTTTACACCATCCTTCCTCCTCTCGCGTGAAACGCGTTTGGATTACAAATCGGTTAAAAACATCAGGTGCACTTGATGTTTACACCATCCTTCCTCCTCTCGCGTGAAGCGCGTTTGGATTGCAAATCGGTTAAAAACAGTCAGGTACGCCTGTCTGTTTACACCATCCTTCCTCCTCTCGCGTGAAACGTGTTTGGATTGCAAATCGGTTCAAAACAGTTAGGTGCGGCTGTTTATTTACACCACCCTTCCTCCTCTCGCGTGAAACGCGTTTGGATTGCAAATCGGTTAACAACAGAAGGTGCGCCTGTCTGTTTACACCACCCTTCCTTCTCTCGTGTGAAACGCGTTTGGATTCCAATTCGGTTAACAACAGCAGGTGCGCCTGTCTGTTCACACCACCCAAATCGGTTAACAACAGCAGGTGCGCCTGTCTGTTCACACCATCCAAATCGGTTAACAACAGTAGGTGCGCCTGTCTGTTCACACCATCCAAATCAGTTAAAAACAGCAGGTGCGCCTGTCTGTTTACACCACCCTTCCTCTTCTCGCGTGAAACGCGTTTGGATTGCAAATCAGTTAAAAACAGTCAAGTGCGCCTGTCTGTTTACACCATCCTTTCTCCTCTCGCGAGAAACGCGTTTGGATTGCAAATCGGTTAAAAACATAAGGTGCGCTTGATGTTTACACCATCCTTCATACTCTCGCGTAAAACGCGTTTGGATTGCAAATCGGTTAAAAACAGTCAGGTGCGCCTGTCAGTTTACACCATCCTTCCTCCCCTCGCGTCAAACGCGTTTGGATTACAAATCGGTTAAAAACATCAGGTGCGCTTGATGTTTACAACAACCTTCCTCCTCTCGCGTGAAACGCGTTTGGATTGCAAATCGGTGAAAAACAGTCAGGTGCGCCGGTCTGTTTACACCATCCTTCCTCCTCTCGCGTGAAACGCGTTTGGATTGCAAATCGGTTAAAAACAGTCAGGTGCGCCTGTTTGTTTACACCACCCTTCCTCCTCTCGCGTGAAATGCGTTTGGATTACAAATCGGTTAACAACAGCAGGTGCGCCTGTCTGTTTACACCACCCTTCCTCCTCTCGCGTGAAACGCGTTTGGATTGCAAATCGGTTAACAACAGCAGGTGTGCCTGTCTGTTTACACCACCCTTCCTCCTCTCGCGTGAAACACGTTTGGATTGCAAATCGGTTAAAAACAGTCAGGTGCGCCTGTTTATTTACACCACCCTTCCTCCTCTCGCGTGAAACGCGTTTGGATTGCAAATCGGTCAAAAACAGTAGGTGCGCCTGTCTGTTTACACCACCCTTCCTCCTCTCGCGTGAAACGCGTTTGGATTACAAATTGGTTAACAACAGCAGGTGCGCCTGTCTGTTTACACCACCCTTCCTCCTCTCGCATGAAACGCGTTTGGATTGCAAATCGGTTAAAAACAGTCAGGCGCGCCTGTTTGTTTACACCACCCTTCCTCATCTCGCGTGAAACGCGTTTGGATTGCAAATCGGTTAAAAACAGTCAGGTGCGGCTGTCTGTTTACACCATCCTTCCTCCTTTCGCGTGAAACGCGTTTGGATTGCAAATCGCTTAAAAACAGTCAGGTGCGCTTGTCTGTTTACACCATCCTTCCCCCTCTCGCGTGAAACTTGTTTCGATTGCAAATCGGTAAACAACAGCAGGTGCGCCTGTCTGTTTACACCACCCTTCCTCTTCTCGCGTGAAACGCGTTTTGAATTGCAAATCGGTTAAAAAGAGTCAGGTGCGCCTGTTTGTTTACACCACCCTTCCTCCTCTCGCGTGAAACGCGTTTGGATTGCAAATCAATTAACAACAGCAGGTGCGCCTGTCTGTTTACACCACCCTTCCTCCTCTAGCGTGAAATGCGTTTGGATTGCAAATCTGTTAACAACAGCAGGTGCGCCTGTCTGTTTACACCACCCTTCCTCCTCTCGCGTGAAACGCGTTTGGATTGCAAATTGGTTAACAACAGCAGGTGCGCCTGTCTGTTTACACCACCCTTCCTCCTCTTGCGTGAAACGCATTTGGACTGCAAATCGGTTAAAAACAGTCAAGTGCGCCAGTCTGTTTACACCATCCTTCCTCCTCTCGCGTGAAACGCGTTTGGATTGCAAATTGGTTAAAAACATCAGGTGCGCTTGATGTTTACACCATCCTTGCTCCTCTCGCGTGAAACGCGTTTGGATTGCAAATCGGTTAAAAACAGTCAGGTGCGCTTGTCTGTTTACGCCATCCTTCCTCCTCTCGCGTGAAACGCGTTTGGATTGCACATCAGTTAAAAAGAGTTAAGTGCGCCTATTTGTTTACACCACCCTTCCCCCTCTCACGTGAAACGCGTTTGGATTGTAAATCGGTTAAAAACAGCAGGTGCGCCTGTCTGTTTACACCACCCTTCCTCCTCTTGCGTGAAACGCGATTGGATTGCAAATCGATTAACAACAGCAGGTGCGCCTGTCTGTTTACATCACCCTTCTTCCCCTCGCGTGAAACGCGTTTGGATTGCAAATCGGTTCAAAACAGTTAGGTGCGCCTGTTTATTTACACCACCCTTCCTCCTCTCGCGTGAAACGCGTTTGGATTGCAAATCGGTTAACAACAGCAGGTGCGCTTGTCTGTTTACACCACCCTTCCTCCTCTCGCGTAAAACGCGTTTGGATTCCAATTCGGTTAACAACAGCAGGTGCGCATGTCTGTTCACACCACCCAAATCAGTTAACAACAGCAGGTGCGCCTGTCTGTTCACACCATCCAAATCGGTTAACAACAATAAGTGCGCCTGTCTGTTCACACCATCCAAATCGGTTAAAAACAGCAGGTGCGCCTGTCTGTTTACACCACCCTTCCTCCTCTCGCGTGAAACGAATTTGGATTGCAAATCAGTTAAAAATAGTGAAGTGCGTCTGTCTGTTTACACCATCCTTTCTCCTCTCGCGTGTAACACGTTTGCATTGCAAATCGGTTAAAAACATCAGGTGCGCTTGATGTTTACACCATCCTTCCTCCTCTCGCGTGAAACGCGTTTGGATTGCAAATCGGTGTCTGTTTACACCATCCTTCCTCACTTCGCTTAAAACGCGTTTGGATTACAAATCGGTTAAAAACATCAGGTGCACTTGATGTTTACACCATCCTTCCTTCTCTCGCGTGAAACGTGTTTGGATTGCAAATCGGTTAAAAACAGTCAGGTGCGCCTGTCTGTTTACACCATCCATCCTCCTCTCGCGTGAAACGCGTTTGGATTGCAAATCGGTTAAAAACAGTCAGGTGCGCCTGTTTGTTTACACCACCCTTCCTCCTCTCGCGTGAAACGCGTTTGGATTGCAAATCGGTTAACAACAGCAGGTGCGCCTGTCTGTTTACACCACCCTTCCTCCTCTCGCGTGAAACGCGTTTGGATTGTAAATCGGTTAACAACAGCAGGTGCGCCTGTCTGTTTACACCACCCTTCCTCTTCTCGTGTGAAACGCGTTTGGATTGCAAATCGGTTAATAACAGCAGGTGCGCCTGTCTGTTTACACCACCCTTCCACCTCTCGCGTGAAACGCGTTTGGATTGCAAATCGGTTAACAATAGCAGGTGCGCCTGTCTGTTTACACCACCCTTCCTCCTCTCTCCTGAAACGCGTTTGGATTGCAAATCGGTTAAAAACAGTCAGGTGAGCCTGTCTGTTTACACCACCCTTCCTCCTCTCGCGTGAAACGCGTTTGGATTGCGAATCGGTTAGAAACAGTCAGGTGCGCCTGTCTGTTTACACCACCCTTCCTCCTCTCGCGTGAAACGCGTTTGGATTGCAAATCGGTTAACAACAGCAGGTGCGCCTGTCTGTTTACACCACCGTTCCTCCTCTCGCGTCAAACGAGTTTGGATTGCAAATTGGTTAACAACAGCAGGTGCGCCTGTCTGTTTACACCCCCCTTTCTCCTCTCGCATAAAATGCGTTTGGACTGCAAATCGGCTAAAAACAGTCAGGTGCGCCTGTCTGTTTACACTATCCTTCCTCCTCTCGCGTGAAACGCGTTTGGATTGCAAATCGCTTAAAAACAGTCAGGTGTGCTTGTCTGTTTACACCATCCTTCCTCCTCTCGCGTGAAACGCGTTTGGATTGCAAATCGGTTAAAAACAGTCAGGTGCGCCTGTTTGTTTACACCACCCTTCCTCCTCTCACGTGAAACGCATTTGGATTGCAAATCAGTTAACAACAGCAGGTGCGCCTGTCTGTTTACACCACCCTTCCTCCTCTTGCGTGAAACGCGTTTGGACTGCAAATCGGTTAACAACAGCAGGTGCGCCTGTATGTTTACACCACCCTTCCTCCTCTCACGTGAAATGCGTTTAGATTCCAAATCGGTTGAAAACAATCAGGTGCGCCTGTCTGTTTACACCACCCTTCCTCCTCTCGCGTGAAATGCGCTTGGATTACAAATTGGTTAACAACAGCAGGTGCGCCTGTCTGTTTACACCACCCTTCCTCCTCTTGCGTGAAACGCGTTTGGACTGCAAATCGGTTAAAAACAGTCAAGTGCACCAATCTGTTTCCACCATCCTTCCTCATCTCGCGTGTAACGCGTTTGGATTGCAAATCGGTTAAAAACATCAGGTGCGCTTGATGTTTACACCATCCTTGCTCCTCTCGCGTGAAACGCGTTTGGATTGCAAATTGGTTAAAAACAGTCAGGTGCGCTTGTTTGTTTACGCCATCCTTCCTCCTCTCGCGTGAAACGCGTTTGGATTGCACATCGGTTAAAAACAGTCAAGTGCGCCTATTTGTTTACACCACCCTTCCTCCTCTCACGTGAAACGCGTTTGGATTGTAAATCGGTTAAAAACAGCAGGTGCGCCTGTCTGTTTACACCACCCTTCCTCCTCTTGCGTGAAACGCGTTTGGATTGCAAATCGGTTAACAACAGCAGGTGCGCCTGTCTGTTTACATCACCCTTCTTCCTCTCGCGTGAAACGCGTTTGGATTGCAAATCGGTTCAAAACAGTTAGGTGCGCCTGTTTATTTACACCACCCTTCCTCCTCTCGCGTGAAACGCGTTTGGATTGCAAATCGGTTAACAACAGCAGGTGCGCTTGTCTGTTTACACCACCCTTCCTCCTCTCGCGTGAAACGCGTTTGGATTCCAATTCGGTTAACAACAGCAGGTGCGCATGTCTGTTCACACCACCCAAATCGGTTAACAACAGCAGGTGCGCCTGTCTGTTCACACCATCCAAATCAGTTAACAATAGTAGGTACGCCTGTCTGTTCACACCATCCAAATCGGTTAAAAGCAGCAGGTGCGCCTGTCTGTTTACACCACCCTTCCTCCTCTCGCGTGAAACGCATTTGGATTGCAAATCACTTAAAACAGAGAAGTGCGTTTGTCTGTTTACACCATCCTTTCTCCTCTCGCATGTAACACGTTTGCATTGCAAATCAGTTAAAAATATCAGGTGCGCTTGATGTTTACACCATCCTTCCTCCTCTCGCGTGAAACGCGTTTGGATTGCAAATCGGTGTCTGTTTACACCATCCTTCCTCCCCTCGCGTGAAACGCGTTTGGATTACAAATCGGTTAAAAACATCAGGTGCACTTGATGCTTACAGCATCCTTCCTCCTCTCGCGTGAAACGCGTTTGGATTAAAAATTGGTTAAAAACAGTCAGGTGCGCCTGCCTGTTTACACCATCCATCCTCCTCTCGCGTGAAACGCGTTTGGATTGCAAATCGGTTAAAAATAGTCAGGTGCGCCTGTTTGTTTACACCACCCTTCCTCCTCTCGCGTGAAACGCGTTTGGATTGCAAATCGGTTAACAACAGCAGGTGCGCCTGTCTGTTTACACCACCCTTCCTCCTCTCGCGTGAAACGCGTTTGGATTGCAAATCGGTTAACAACAGCAAGTGCGCCTGTCTGTTTACACCACCCTTCCTCTTCTCGTGTGAAACGCGTTTGGATTGCAAATCTGTTAAAAACTGTCAGGTGCGCCTTTTTGTTTACACCACCCTTCCTCCTCTCGCGTGAAACGCGTTTGGATTGCAAATCGGTTAATAACAGTAGGTGCGCCTGTCTATTTACACCACCCTTTCACCTCTCGCATGAAACGCGTTTGGATTGCAAATCGGTTAACAACAGCAGGTGCGCCTGTCTGTTTACACCACCCTTCATCCTCTCTCCTGAAACGCGTTTGGATTGCAAATCGGTTAAAAACAGTCAGGTGAGCCTGTCTGTTTACACCACCCTTCCTCCTCTCTCGTGAAACGCGTTTGGATTGCGAATTGGTTAGAAACAGTCAGGTGCGCCTGTCTGTTTACACAACCCTTCCTCCTCTCGCGTGAAACGCGTTTGGATTGAAAAACGGTTAACAACAGCAGGTGCGCCTGTTTGTTTACACCACCCTTCCTCCTCTCGCGTGAAACGAGTTTGGATTGCAAATTGGTTAACAACAGCAAGTGCGCCTGTCTGTTTACACCCCCCTTTCTCCTCTCGCGTAAAACGCGTTTGGACTGCAAATCGGTTAAAAACAGTCAGGTGCGCCTGTCTATTTACACTATCCTTCCTCCTCTCGCTTGAACCGCGTTTGGATTGCAAATCGGTTAAAAACATCAGGTGCGCTTGATGTTTACACCATCATTCCTCCTCTCCAGTGAAACGCGTTTAGATTGCAAATCGGTTAAAAACAGTCAGGTGTGCTTGTCTGTTTACACCATCCTTCCTCTTCTCGCGTGAAACGCGTTTGGATTGCAAATCGGTTAAAAACAGTCAGGTGCGCCTGTTTGTTTACACCACCCTTCCTCCTCTCTCGTGAAACACATTTGGATTGCAAATCAGTTAACAACAGCAGGTGCGCCTGTCTGTTTACACCACCCTTCCTCCCCTTGCGTGAAACGCGTTTGGATTGCAAATCGGTTAACAACAGCAGGTGCGCCTGTATGTTTACACCACCCTTCCTCCTCTCACGTGAAATGCGTTTAGATTGCAAATCGGTTAAAAACAATCAGGTGCGCCTGTTTGTTTGCACCACCCTTCCTCCTCTCGCGTTAAACGCGTTTGGATTGCAAATCGGTTAACAACAGCAGGTGCGCCTGTCTGTTTACACCACCCTTCCTCCTCTCGCGTGAAACGTGTTTGGATTGCAAATCGGTTAAAAACAGTCAGGCGCGCCTGTTTGTTTACCCCACCCTTCCTCCTCTCGCGTGAAACGCGATTGGATTGCAAATCGGTTAACAACAGCAGGTGCGCCAATCGGTTTACACCACCCTTCCTCCTCTCGTGTAAAGCGCGTTTGGATTGCAAATCGGTTAACAACAGCAGGTGCGCCTGTCTGTTTACACCAACCTTCCTCCTCTCGCATGAAACGCGTTTGGATTGCAAATCGGCTAAAAACAGTCAGGTGCGCCTGTCTTTTTACACCACCTTTCCTCCTCTCGCGTGAAACGCGTTTGGATTGCAAATCGGTTAAAAACAGTCAGGTGCGCCAGTCTGTTTACACCACCCTTCCTTCTCTCGCGTGAAATGCGTTTGGATTGCAAATCGCTTAACAACAGCAGGTGCGCCTGTCTGTTTACACCATCCTTCCTCCTCTCGCGTGAAATGCGTTTGGATTGCAAATCGGTTAAAAACAGTCAGGTGCGCCTGTCTGTTTACACCACCCTTCCTCCTCTCGCGTGAAACGCATTTGGATTGCAAATCGGTTAAAAACAGTCAGGTGCGCTTGTCTGTTTACACCATCCTTCCTCCTCTCGCGTGAAACGCGTTTGGATTGCAAATCGGTTAAAAACAGTCAGGTGCGCCTGTCTGTTTACACCACCCTTCCTCCTCTCGCGTGAAACGCGTTTGGATTGCAAATCGGTTAAAAACAGTCAGGTGTGCTTGTCTGTTTACACCACCCTTCCTCCTCTCGCGTGAAATGCGTTTGGATTGCAAATCGATTAACAACAGCAGGTGCGCCTGTCTGTTTACACCCCCCTTCCTCCTCTCACGTTAAACGTGTTTGGATTGCAAATCGGTTAACAACAGCAGGTGCGCCTGTCTGTTTACACCACCCTTCTTCCTCTCGCGTGAAACGCGTTTGGATTGCAAATTGGTTAAAAACAGTCAGGTGCGCCTGTCTATTTACACCTTCCTTCCTCCTCTCGCGTGAAACGCGTTTGGATTGCAAATCGGTTAAAAACATCAGGTGCGCTTGATGTTTACACCATCCTTCCGCCTCTCGCGTGAAATGCGTTTGGATTGCAAATCGGTTAAAAATAGTCAGGTGCGCTTGTCTGTTTACACCATCCTTCCTCCTCTCGCATGAAACGCGTTTGGATTGCAAATCGGTTAAAAACGGTCAGGTGCGCCTGTTTGTTTACACCACCCTTCCTCCTCTCGCGTGAAACACGTTTGGATTGCAAATCGGTTAACAACAGCAGGTGCGCCTTTCTGTTTACACCACCCTTCCTCCTCTTGCGTGAAACACGTTTGGATTGCAAATCGGTTAACAACAGCAGGTGCGCCTGTCTGTTTACACCACCCTTTCTCCTCTCGCATGAAATGCGTTTGGATTGCAAATCGGTTAAAAACAGTCAGGTGCGCCTGTCTGTTTACACCACCCTTCCTCCTCTCGCGTGAAACGCGTTTGGATTGCAAATCGGTTAACAACAGCAGGTGCGCCTTTCTGTTTACACCACCCTTCCTTCTCTCGCGTGAAACGCGTTTGGATTGCAAATCGGTTAAAAACAGCAGGTGCGCCTGTCTGTTTACACCACCCAAATCGGTTAAAAACAGTCAGGTGCGCCTGTCTGTTTACACTACCCTTCCTCCTCTCGCGTGAAACGCGTTTGGATTTCAAATCGGTTAAAAACAACAGGTGCGCCTGTCTGTTTACACCACCCAAATCGGTTAAAAACATCAGGTGCGCCTGATGTTTACATCATCCTTCCTCCTTTCACGTGAAACGCGTTAGGTTGTTGATGTACTCGGTTAAAAACATCAGGTGCGCCTGATGTTTACACCATCCTTCCTCCTTTCGCGTGAAACGCGTTAGGTTGTTGTTTTACTCGGTTAAAAACATCAAGTGCGCCTGTTGTTTACACCACCCCTTCTCCTCTCGCATGAGACGTGTTAGGATGTTCATTTCTCTTGGTTGAGGTCTTTTCTCTCTTGCATGATCATAAGTTTTTCAAAAATAATTGGCTTCACGAAGCGTGTAAGTCTAACTTTCAAACTGCATTTTAAGCATATCATTTGCATTCTTGCCCCTGAACTACGCTGGTTTGATTCCTTGCAAAGGGATACGTAGGCAACCTTCGGGTTCAACCACATGCATTGCATCCTGTTTGATTGCCCAAGTCTTACGGCCTTGTCAAAAGGGTCGTCTTCGGGCTTTGACATTCACTCACGTCATGAAATGACTTCGAGTTCTATCAAAGAGGGGCAACTGTAGACACCCCATTTTGACCAGCCTTAAGACTTGGGCACTTTCTTTTGAACACCCCATGATGTAAATTGGAATATGTTATTTTATGAATTTCTCAGCAGAAAATATCAAAAAAAGAAATCAAATTGAAGCTTTAGTCCTAAACCTCACCCATTTTGGCCAAATTATTTTATATTATTTTGGAATTTGTAGTATTTTATATTTTTATATAATTTTGTGTGTTATACATAGTTTTTGATGTTTTCATCTAGTGTAAATAATTTTTGATATTTGTTAAAAAGGAAAATGATAAAATATATATATATATAGAAAATAAAAAAAATAAAAAAAAATAGTTTGGTCAGGATGGGTTTGGAATGATGATTTGTTTTTTAGGGCGGTGCAAGATATATTTGTTTTTAGAGAGAAAGAAAGAGTGGGTGAGAGAGATCAATAAAAAAATGAATGAAGATAAAAAGAGGAGGACATGATCTGGGGGTGGGATAACAACAAAATAAAATAAAATAAAATAAAAAAAGGGTGGTGTGCTTTGCTTTTGGGTAGAGATAATATAGAGTATGGGTTCGGTGGAGAGCTGGGTGGGGAATATAGAAAAAAGGAGCATGCATGATGATAGGTGAGGGTGGAAGGATAAAAAAAATAAAATAAAATAAAGAGAGGAGACAGCACACACAAGATGGACTCAAGACACATCATTGACACTATACCCACACAGCTAGACACCATGCATGAGGGATGAGGGACTAAGGGAGACCGAGACATTAACACAGACTGATTTTCTCTCTTCCTCTCTCGAAAAAACCCAACACACATAGAGAGGGACTGAACACACCATTGAGAAAACACCATTAGACAGCAGCACACAAGGGCATAAAGCGGACCAAAAACCCAGCTCTCCTCTCTCTCTCTTGGCTTGGAGGGAGGAGGAGAGAGAGACAGCACAAGGGACACCCACATGCAGATGCACACACACACACGGCATAGACACACTACCGATTGATTCTGCTATCACACACTCACCTACACACGCATAACACACAACCCATGCGTACATACGCATAACACACGCACACATTCACCACCCATGCATGACACACACACAACCACCACTCTCAACACTCACGGCATGACACCAAACACACCGATACAGCCCTCACATACGGCACACACACACTGCGGATTGACTCTACTATCATACACTCAATACACACACAGGCACACACACAGACAGATTGGTTGGTAGGGAGAGATTGAAGGCGATGAAGTGAAGAAAAACACCACAAAAAACTCTCTCTCTCGGGCATGGGACACACCCAACAGACCATACCCACACTGATCCACAACATACACCAGCTCTCACACATGGACCGAGCTCCCTCTCCCTCCTGGCTCTCGCCCGATCACACAAAGATACACATGCATGGCTGGGCTCTCTCTCTCTAGCTGAAAAACAAGTTCTCTCTTTTCTCTCTCCACCTCCGTCGCCATTGCTGCAGTGTGCATCAGAGGCAGTCCAACTCTGTACGCTATTGCAGATTGGCTCGAGTTGACTAGATCGGTGGTCACGTCTTCTATGGCAGTGGTCCAGTGTGTTGATTGATCGGTGATCTATTTTCTGACTTGTGGCAAAGCAGGTCACTGTTTATGATGATGAACGCAGGTGCATGGGACGTGTTCTAGGTTGTCACCGGTTCTGGGTTTCGACGGTGGGGTGTCACCGGCTTCTAAGTTTCTAATCTGGCGTGTACTAGTCTGTTCTCCGACTTCAGAGCTGGTCTGGTTGCTGTCGCCGGGCGTTTTGATGCTGGCTGGGATTTTGTTGAGACGGAGTGTATGGAATGATGAAGCTATGTGTGCATGTCAGTGCATGCATGCAGAACATGGGTTTTGCCCACCCCACGTGGGGCTCTTCATTGAAGATGTTTAACGTGGATTTACATGGGCTAAGGCATTAAGACACATGGATCTTTGCTAATTGATGAGTAGTCGGGGGTTTTAAAACTTTTATTTTCATTTTGAGTGTTTTGTGTGGTTTTATTTTATTTTATTATTATTCTCTCCTCTCTCCCTCATTTGGATTTGTAATATTTAAAGTATTGTAATAATCCCTCACCCCGCTTCTTTCAATCCCATTCTTTTATCGTTTTCCCTAACTGTGCATATGTATATATCTGACATGCCATGCATATCCATGTTTTACATCCATGCCCCATGCATAAGATTCAGCTAAATTTGCATCTTTATGCTTTAATTGATTATCCCATAATTTTGTGCGCTATCACATGTTTTGCAATGTTTTACATGTCATATCTTAGAAGCCGAATCTTTAGCTGCATCTCATGAGTGAATTGCATTAGGAATCTGTATATAAGATCATGCATATTTTACTAACTTTGTTTTGTAGCTGTTCGAGGGATGTCGGTAAATCTGTGAGTTTTTATGCTTTAGCATCCCATTTGTGTGTGATTTTCTTATTATGTTTAGCATCCTACCATAAGGCTAATTGATTAAATGATAAACTGTTTGAATGTCTATGGATGAAGGCTTGTTGCCTGAATTGGAATGATTCAACGACTGTACGTTTAAGCCCACTTTGTAGTGGCAAATTCACAAACTTTAAGCCCACTTTGTCAAGTGGCAAATTCAAACCCTTTTCGAAAAACAAACATGAAGTTGAATTGTTCCAATTTAAGCAAACTAGTCTATACTTGTATGCTTCACATAGTAAATTTTAGGATTTATTCAATAATCAGAACATGAACATATAAAGAAAATAAAAAGTCATATCATGGTTTAGTAGAGGCCGATCTTTTGATCGGGTGAGCGGGGTTGCTCATTATTGACCTTCCCCTCTCATACCTAAGGTTCCGAGCCAAGCATCCTTGGTTACGACGAACAGTGGCCTTGGCACGAGTCATGGGATTCCTAATTTCTCAAAATATTAGGTGGCGACTCTGAAATCTGATGACGCAGTCCATTTTTGACAAAATTGCAATAAAATGGATTTTCAATAAAAGTTTCCAAATCTAGACTCTTGTCTATGTTTCACATTGCACTCGTGAGACTAGATCAAAGAGATCTCGGGGGTCCGAACTGTTTAACACGCACAGGTACCCCCTGGGCATGTTACAAATATATGAGAATTAACAAAATATAAGTATGATGCACATGTTCATTGTCCTATGACCAAATATGTGTAACTCTTTCCATAACCATGTTATGCCAAACTTGTATCTCAATTCATTCATTTTGGTTCAGTAGATATATCCACTGCATTTAATCCATCAACAGAGGTTACACCTCACAAGTTTTCAACAGATAAAATCATCATATAAATACATTCACTTTTATTTTCCATTTTATGAAAATTTCGTCCGCGGGAATTAGCACCCATGTATACGAATGGTTTTCAGGACTTTCACCCTGGATACACAGGCCAACTTCGTTCAATGGAGTCCATCCCCTTTTTTTCTCCTCAAAACATAGAGTACATCCATTTCTCCTCCCAAATATCATACATATACAACGTATATCATTCATAATCGTATTCAGTGATAATGGTTAAAGGATTAGTTTCAATTCACCTAATCTACATGCAATGTCTATAACAATCATGACTATTCTCCATCGATAGCCCAAAGCAGATATTTCTAAACAAATGTACAATCTCTATAACAGATAAATCATCAAATTTCCATAGATGGGTGATTAAACAAATCCAACAACATCATTCATGTATACATCCTCTCAATTTCACATTTTCTATACCAATTTCATTATTTATACAAAATAATTATTCAAGACATTTTAGGACAAAACTCCCCATTTTCCCAATATTAATCCAAATGCCAAAATCTACGATTTTAACACAAGATGATCTCATATCCAAACCCCATAATCATTTATATAGCACCCACATAGAAGCCCCTCTTTTCAAACTTAAACCCAAACCCTAGGTTTGCTCAAAACGCCCTCAAATCTCACCATTTTCACACAACAACCTATAATCAAGTTAAAACTCATATTAAGATATAGAGAGTCCCTACCTCAAAGAGAGAAGACGAGCCAAGTAAGGATGAAACTTCAAAGATACCGAAACCAAAATCTATTCGGATCAAAATGAAGATCTTGAGATGCTCACTCTTTTTAACAAAGGCGAATGGGTTAAGAGATTACTAAAATTAGGTGAAAATGTAGAGAGAGAGAGAGAGAGAGAGAGAGAGAGTGTGTGTGTGTTTTAGAGAGAGAGGGTCTCAACTTTTGGTTTTAGGGAGAAAAGATGTGAAAAAGTGATTTAAAAAGTCATTTTCACAATCTGATATACGCACAGTCCGCTCGAGCACAAGAGTTGACGCTCGAGTGTCAGACACAAAAAGTTGTTCCGCTTGAGCACAAGAAAGGTCACTCGAGCGCCAAGACACAATGAGCAAGGCACTCACCGCTCGAGCGCAAGAAGTGATGCTCGAGCGTAGAAAACACACATCCAATAGTTTTTTAAGCAACAGATCAACGCTCGAGTGCAAGGAAGGCCGCTCGAGCACCCACTCGCTCGAGTGTAGGAAACACCGTTCGAGCGTAGAAAACACTCTTCCAGTGGTTTTGCAGACCTACAAAATGCTGAGAGTTCGCAGAGCCCACTCAAGAGGAGGAGCAAAAATTGCAAAGCCCGCTTGAGCGCAAGAATGGCCGCTCGAGTGAAGAAACAAAAATTTGGGCAACAAAGGTTTGAAAAAATACGCAACTAACCTGTTCCAAATGCACAACTACAATCCAATAACCAAATTTAAGGGGGATTAAGGAGAAAACGACAATGACCAACATTCAAAAAACCATAAACCCGAGTCCAGACTACTACAAGTATTGGGTCAAAACCGGGATCGCTATAAAATCTTAAACCCAAACCTTTTAATTTCAAGAAAAATGGTGCACACAAGAATGGGAATAACAATCTTAATAATAAATGAAAAGGTAAAAATATTATTCTAAGAAAAATAGTGCCTTGTTGGGTGTGTGGAAAGACTAATCACACTACTAGAGATTGTTATCATCGGAAAAGTCAACCCCATAAAGCTCGTGGTCCTTCATTAACTCCTAAACCACAAGCTAATGTTGTGACTGTGTGGGCCAGCTCCTCTAACCCTACTAGCAGGTATTTTGTTAGTGATCCTGAGTTAAATATTGTTTTTAACTCAAATGATTAACTCAGGTGCTAATGTTCATGTGTGCACTGATAAAAATATTTTTTCACCTTATTATCAGGAATCAGGCACAAGAAATGTAAGCATGGGAAATAGGAGCTTGGCTAGGGTACTAGGTGAAGGACAAGTTAGGTTGAAATTGACATCTGACAATATAATCACCTTAGATGGAGTTTTTCATGTTCCTGATATTAGGAAAAATTTTATTAGTGCATTTTGAATCAAATAAAGTTGTAATAACTAAGAATGATAACTTTATTGGTAAAGGTTATCTTCGTGATAGTTTGTTTAGCCTTAATATTATGGATTCTGATTTAAATAAAATTACATGTTATTCTTTCTCTACTTCTTCTATTGCTAATCTAGAATGTTCTAATATTTGGCATGGCAAACTTGGGCATGTAAATATGAACACTATTAAAATAATGATGAGTTTAGAATTAATTCCAAAATCTGGAATTAATTCAAAGGAAAGATATCGAGTATGTGTACAAGCTAAACAAACTAAAAAACCTTTGAAATTCGTTGAAAAAAATACATCTTTGTTACAACTTATGCATAATGATACATGCAACCTTAACAATGTGTTAACTCGTGGTAAAAAAAGATATTTTATTACATTTATTGATGATTTTTCTAAATATTGCTATGCATATTTAATAAGTCACAAAAGTGAATTATTTGATAAATTTAAAATATATAAAGCTCGTGTAGAAAATCAATTAGAAAAGAAAATTAAAATCTTAAGATTTGATAAAGGAGGCGAGTATGCATTGATAGAAATTAAAGAGTTTTGTGAACAACATGTAATTATTCACCAACGGTCTCCACCTTATTCACCACAATCTAATGGAGTAGCAGAACGTAAAAATCGAACATTACTAGATATGATAAATGATATGTTAGCTAGTTCCGGTTTATCTAATAATTCATGGGGGTGAAACTTTATATTCGGCTTACAATATATCAAATAAAGTGCTTTACAAAAATTCAGAAAAAACACCTCATGAAATTTGGAAAAAATCAAAAGCCTGGTTTAAAATATTTCAAAGTGTGGGAGTGCTTGACTAAAGTTTTAATACCATTTACTAAGAAAAGAAAATTAGGACCGAAAATTGTTGATTGTGTATTTACTGAGTGTGCCTTAGATAGTGTTGGTTATAGATTCTTAGTAATTAATTCTAAAAATTATGAAATTTCTAATAATACTATAATGGAGTCAAGAGGAGCTGTATTTTTTGAAAATGTATTTCCTATGAAAGATAAATTATCTAAATCAATTGGTGAAAATTCTATGTCTAATAGTAGTATAGAAAATCAAGTAGGAACTGAACTAAGAAGAAGTAAAAGAGGAAGAATATAAAAGAATATTGATAATGACTTTCTTACTTATTTAGTTGAAAATCATCCTAGAACATATAATGCAGCTATGATATCTGTAACAACCTAAAAATTTAAGTTATCTCTTAAATTTTATATTAATTATAAATGAGAAAAACTCTAAATATTTAATTAATATCATAATTAATTATGATAATAATAGTGGTGGTAATAATAAAATTAAATAATTGATTTTATGATTAGGAGTTATTATTTTATTAATTAGAATTAATCTAATTGCTGTAGATAAGTAAAAGAAAAAAAAATATAAAAGGATAATATTGAATCTGACAAAGGTAACACGTGTCGGTGATCGGGGCTTTCCGTGGCTTGTTGCCCACGGTTGCCTCCCCTATAAATGGGGAGGATTGGCTCATGATATAGGCAATGACAAAATAAAAAGAGAGGAAGGGAATTAGAAAGTAAGGAAAGCTGGCAACGACGGAAAGTAAAAGTAAGGTATTAATTTTAAGCTGAGTTATATTATACCTTAAGTTACCATAATATATTTTACGTATGTTTTGACTTACCATAATCTATTTTATACAAGTTGTATTTTATTAGTTATATTAATACAAGTTATATTTTATAAATATTTCAGTTACGTGGATCAATTTCAGAACTCTATTTGTTTAAAATGAAATCCATGGATATGTTTGTTTATATTTTAAAGAATATTTGACTATAACCTTATAAACAATTATGTTTTGTAAATACCACCACTGGAGTCTCACGCCTTGGGGGACTTAAATAACCATCGGCTTCTGTTTGGTCACTTTGCGGCCCTCTATTGTCATGGATCTATTGACCTCTGTTTTGTACGGAGATAAGTGTTACACTATTGTGGGAGCCATCTCTATAATCCATACAAGCCACCTCTTGAATCCGTACCTCTGTTCTGACTGTCACTCATGTGACCTTTGTTCTGTTCTGTTCGGTACCGTGGTTATGGTTATTTATTTACATAATCTCAGTTTTGCTACTTAAATGATTATTTGTTCAGACTAAGTTATCTTAAATATTTTAATTACATAACTATCCATGGTTATTTTGTGTCCCTTATACTCTTGGCATAATATTTCTCACTCTACCATGTGCTTATAGTTGTTTACCAATTTTCAGGAAATAATGCAATTCAGAAATAGCTTTTGAAAAGTCTTAGACGCGGGACTGCGGAATAGACACACACAACACTTTTATGATATTTTTATATGTAAATATCGGCATTTTTGGTCAATAAATTTTGTAATAAAAATAGAAACTCCAATGATTATTTTGGTACCCTCACTTAAACATTATTTCCGCTCATGTTTATTAATTTGTTCAAGAATTGGCCGGAGATAACTTCAGTTACCGGCCATCATGATGCTTAACCCTTGGGTACGAGGAGCGGGTTGTGACAATATCGGTAGATGCTACTTTTTGGAAAGATGCTATAAATAGTGAAATGGATTCTATTATGACTAATAATACTTAGTACTTAACTGATCTTCTACTAGGTTGTAATACAATAGGCTGTAAATGGATATTCACGAAAAAATTAAGAACGGATGGAACTATAGAAAAATTTAAAGCTAGACTTGTAGCTAAGGGATTTAAACAAAAAGAAGGAATAGATTTTTTTTGATACATATTCTGCAGTAACTCGTATAACAACTATAAGGGTTTTAATAGCTATTGACTCAATTTATAAATTAGATATACACCAAACGGATGTCAAAATGGCGTTTTTAAATGGATAATTAAATGAAGAAATTTATATGGATCAATCCGAAGGGTTTGTAGCTCCTGGACAAGAAAGAAAGGTATGTAAACTTATAAAATCTCTTTATGGATTAAAACAAGCTCCAAAATAATGGCATGAAAAGTTTGATAAAGTAATTCTTTTTAATGGGTTTAATATCAATGATTCTGATAAATGTGTGTATATCAAAAATTTGATGTTGCTTGTGTTATTCTTTGTTTATATGTTGATGATATTCTTATTTTTGGTAGTAATCTGGTTGTTATTAATGATATTAGGGGCATTCTATTTGAACACAAAAAATATTTCAGTATGCCAAATTTAAATTTGGGTGATTCTACTTACACCACTACTTTACCTCTTTACACCCTTCATATGAGTTTTTTTTTCTTTCCCAATTTTATCCATGTGTGAAATTACCTTTAAGGACAAAACACTAAAATTAAATATATTTTGTTATCTCCTTACACCCCTTAGTCTTTAATCCCTACTCCTCTTTTTTCTTTCTTAATTTTTCTTTTCTCTTACACATCTCTTTTCAAAAAGTGAGAATCATAGTATTTTGATCATTAAATAAAGCAATGGATGAAGAAACGGTGGTGAAGAACCATCAAAAAGTGAAATTGTGAGTTTTTTTATTTATTTGGTAGGTTTTTGTTTCGTTTTTCTAAACTGGTGTTTGACTTTCATTCGGTGGTTCGAAATTGAACAAAATAAAATAGTCCGGCATCACATTACCGAACAAAAAATATAAGTCTAGTGACCAACTACCGAATAAAAGATACATTTCCGATAACTCCAAACTGAATTTTTTAAATTTGTCCGGCTTCTTATTACAATGTATTTTCAGTTTCATTTTTTATATGTTTTATGTTTTTGCTTGGAAGGATTATACTTATACTCATTGCAACAATGCAAGTACTACAATATTAGTAGACTCTAGTCATGAATTCATTACAGACAAGGTTTGTTAAGTTTTTTTATGAATACGATTTTTTTATTTATTTTTAATTTGTATTGAGTTTTATTAATAATTTGATGTATAAATGTATTTATTATCTTTAGATTTTTAGTAGTCGTGAATCATTAATTAAATGGGCTTTTGACGTTGGAAAGAAGACTGAATTTGTCATTGTTATAAAGATATCAAATGCGGGAGGCAATGACAGAAAACCAAGATTTACACTTGCTTGTGAAAGAAGTGGTTACTATAGAGACAACAGGAAGATCAATGGGGAACAATTGAGGTTGACAGGTTCTAAAAAGTGTCGATGTCTATTTCTATTAAGGGGGAAAAATTACTTTCAAATTACCAAGACGAATTGTGATAACATATTTGATTGATGAATGCAAACAATGAAAGATTTTATGGATAATTTATGAATATTTGTAAACTTGATGTTTTTATGAATACTTTTTATGTATGATTTTATGGATGCATGTTTGATTTATGAGTTTTTTTATGGATGCTTCAAGGAAAAAATAAATCTTTCAATGTACAGTGACGGGGGGCCTAGATTGTAGTTTGGCAACATGACACCAGAGTAATCCCATTTATATAACAATATATCACTGAACAGACACTTCACAAGTTGTTATCATCTAATTGGACGGCAACATAATACTGGGAAAAAAAATATTGTCTGGTAACATGGCACTGGATTAATTCAAATTAATTAGGGTTGTATTACCGAACAGGCCTTCCACAAATTAAAAAATCATTGTTTGGAAGAAAGTGGCTCTATAAATGTATAGCAACAAAATGCTGGAGAGATCTATTCTTTCTGACAGCATAACATCGGAATAATGTAAATTATTTAGCACTATGTTACCAAAATTAGTGGTGTAAAGAGATGAAATAGTTAATTTAGGATTAGTTTTGGTAATATATTTGGAGGTGTAATGAGAATTACATTTTTTTTAGTAGTGTAATGAGATGGAGGGTGTAAAGAGATTAAATAGTGGTGCAAATAGGATCACCCTTTAAATTTATAGATTTTAATTCCTATTATATCCTAATGTGAATTTACCAATAAAGGCAACACATATTAAACCCTAAAATAATTTTTTCTTTTTTCTTTTTCTCATGGTACACCCTAATCCATTATTCCTATTTAAATCTCTACATCTTCTTCCCCAAGAGATCAAAGTTATTTGGTCGTCTTCTTCTTTTTCTTCTTTCTCACTCCAAAACTCCAATCCACCTTATCAAAACTCACCATTATCATTAATATCATTGTTTTATTATTATTTTGAAACTCTAAACCCTAGAAGAAAATTTGAACAATCAAACAATAAATGAAAGTGATAATCAAGATAATTTTTTGAAGCAACCCATCAAAGAGGAGGTAAGCATTCATATAAAAATCAAAATAAAATTATTAATTTCTGTATTTTGTTACATGTCCCATTACGATGTTAAATCTTTCAATTTTCAAAATCATATAAATAGCATTACAACTTTTAATAAAAAAATTCTTTGAGATAATCTTTGAACTCAATGATCATATTAGTATCCTTCACACAAAAAACGAGCTATATCCTGTGGCGCTTTCTAATAATTTTTTTTTTTTTTTGTCCTTTTACTCTTTCTTTCTTTCTATTGAACTTTATGTTTGTTCTGGAAAAAAAAAATTATTGTTTCTATTATTTTTTTCTTACGCATTTTTTATGCACATACACTTAAATTGTGAAAAAAATATAGAAACAAATTCAATAAAAGAGATAAGCCAAGAAAGGTAGTAGAATGTTTTCCCATTCAAGCATTTTGTCAAACACATAGTAATCAACAAATTGTTACAGCAAAATAGCAAGAGAAGAAAGAGATACAAAAAAAACAGAAGCAAGGAGATAAAGCTTGTCAATGGTAACTCTGATTATGGAGTCCTTCGCTGGTGCCTCCTATGTATCAGTTTGAAATGTTTTTCAAATACTTTTTTTTTTTAATTTGATTATTATTTATTATTTGGGTTTATTAAGGGTAACTTAGGAAAAATTATAGGGTGTACTCAAAGTAATATAAAATTTTAAATAATTGAAAAGGGTGTACTTAGAAATAGAGAGTACTTAACGATTTTTTTGGGATAAATAGAATCCCCCATGATATTAAGAATTTCTTATCTAGCAATTTTGATATGAAGGATTTAGGCCCAGCTAATGTTATATTGGGTATTAAAATAATTAAAAGTGATAAAGGAATTATTTTGTCACAAGAACATTATGTTGACTAATTGCTAAAGAAATTTAATTATTGTGATGCGGAAGTTGTCTCTACTCCATTTGATCCTAATATTCACTTAAAGAAAAATTATGAGTGAAAGTATATCTCAACATAAATATGCTCAAATAATAGGATCTTTGATGCATCTTTCTAATTGTGCAAGACCTGATATTTCTTTTGTTGTTTGTAAACTGAGTCATTACACTATTAATCCTAGATTAGAGCATTGGAATACAATTGAAAGAACTTTTTAAATACCTTAAAGGTACAATAAATTATGGAATTCATTTTTGTGAATTTCCTGCTATGCTAGAAGGACTTAGTGATGCTAATTGGATAACTGAATCTAATGAAACTAAAGTAACTAGTGGTTATGTGTTTCCTTTAGGTGGTGGTGCAATAGCTTGGAAATTTTCTAAACAAACTGTTATATCCAAATCTACCATGGAAGCAGAACTCATTGCCTTAGATTTGACTTGTACTGAGGCCGAATGACTAAGGAATTTATTATCTGATTTACCATTATCTGATAGTCTTATACTTGCTATCTCTATTCATTGTGATAATCAAGCTACAATTGCTAAAGCAAAAAATGCAAATTTAAACGAGAAAAAGAGACATATTAGAATAAGACATAATTCTATTAAACAATTATTATCTCAAAGTGTTGTAGCACTTGATTTTGTGAGGACTAAAAAGAATATAGCAGACCCTTTTACTAAAGGATTAGTGCGCAGGCTAGTCATTGAATCATTAAGGGGAATGGGACTGAAAGCCATAAATTAGTCATCTCAATGGATACCTAACCTTTGTGATTGGAGATCTCATGAATAAGGTACCGGAACAATCTTCTGTGTAAATAAAATAAACTGAAATTAATTCAAACAAAATAAAATATAACTTACACAAATTATTTTGTTGAACCAAACAATAATTAAAAGACCAAGTCGAGTGTGTGACACTCTGTCCTTAAGACAGATTCGCTCCGCTATGGTGCTTACGGTTGAGTGGCATCTATCTCCCAGGATACAATGATCTTTAATCAACTTGTAGTAGCACTCCAAAACAAATTATTCGGCGAACCAAACCTGTGTTCTAACTCTCTGAATATTTATTCTTAAATCTAAAATGAAGAATAATGCACTAAAAGTAATTTGGACAGCAAAAAGACAAAATATGAGACTGTTTCATTCATCCCCAAGACTGTTGGTAAACCCATGTATTTATAGGCAACTACATAGACCCGAATAGGTGTAAATGGAAATGAACAGGTGCCCAACTGTTTTGAACAGATGCACTTTCTAAATTCAAACCAATTTGACCGATAGTACCTGAACACTAAATTTCAAACAATTTGAAAAATGTGCCGTTGGGCCGTTGGTGGAATAGTTTCCAACTGTTGGAACTTTTATTAATTAAACCATTGAAATATATATATTATATATATATATATATATTAAACTATTGAATATAATATATATATATATTAAACTATTTGAATAGTTTAATAAATAAAGAAGATGTACAAATTTTAGGAAACACTTAGGAACCTAAAATTTGAATTTAGAATTAAATTAAATTTCACAATTACAAATTTTAGGAAACCACAGGAACCAAAATTTGAATTTAGAATTAAATTAAATTCCCACAATAATTTTTATTGAAAAAATTCAAAAGAATTTTATCTAAAAAATTAATGTTAGACCCGAAAACGACGTCAACTTCCCATTCACTCATAAATGGTTTTGACGTTCCGTCTTCACCGTGTGACTTGCCACGCGGCAAGGAACACTTCACCTCTTCGGACCCACCCCAAAAGACGTTTGGGGCCCACTCAATTGGGCTAAAAAATATGCCTATATTAAACCATTTTTCCAACAATCCCCCACATGAATGGAATTTGACGGAGAGAAAATGCAACAACATGATCTAATTACAGAGAGTACAGAAATTGGAAATATTCTGCAAAGGATAGGTAGCTTTTGGCTTTGAACCTTCCCTTGTGAGACACTATCGGATTTACTAGCTAACCAGTGAACATGATGTCTTGAACTGTTCAGCCGTTTGTGTAAACCAAGACAATAGAACTCACACAGTATATTCCCAGACACAGTTTAGTTCTCACTATTGTGTTCATTTTGGCCCTGAACAACCTGGTCTTTCATGAGTGCTCTAGAGAATTGTAGCCCTTCACAAATCTCACAGAACCGGCCCAGTTCACACTCACATAGGTGATTCTTATGAAGAGTATCCTGCCATACTCCACTAGGTTTACCTAGATATAAGAATCATTAAAAGTTTTACTTAACCTAAAACGCTGCAGACATCACTATTTCATCATAGAAATGGGTAGGAGTTAGACTCCCCAGTGATCCTTCTGAGTCATTCACAACTCGGTTGTCCCTTTGAACCTAGATCTTGGGATCTCCAGTCAACTAGGTTGGGTTGCCGTTGTGGTAACTCTTATTTAATAGGCTTAAGTCCCATTCCCCTCGATGAATTCTCAACTAACTCTCTTGCTAACCCTTTGGTTAGTGGATCCGCTATGTTGTCTTTAGACTTAACATATTCTATGGAAATAATTCCATTAGAGAGTAGTTGTTCACGGTGTTATGTCGACGACGAATGTGTCGTGACTTACCGTTATACATATGACTCTGTGCTCTACCTATAGCTGATTGACTATCGCAATGTATGCATATAGCAGGCACCGGTTTTGGCCATATTGGAATATCTTCAAGGAAGTGGCGAAGCCATTCTGCCTCTTCCCCTGCTTTGTCTAAGCTATGAATTGATTCCATAGTAGACCTAGCAATACAAGTCTGTTTGGAAGATTTCCAAGATACAGCCGCCCCACCAAGAGTAAAGACATACCCACTGGTGGACTTCGAGTCTCTAGTATCCGATATCCAATTTGCATCACAGTATCCTTCAAGTACTGCTGGATATCTAGTATAATTAAGCCCAATGTTACGAGTAAATCGGAGATATCTTAGAACCCTTATAATTGCTTTCCAGTGTTCTACTCCCGGATTACTCGTATATCTACTTAATTTACTTACTGCATAAGCTATATCTGGGCGAGTGCAGTTCATCAAGTACATTAAGCTTCCAATAATTTGGGCATACTCTAATTGAGAAATACTTTCCTGTATTCTTAGAAAGATACAAATTAACATCTACAGGAGTTCTAGCAAGATGATCATCATCTTTGCTGAATTTGTCAAGTATTTTCTCAATGTAATGAGATTGTGACAAAGCATATCCTTCTGATGTTTTGGTAATTTTCATACCAAGAATTACATCAGCAATGCCCATGTCCTTCATGTCAAAATGTTTATTCAACATTTTCTTGGTAGTTTTAATCATGTCATTATTACTACCAATGATGAGCATATCATCTACATAAAGACATACAATGACATAACCTTTGTCTGTGTTTTTAATATAAACACATTTGTCACACTCATTAATTTTAAATCCATTTGACATCATTGCCTTGTCAAATTTCTCATGCCATTGCTTTGGCGCTTGTTTTAAACCATATAATGATTTAACCAATTTACACACTTTCTTTTCTTTCCTGGAACAGAAAACCCTTCTGGTTGTTCCATGTAAATTTCTTCATTTAACTCACCATTTAAGAAAGCGGTTTTAACATCCATTTGATGAATTTCTAGATTGTATAGAGATGCAATGGCAATTAGCATTCTAATGGATGTTATTCTAGTAACCGGTGAGTATGTGTCAAAGTAATCTAGACCTTCTTTTTGTCTAAAACCTTTGACTACAAGTCTTGCCTTGTATTTGTCTATTGATCCATCGCTTTCAATTTTCTTTTGAAAATCCACTTGTACCCAAGAGGTTTACAACCTGGTGGCAAGTCCACTAATTCCCAAGTGTGATTTTGCAAGATGGATTCAACTTCACTGTTGACAGCTTCTTTCCATAAAGGAGCTTCAGGACTGGACATAGCCTCTTTAAAAGTTAAAGGCTCATTTTCTAACAAATATGTTAGAAAATCTGGACCAAAAGATTTTGAGGTTCTAGCACGTTTACTACGCCTAGGTTCCTCTTCCTCATTTTGATCTAACTCTTGTTCTTGATCATGTTCTTGATCCTGACTAGTAATAGCATCAAAAGATCTTTATTTTATTACTAGTCTCTTGTCCAGTCTTATTTGGAAATACATGTTCAAAGAAAGATGCATTCCGAGACTCAATAATAGTATTTACATGCATTTCGGTATGTTCTGATTTATGAATCAAAAACCGATATGCACTACTATTCTTGGCATAACCAATGAAAATGCAATCAATGGTCTTAGGACCTATCTTAGTCTTTTTAGGACTAGGAATAGCCACTTTAGCCAAACACCCCCACACTTTTAAGTATTTGTAGGATGGTACTCTTCCATGCCACAATTCATAAGGTGTTTGATTTACTTTCTTTCGGGGTACTTTATTTAAAATATAATTAGCAGAAAGTATTGCTTCCCCCCACAAGTTCTGAGGTAATCCAGAACTGATTAACATGGCATTCATCATTTCTTTTAAAGTCCTATTTTTCCTTTCAGCAATTCCATTTTGCTGAGGTGAGTAAGGAGCGGTGGTTTGATGAATTATTCCATGTTCTTTACAAAATTCACCAAAAGGTGATTCATATTCACCACCTCTATCACTTCTAAGTTTCTTGATTTTCTTACCAAGTTGATTTTCAACTTCATTCTTATATTGAATGAAAGTTTCCAAAGCTTCATCCTTGGTTCGAATTAAATAAACATAACTATATCTAGTATAGTCATCTATAAAAGTGATTACATACTTTTTCCCACCTCTGGTTTGAATTGATTTAAAATCACAAATGTCACTATGAATTAATTCAAGTGGTTCCGTACTTCTTTCAATTGAATGAAAAGGAGTTTTAGATAATTTTGCCTCAACACAAATTTCACATTTATGATTTGAATCAATGTCAAATTTAGGTAAACATTCCATATATTAATTAATCTACGCAAAGATCCATAATTAACATGTCCTAGTCTACCATGCCATAAATTTGAAGACTCAAGCAAGTAAGAAGAAGATGTAGTATTATTAATAACTGAGGGTACAACGGTCATTACATTTAACTTGAAAAGGCCATCAGACATGTAACCTTTTCCTACATACATCCCATTCTTAGTAAGTACAAATTTATCACTCTCAAATACTAGCCTAAACCCATTCTTACTCAACAAAGATCCGGAAACAAGATTCTTGCGAATGTCCGGTACATGCAGCACATTGTTGAGAGTGAGTTCCTTTCCTGATGTCATCTTGAGAACAATCTTTCCTTGTCCTTCAACTTTGGAAGTTGAGGAGTTGCCCATAAAAAGTTGTTCACCATTGTCCACTGTAGAGTAAGATGTGAACATCTTTTTGTCGGCACAAATATGGCGAGTAGCACCAGTGTCCACCCACCATTCTTTAGGATTTCCGACAAGATTTGCCTCGGAAACAACTGCAGAAAGATTGATGTCATCTACACCATTGGAAATCTTGTCCACTTCGGTCATATGGGCTTGAGCAGGCTTCTTGCTTGTTCTTCTTTTGCTTTTGCCTTTGCTACGGCAATCTTTGGCCCGATGTCCCTCTTTGTCACAGATGTAACATTTGCCATTAAACTTGTACTTTTTATTATCCCCCCTTTAGAGCCTTGTGATGAACTTTCTCCAGAAGACTTTCGTTTCTTGGTTTTTGAAGCATGTTCCACCACATTTGCCTTAGACTCCATAGGAGCTTACCAGCCCGCTTTTCAGAATTGCGGTTGTCCTCCTCAATCCTCAAACGCACAATTAACTCGTCCATAGAAATTTCTTTGCGCTTGTGTTTGAGGTAGTTCTTGAATTCCTTCCAGCCTTTTGGTAATTTTTCAATTAAGGCTGCAACTTGGAAGGATTCACTGAGAGACATACCTTCTGCGTGAATGTCATGCAGAATGAGTTGGAAATCTTGAGCTTGGCTGATCACAGTTTTTGAATCAACCATTACAAAATCCAGGAATCTGCCAACCACAAATTTCTTTGAGCCGGCATCTTCCGTTTTGTACTTTTTCTCCAACGATTCCCAAAGTTCCTTTGCTGTCTTGATTGGACTGTAGACGTTGTATAATGTGTTGTCAAGTCCGTTCAAGACGTAATTCCGGCAAAGGAAATCGGCATGTTTCCAAGCATCAACCGCAGCAACCACTTGCCGGTCGGTTTCATCCTCTTTCAGGATAGGAGCATCTTCACGGAGGAAACGAGCCAGGTTCAGAGTTGTAAGATAGAACAACATTTTCTGTTGCCATCTTTTAAAGTCAGTTCCTGAGAACTTCTCTGGCTTTTCTCCGTGATTTACCGGTACTGTCATCACAGGAGAGGGGGTTGGTGCAATGCAGCCACCACAGTAGTACTTGTTTGGGCATTTGTTTCAGTAGCCATCAATTCTAATTTATAAAACAAAATTATAATTAGAATTTACACTACACAGAAAATTAAACCAAATGCACAGAATTAAATTCTGTAAAAATAAAAGAAACAAGAATGTAACTTTTATTTTCCAATTAATTTGAAAATAAAATAAAATTTTATTTAAACAAATTAATTCCACACAGAAAATAAAAGAAATAAAAACTATAACTTTTATTTTTCAATTAATTTGGAAATAAAATAAAATTTTATTTAACCAAAATAATTCCACACAGAAAATTAAATTCTGTAAAATAAAAGAAATAAGAATATAACTTTTATTTTTCAATTAATTTGGAAATAAAATAAAATTTTATTTAACCAAATTAATTCCACACAAGAAATTAAATTCTGTAAAATAAAAGAAATAAAAATATAACTTTTATTTTTCAATTAATTTGGAAATAAAATAAAATTTTATTTAACCAAATTAATTTCACACAGAAATTTAAATCTCTTGTTACACTCCAATAATTAAAATACTGAAAACAGAATTTTAATTAATGAAAACTCAGAAAATAATTTCTAAAACCAAAATTAATTTCTGAAAAAATTCCACAAAAATATATTCTGAATTGTTAATGACACCAGTATCGTACTACTAGTTGTTGTCAAAGAAAAGAGACAGTATATTACTACTATCTGTCAAATAGCATATAATCACTATTTTTTTTCCAACCAGAATATTATTTTGTAAATCCACAGAAAATAATTTTCTTCGAAATTATTTACGAAGAAGAAAAAGGGAAACAAACGAAAAATTCTGTAAACAGAATAATTCGAATCTGTCTTAAGATTGTTGGAACAATCTTCTGTGTAAATAAAATAACTGAAATAAATTCAAACAAAATAAATAAATACATAAATTATTTTTTGAACCAAAAAAAATTAAGACCAAGTCGAGTGTGTGACACTCTGTCCTTAAGACAGATTCGCCCCGCTATGGTGCTTACGGTTGAGTGGCGTCTATCTCCCAGGATACAATGATCTTTCAAAATTGTAGTAGCACTCCAAAACAAATTGTTCGGCGAACCAAACCTGTGTTCTAACTCTCTGAATATTTATTCTAAATCTAAAATGAAGAATAATGCACTAAAAGTAATTTGGACAGCAAAAAAAAGACAAAATATGAGACTGTTTAATTCATCCCCAAGACTGTTGGTAAACCCATGTATTTATAGGCAACTACATAGACCCGAATAGGTGTAAATGGAAATGAAAGGTGCCCAACTGTTTTGAACAGATGCACTCTCTAAATTCAAACCAATTTGACCGATAGTACCTGAACACTAAATTTCAAACAATTTGAAAAATGTGCCGTTGGGCCGTTGGGGAATAGTTTCCAACTGTTGGAACTTTTATTAATTAAACCATTGAAATATATATATATATATATATTATTAAACTATTTGAATATATATATATATTAAACTTATTTGAATAGTTTAATAAATAAAAGAACATGCACAAATTTTAGGAAACTACTTAGAAACCTAAAATTTGAATTTAGAATTAAATTAAATTCCCATCATTACAAATTTTAGGAAACCACTCAGGAATCCAAAATTTGAATTTAGAATTAAATTAAATTAAATTCCCACAATAATTTTTTATTGAAAAAATTCAAAAGAATTTTATCTAAAAAATTAATGTTAGACCCGAAAACGACGTCAACTTCCCATTCACTCATAAATGGTTTTAACGTTCCGTCTTCACCGTGTGACTTGCCACGCGGCAAGGAACACTTCACCTCTTCGGACCCACCCCAAAAGACGTTTGGGGCCCACTCAACTTGGGCTAAAAAATATGCCTATATTAAACCATTTTTCCAACATAAGGTTCAATAGGTAATAATGAAGTTGATGTGTGACTTGGAAGAGCACTAAAAATATTAGAGGGAAATTCATTGGTCCTATTCCTATGGTGATAGTGCTCACTATTATGACGGGTTTTAGGAATTGCTTAGCTCTGAATGTATCTAAGGTAGGATTTCTACAGGGTGTTGGTCACAAATCACCCTTGAGGATACACCTATATAAGTGTGGCAGTAGGGTCGCTGTTGAAAATTGGGTTGCTCCCTAAAGACACTTGTAGAAACAAGATATGTGTGCATGACCGTTTAATGCGCAAAACCGTTTCAGAACCATGATAATTGCCCATACTGTGCGTGTGGTAAGCCTATGTTTGATCACAAGGACTTAGTTCAAAACTTTGTTTACTATGGCTTCTTCAAACAGAAACTTATTAACACTAACTGAAGGTTCAAGTCTAGAAGACACCTACACTCACTGTGTATCAAAAACACTCTTTTCAATTTTAAATTATGTAGGAGATTGTTATTTTATAATTTTAAAAATGTAGTTAAGTTAATTTATTTTATTTGATATTTGCATCTTTTTAGGAATAAGTTTATATCGTTAAATTAGTTTCCTAGTCTTTTGGGTTATCCTACAATGTCTCCTAAATATTTGAATTATGGTTATTTAATTGTGTATATAATAAGACTTCAATGTTGTTTTCTAAACAGACAAAAAAAAAAAAAAAAGTCTTTCTTCTTGTCTTCTTCTACTCTGTTATATATTTTGTGAGTTTACGGTATTGAGTTTACAAGTGAGTATTGGCCAATTTAAGGTTCATGAATTTACTTTTGCTGCATACAAGTGATTTTGAAGGTCATTGTATCTTGGGAGAGGAACACCATTCAACTCGGTGCAGATAGGGATGGCAATTTGAAACCGACCTGACGGGGACCCGACCTCCCGATCCCGATTGGAACGGTTTTTTCCCGAAAAATACCCTCGATGGCCCGAGGATGGTATTCAAAAATAAATCCCCGATCATTTTCGGGCCAGGGACGGTGATACCTTCCCTAGCCCCAGACCCACCCCATCATCGGCCCCGTCCCCGTTTACCTCCGATATGAAATTACCACTGTACCCCTCCCTATATATATATATATATATATGTTTTCTCTCTTCTTTCACTCATTTTAGGCTCCCTCTCTCGGTTTCTCTCTCTCTCTCTCTCTCTCTCTCTCTTCTTCATCACCGCAAATCGCCGTCGTCCTTCCATCGGTAGAGGTTCGGAATATGGTGAAAGTAGGGTACCACAAAGATTTTGTGATCGATGAAGATGGTCAATGGACGCTGCAGTGATGGAGGGGTTGGGTTTTCTGTGCTAGCTCCTGTTGGGTACCTGTGTAGAACTCTTCAAGGCATGCTTGTATTCTAGGCTCATGTTTCAGTTCCACTTCGCATATTGTTGCCCTTTTGGATAAACTGCAATCTTAACTTTGAATTGGCAGTATTTATTTTGTTGATGTTTGTTGCTGAAATCATTGATGTTTTTGCTTTTGTTCGTAAGACTTTTTTTAGGTAAAAGCTATTACAACCATATGTATCCTCTTGTTTCCGAACCTTTCAATCATGAAGTCTTTCCATTGTTGAACTCATAGATTTCCTTCGATTGCATATCATGCTTGCAATTTGTTTAGTTATATGCCTTCTTGAATTGTGTTTAGTAAAACAGAACTAGGATTCAAGTAGATAATGTTACACTTTGCCAAACTATTGCAGTTTTAGATGTTTTGTGTTCAATAAGACAGAGCTTCCTTAGCCTTTGCTTCTTGTTTTAGTTGATCTGGTTCTAGAAATCATTTACAATATATTTTATTTTTTTGCTTAATCAAGCATGGGAATAAACATTTCAATCTGTTCTTGTTTAATATATATGTTGTTTTTTTTTATTTTTTATTTTGGCCTGGGAATTTTCGGGGTCGGGGAAACCCGATCCCTGTTAGGAGGCGGGGACGAGGGCGGGGGCGGGGGCGGTAATAGGCTCTCCGTCGGTGATCGGGTCTGGGAACGAGGAAATTTCTACCATTGGAGATCGAGGATGGGGAGTATGATCCCCGGCCCCGCCCCTGCCCGTTGCCATTCCTAGGTGCAAAAGAGGGTGTAACATTCCTAAGGAAAGCACAATCTTCGTGTCTCGACCACTGTTCAAGCTTCTCTAAACCTTCTCTCTAATAATAATATTTATTTGTTATTTTTGGTTTATTATTAGTTTGGTATTTTCATTCTAATAGTAAATCCTTAATTTTTCTGCTATTGCCAACTTGTGAAATATAGAAGTCAAAGTTGTGATCTAGACAACCAGTTAAATCACTTCATCATCAACCCAAACTATGCAATTGAATTTTCAGAGAGTAAAATATAAACATAATAAGAGATTAGAACACCCTTTTATAGCTTTACCTATAGCTGCACTGGAATATTTTATGTAACAGAATCAATGCAAGTTACAGTTCATCCTACAAAGGGCAAGAATGGCATAAGGCCAACATTTGTGTACTAAGGAGGCTGATTTATAACAACAAGGAATCCTATAAAAATGTTGGTTTTCCAAGGCGGGGAAGTAAGATGAGAAACTAAGCATCGTACTTGCAGAGGTTCTCAAAACCCATGTATTCGTGTCGCTGAATCTTCCCAATCATGTTCACTATGCCAATGCCACCTATCCAACAAAAGCAACAATGTATAAGAAATCAAGACTGACTTCATGCTCCGTTTGATTCAGCAGAAAACATTTTCAAAGGAAAAACGTTTTCTACAAAAAACCTGTTTTAGAAAATGTTTTCCTATGTTGGTTGTGTAATGTACTAGTAGTGATTGTATTAGTGGTGATGGTGGCAGTAATGGTGATGGAAGTGTGATCGTACAGTGGTGGTGGTGGGGTGATGGGGGTGGAGGTGATTGTGATTGTGATAATGTGATGACATTGATAAGACTTTAGTCCGAAAAACGTTTTCCACTTTTCAAAAGTAAAAAATATATTTTCTGACCAATAAGCTTGTTTTCTGTTAAGTACGAAAAATGTTTTTTTGTTGACTTTTGTTTTTTGTTGTACAGAAAACTAGAAAAAGAATAGGTGATATTAGTTGTGATAGTATGGTGGTATTGATAAAACTTTAGTCCGAAAAATATTTTCCATCTTTTAAAAGTGGACATTTCTGCCCAAATAATTTCATTTTCTGTTGAACATGTTGAATTTCGTTTTTTGTTGTACCAAACATCAGAAAATGCTGAAAACACTTTCCGACCAAACAAACAGATTGTCAATAAACTGAAAATAAAACAACAATATTTAAAAATGTAAAGCAGCAGAGATTTGCGGTAACAAAGATGGGGAAGATCAAGCTCACCTAGTGAGATTGCGCTCACAAAGATTGTGAAAGCCAGAATGAAGATGATCAAAGATGCCCTTCCTAGTATGATGATCAGTCTTCTTACGACATGTTGCCCAATTAAAGCAGCAATAGTTGCCACAGCCATGAAGTAGAGAGCTGCCATATACATGTAGACAATAATCAAATTTAAAACAATCAGATGAACAAAAGACAATATCTGCAGAAGAAAATTCCTGTGTCATTTCTACTCGGGTTTTCAGATGATTTCTTAAAAGAATAATAGGAATTGCTTCTATGAAGTATTTTGGTAGTATTACGTTAACTTACCATAGGGAATCGGAAACCGTTTTAGAAGGTAATATTCTATGACAGACATTGATGAAGAGAAGGTCATTGCGAAGGTGGCCGTGGCACTTGAAACCTGAACAAAAATTCTCAAGGAGTTTAGGACCAGACCAGACTGACCAGAGTAGACAGATTTTTTGAGATCACAGTTTAGAAAAATCCAATTAGTGTCTAATGTGAGGAAGTCATGTGATTTTTACCTAGAATTTCTGAGTTTCTAAGAAAGTTTCTACCTGAAACTGTTTTGTACCACACCCAATTTCCTCATCCAGACATTAATTATCAAATTATTCAACAACTATCCAAATAATGAAAACAACTGAATTGATACTATTCTAGCTCACTCAAAATCATTTCTGGGAATGCAAGATAATTTTTTTTTTTGTTGTTGCTAATGTTACATATAGTGGAGATGTATTTCAATGGTAAGGTGACTGAAGCATTAATTCTGTTAGTTACTTGGAACAAATTTCATTTTCCACAAAGCAAGCAGGTTTACTGAGGTCCAATATAAGCAGGAAAGGTATGCAGAACCAAGTAACAGTTATACATAACAATGAATTAACCCATAGTATTTTTTTAATGTGGATTCAGTACTTAAAAGTATAGCCATCATATGAACTAAGAAGCATGAATATAGACAGGGGACACGATACAACATGATATAGACACACCAACACAACACAAGCTGTTACAACAATTTTCAAAAAATTAGAACACCACGAGGCACGGGCACAACAACAAATAAATACATATATTTTTATATTTATACATTAAAATATTAACTATTTCTTTATTTTTTACACTACAAATACATTAATATTTTATTATATCAAAACAGTAAGAACTTATTTTGCACATTTTAAATATTGAAAAAGAAATGCAAATAAAGCTTATTGGTGGTAGGACGGGCCACTTCAAAAGGTACAAATATCTTTTCTAGGAAACTCTCATAAACAAAATAGAAGCTTTTAACTTTCAAATTCCCAAAATTAAAAGAGGGATTAATAGGTGTAGATCCACATTGTTTTTATTTTATCATTGAATCCTAAGATACTTTATTTAAACCTGCAAAGTGTTTCATGTGTGTCTAAGTAATGGACACGTGTATCACCCAAGTGTTTGAAACGTGTCTAGTTCGAGAAAAGAACAAAAAGAAAAAATACGACACGTCTAAGTGTCCAGTGAGTATTAGTGTCCAACACATATGCGGCACCTTCCTAAAGACGTCAATACTGCTCAGCTCATGAATAAGGAAACATAAAATCACCACCCTATCTTGTCTTCCATTATTTTTTATTTTTTTATTTTTTTGGCTTCAATTCAATGTAATAATGAAAAAGCACAAAACTACCTGAGGAGGAACTCCCAGCTCCAAAAATAGTGGACCCAAAATAAATCCGCCACCTAATCCAAGAAGTCCACCAACCATACCAGCTACAACACCACAGAAGCAGTACAAAGCCAGCTGGTGTACATGGAAGTTAGTTCCATCCTCTCCTTTTGATGCAATCACTCTGTGTCCCTTGTACAGGCTGATTGCCTCATACAAAGTTACCCCAACAGAAACTGGGATCTGCAGGACATTCAAAAAGATGAATTTAAAAAGATACTTCAAAGCCCAGTTTGCATCAGTCAACCTCCAAACTATGAAATAATAAAAATACAATGTAAATCCCTTTCTTCAGATGAACTAATAAAAGGTACCTGTAACAAGTTCAAGATCCAATATGCTGTTGAACAAGTGACTGTATGAGTCTTTTTTCATTAGACAAAAATATTAAACCAATCAGTTCATGAATTCGTACATAAAAGAGAGATGAAATATAAGCTTTTTGAGAAAGAAAAAAAAGGGAAGATTATAGAACCTTGACAATCTGCAGTGCGAGGAATGTAACCCAAACAAAAATGAGAAGCCCAAGTTCCTTCCAGCAAACATTCTCAATTATACTGACCTGGGATGCTTATATGTATTAGATTTCAGGACAGCATGTAACTGAAAACAGCTTGTATAGGATACACACCTCTGGCTCTAAAGAACCCTTGGTCACATTTTGGTTGCCATTGTTTGGGCCGCTAGGAAGAAGCTTGTATTCTGCTCCTTCTAGATGTATGAATATCCCACACAAAAAGTTATGAGCAAAAGGTTCTATATGGTGTTGGTATAATAAAGTGAATAGTGGATCAACTTACCATTTGCCTCCAGACGCTTAGCAGCCTCCTGAAATCAGAGGAAAAGATTGATATTCAGAATAGAAGAATTAAGATTTGTTTGCATAAATACGTACATTCAAGGGGAACAGGGACATCATTTGAACACAAAAACAGAAGTCCAAATCCCACATTACACTGCCTCAATTTTGGTGAACATAGATAAAAAAAAATTATAAAAAATGGTGATAAAACCATTGAAATTGCATAATATCTTTGAAATCAAACTACTTCCTATACATGATCGAAAGAACATTTAGGTTGTGTTTGGATCTTGGATTTGAGTAGGAATCTGTAGAGGAAAAAGAAAGGGGAAGGAAAATATGGAAAAATAAATAAATAAAGAAGCTTATGTTTCATTCATAATTCCCTTCCTTTTTCTTTCTCTCTCCAAATCCCTCAACAAATCCAAGATTCAAACAGAGCATCATGATACAACTGAAAACTAGGTGGCATGATCTAATTGTCTGTATGGGTTCCAAATGCCTTCTAATTCTACTTGTAAAATGCGTGATACCTTTTTCATAATGGTTTCTTTCTTCCATGTATCAACACCCTTGAAAAAGGCCTTAGTTGATGTGACTGCAAACCACCATTTAAAATCAAGATAACTAGTGGAGCAGAATCCCAAGCTAGAAGAATTCAAAATGCAACCAATCATTACCTACAAAGAGAATAATTAGTAGAACTGTGACCATCCAGTCAGCAAAAACCACGTTGAAAGCAACACCAATACTAATACCCAGCATGAGCATTGGTTGGACAAGCAGTGCTAAGTCATAGTCAATGATGGGCATATCAAGTGTAGGATGCCTTAGCCTAAGATTGTAGTAAACAGTTGAAGTTGCTCCACCCATGATCATACCTAAACAAAAAATAATGCAAAAATCTATGAATACCATATTTACACGACCAGAGATGTTTAATGGAGCACACAAGTGAGCTTTCCTAAGAACCACTTTTTTAATTTCCATGGGTGTTAAACCAATTTGAGAAAAAAGTCCTAGAAAGTTTAAGCCATGTGAACTGCCTGAGGTAAATGACGGCTGCCAAAATGAAACTCTTGACTGTCTCCAAAGATTCGAAGTCCATTAAATTCGTCAATAATGCTAAAACAACTTAATTCACCTCAAATAAAATTGATGTCATGTTAATGCAATAAATTAACCATCCAGAGTCTAAAAATAGTTTATGCTTAGAACTCGAAAGTTTTACAGGCGAAGTCCCTTCTTCCATTGTTAAGAATGAATCCAAAACCAGGTCTTAAGTCAACTCATTCAGCTTCTTTTATCTTGTTGCCTTTTTATTTATATCAAACAAAAAGATATTCAGACCTATCCCTTTTTTTCTATTTTTTCATAATCTACAAAGTCAATGGCAATAGGTCAATCCATTAACGTTGATTAAAAATATGCAAGTCTTCTCTGGAGATATTATGAAATGGATAATGTCTGTATCTTACATTTTGAGAGTGCAGTCGCAGATTTTGGATCAAACCCGATAATTAGACTGAGCATAGGAACAAATATTCCACCACCGCCAACACCACCCACACTCCCAAATGCTGCTCCACAGAATCCAATTATGGTACCCAAAACAATCCTCACATCAAATTTCATTTCCTGCAAATCAAATTCAACAATTGTGCCCACTTAAAATTCCACTAATCAGTTCTTCAAATTTGCAGATAACCCCCTTGTGGTTTATGAACTGAAGTGCACCATAAACCATTCGGTTCAACTTAACAAGTGTGAAACACGTGCCAGAAATAAGGGGGTTATATCCTCCTTTTCAAATTTCAAGACGGTAAACCAAATATGGAATAGAACATAAGGGGCTAAAGTGCATTTTGCCTCCTAAACAAACGACGAAAATATCCGTATTATATAAAGAGGTATTTTAGTCTTTTTTTATTAAATTGTTAACGGCTGCAAACCACAAAGGGCTATGTGGTTATTTCCAAATTGGAGGGGGTAATCCACAAATGGGTCATTCCAGAAGGGGTGACAAAACAACGAACTATGTATATACAAACAAGTTGATTAATTTTGTATACTCTTCTCTTCATCTATATAAATATGAAATTAGTTGATTAAGGCCATCTTAATTAAAATTAAGCAAAATGAGTAATAGATTAACAATAGCAAATAAATAAACACAATAGTAGAATGTAATGAAACAGCATCACAGCAAAATAACATTGATGATTTTGACTTACAGGCCAAACATGTTGGTAACCCGATCGATTGGATTGCCATAAGAAATTCACAAACTGTGAAATATAAGCCGATTCTGATGATTCAGCCGGGGTATAGGTTGATGATTTCTGTTTCAAGCTTCTTTCAGCTGAAGCAATCATTGATGCCAATACAAAACTCGAAGATATCATCAATATCGATCTCAAAACCCTCCATTTCGCTCCAATTTCCGCCATTCAATTTCAACAATTCAAATTTTTTTTAAAAAAAAAATTCTTTTTCCCCTCTAAAAACTCCTTGTTCTTCACTTATCTCCCTCTCTCTCTCTCTTTCTCTCTCTATATATATATGGCTCTGTTTCTCGGTCTAGAAGAGCTGGAACTGAGAATTGTACAAGAAGACGAGCTGTGATTTGCAGAGAAGTTCGCGGGAAAGAAATGCAGTAGTGAAATAACAAGGGGAACCTATGATGCAAGGAGATCCAGGGTAAAGGCCTGTTTGGTTGGCGAGAAAGCTCAGGAAAATATGAGGCATGCGGCAAAAATACGAGGGAAATTCTCTATGAAGCAAGGAGAGAAACGAGCGTGAAAAGAAAATGGGAGAGAAAATTAAGGAGGGAACCAGGGGCTTTCTTTCTTCTTTTTTTTTTTTTTTTTGGGGGTATGATTAACAAAAAAAATTTCTTCTAAAATAGAGTAATTATCGAGTTCAATTTTGTTAAAATGTAAATTCACAATGTGAGATTAATCAATTATATGAACCGTTTATCTTATACTATAAATTCAGATAAATGTGTATATAAAAAATTAATTGATCTAAATTAATTTCATAATAAGTTAATTTCACTGTCAAGTTAAAATTATCAATTTTAATAAATCCACAATTATCTAGAGCAAAGTGCGCCCCACCGACAATAACAATACAAAATAATTAATTTTTGTATTGATTTTTAGTAAAAAAAAATCATATTTTAATGCACAAAGCATAGATGTATTATTAAAAAAATCTATAAAAAAAATCTTTTAAAAAAATGTCAAAAATGTGTCATTATTTTATTTGTTATTTTAAAAAAAAAATTAAAAATTTCTTTACAAATATTTTATGTTTTGAATATAATTAGATTATGTGTATCTAAAAATTATTTTAAAAAATTAACTAAAGTATGAAAAAAAATGACAAAAAATTTTAAAACTATATTTTCATTTGAATACCAAACAAAGTAAGTGATTTATTTTATACAATTGTATTTTGACCAATAACAAGGTCTGCCATGTTTTTTATACTATTTAGTATTTGTTTGGGATGTAGGTTGGTTTTTTTGCTATTTTTCTCGTTTGAGATAGATTTTTTGACTTTTTTTACTTTTGTGAGAGAAAAAATAAAATGATTATGAGTTGAATGTGGCATTTTTATTCTATTTAACTAAAATAACATATTTTGTCCTATATGACTATTTTAGCCCAAACACTCATCCCAAACGGGCTTTGGAAAGAATAACAGGTCAATGGATATAAGAAAAATATTTACAAAGTAGTTAGAATTTTTGTGGTGTAAATTTTTATTGTACTTTTTAATAAATTAAAAACTTGTATCCTTATTGTGGAGGGAAAATATATGAGCCCAGACTCAAGCCTAGTCACGCTAGCCCAAGCCAAAAATAATAAGAGTAAAACACATTCTTTGAAGTTTACAAAGGACATCTAGCAACAACTTGTCATCTGATTAAGGCGCGTGGGGATAAAGCAATTATAAAAGATAGCCTTCTAGAAGACCAAATCTATTAAGTAAAGGAGAGGTGTCAGATAAGCCTTCATTCGACGGTAGGGAGCATAGAACAGATAAGAGTAGGATGTAAGCAAGACCTAATGGCAAGTAAAATCGTCCGATTAGTTTAATTCTACGGCCGTGGCGCTCAATAAGTTGGCCACTGACATCTGATATCATCTAAATCATCTATACACTAATGATCCAACGATCAGAGGCAAAGCACACTTGGCAAGTTGCCCGACTAAAGTTAGGTTTGGGCAAAACCTTTTAATCAAAGCAAGATCCAATGGATGATGTTTAAGTTAGAATAACCATAAAAAGGTAAGCAAACAAGGCATAAGAGACAAGTAAGTGGGTCCTATCTAACTCAACTAAAGCTCAATCAAATCCTATGTTAGAAATATTTTATTTTTCTGACTCGATTGTCAGAGGATCCTCCCGACCAATCCTAATTAGGAGTGATCACTGACGTTTGATTGCTCTTCGTAGAATGTAAAGGATTTGACGCATCATTTCGCGTTTTTCTGTGGAAATAATTTCACATTCCACACTTATTTGTAAATTTTTTTAAGACACTCAAGTCCTATTTTTGAAACTGTTACTCCAATATGTTCAAGTTTAAATTTGTTTTGGCCAAAAGATCATTATCTATCCAAAAAGATAACTATCTGTTCAAAAGTTTACCAATCTGTCTATCTATTAAATGTCACATATTTGTATACATGTCACCTATTTGTTCAAATATATATACGTGTCACTTATCTATCCAACTATCTATCAAATGTCCAACTGTCTATTCTAATATTTACATGTGTTACCTATATGTTCAATACTACCTATCTATTCACCTCACCGCCACTAATCACCATTGTCAGCAACTTTCCAACTAATTTTTTTGATGATTTTTTCACACTTATTCTTATCACAAAAAAATTAAATATTAGATTAAATAACAAATAAACTCATAAAAATGAATTTTTTACCAATTAATTGATTTTTTTGCTTTGGTGTTGAATAGTAGTTCTATTATTTATCGACCAGTCACATGAATAATCAACACAAATTCTCATAAAAAGGTATAAAGACAGACCCAACTTTAGAGTCTCTCCAATACTTACTCTCTCTTTTTTCCCCCATCAAATTTGAGTAAAGATTTGAGTTAAAAATTTCATCTGATATCAAGCGTTCTAATACTAAATTTTCAGTTTTCATCAAACAACCGGTCTACTTGCTTATGTAAATTTCTCTCCATTTTCGCAAGGACAATCGGCCGGACAACCAGTGTACTGTGACGCCCCAACAACTACCTCCAACAATAACGGTTATCTTTTCCAATTTGACGAAACACTCAAGACTCCCTCAATTTGATGAAAATTTTAAATTTTTTCTCATTTGATATGGGTTTGAGTTCATAGTTGAAGTAACAAAACTACACTTAATTCATCAAATTTAAATTTGATAAGAAATAATGGTAAGCGTTAAAGACACTTTTACACAAGATGACTATCATAAATGACTTAAATGATAAAAGGTGGTTCGGAAATACAGCCTCCGTTTGGGAAGTGGGTTGGCTCTTTGGCTTTTTGGCTCTTTTGGCTATATGAGCCTGGGCTCAAAAGCTTGGTTTGGGAAGGGCTTTTTGGTTTTTTGACTTTTTTGACTTTTTTTGTGAGAGAAGAGTGTAATGATTATGGATTGGATGTGATTTTTTTGTCTTTTGTGGCTCAAAATTGCTATTTTATCTTTTGTGGCTCATTGAGCCAAAAAAGCCCAATGAGCCACTTCCCAAACCATGCCAGTTTTGTATTTTATAGGTGATTGCTACTCGTACTCCTCTTTTTTTATAATTACACTCTATATTTTGTTTTTAGCATAAAAAATTACATATGACACAGTCTTCAATGCACACTAAGTGACAAAATTTGGAGTGTGATTATAAAAAAATGAGTGCCAATAGCAATCTCTATTTTATATTGACAATAAATATATATATATATATATATAACTACTCTGCCTGTTTGGAAATTAGCAAAAGTACAATTGAGTCAATTTGATCAAAAACTACCTCCAAATAAGGTAAGTACAAGTTTTTAGTGATTAAAAAATACACCAGAGCTTCTTTCTTTCTTTTTTTTATTAAAAATTAAAGAATGTAACACAACCCAAACTTTTATAGTAACAAATTTAGTGATTAAAAAACTACTTCCAAATAATGTGTGTTTTTTATTGTTGCTAACATGTGTCTTTGTTAAAACATTTTTTTTTTAAAAAAATATTATAAAAATTATTAATTTATATAGTATTATACTATACTTGCTAAAAGAGGGCCACCTGACAAAGACTTTATGTATACTTTGAGGGACCCACTTCGAAATCTTAAGTCGAGACACGTCAGATCACACGTCACCCTTTTTAACTTGGGAAAGTAACTATCCAGTGGTGCAGTCAACAACCACAACAATGATTTAGATCACTAAAAAATACATCATTAATAGTATTAATGTATGGGTGGTGATTCATCCCATTAATTTTTGGACCACTAATAGCACTAATGAACTAAAAAAAAAAAAAAAACAAACAAACTCAAGCCAAAACATCACATCACTTTGGTGGAGCCCCCTGTGCCACATCATTAGTGATGCTCTAGTGCTCCCAATTTAGAGCTCTAAAACATTATTGTTAATGTATTGGGAATAATAAAAAAACAAAAAAACAAAAAAAACAAGGCATAAAAAGTGGGCGGGGCCTACTGCCACATCATTAGTGCTCGTTCTAATACTCCCTTTTTAGTGCTCCCAAGCATTTTTCCAGTCAAATATATATATATATATATATATATATGTATATTTTTCAATAAAAAAGTTTATATATTTCAATAATTAAAACAGTATATAGTTTTTTTTATGATTTTGTAAAAAAATTTAGAGCAATGATTCATCCCTCTTTTCCTCTCACCCCCTTAGACCCCCTCTCTCTCTCTCTCTCATTGGTTACATTTTCTTTTTCTTTTTCTTTTTTTTCTGCTCCTCCAATCACTACCCGTCACGTGGCAAAGAAGATGAGGGGGTGACCCCCAAAAAAGGGTTTCAAGCATTATTCAAAAATTTAACTCCACCACTGTGCAGTTAATTCTCCTTTCAACTTTATCTTCGTGAGAAATTATTCGGTATGTTTCCAAATCAAAAATGCCAATCTGATCTGGGTTAAATAAAGAAATAAAAAATAAATTCTTGGCCTCGGTACAATACAAACAAGCATGACCAGCGAGTCCATACAAAGATTGTTGTGTGTTTTTGACATAAATATTTTGGAAAATGAAAAATCCCCCTAATTTTCCTCCCCCTAATCCCCCTAATTTCTTTTTTTGAAAAACTGTTTTCTTTTTTATTTTTTGTTTTCTTTTTTTTTTTTTTTTTTTTTACCTAAAGTGGAATTTGGGGGGATTCGGGGCTCCCCCATTCGAGCCCCCAATCAATTCCCAAATATTTTATAGTAATATTAAAAATTGAGATTTATGAATTTAAAATTTAGTCGGAAAAATAAATTAATAGTTCAAATTTATTTTATTTATAAATCTCACATGTCATTAATTTAATCTCTATAATACAAACACATTTAAAATAAATTATGAATTGATAAATGTGGTTTTGAGCTATTTTGATAAGATGGCTAAAAGTTATCTTTCAACTTTTAACCTATTTTAAATCACATCATCTTTCGTATTTTTTACACATTTTTTATAAAAAAAAAAATCAACTTTTAATAATCTTTTCAAAATAACCCTTTATAGCATTTTTGAATATTTTATGATTATGTTGGGGGAGCAATAACACTTGTGGTTTAAGAGCTTTTATATAATATTTGTTTATTTTTAATTTTTCTTTCTCCACCAATCATAAAAATAAGGGTAAATTGTCATTTTAATCTCCACACTTTCAATTGACTCGATTTTAACAATTACTTTTAAATTTTATGCTAATTTAATCTAATTAACAACGCTAGTTAAGATATTTTCTGAAAAATAATCACTGAAATTGTTAAAATTGACTCACTTAACAAGCTTAAAATTTTGCCCTCACGTGCTATTTATGCTCATTTTGCATTAAAAAAAAGAGTTAATGATTGTAGCCAATTAAACTAAATTTAGACCAAAAAATTAGTAAAAATAATTTAAATAAATAGAAATAAATTAATTATATAAAAATTGAAATATGGCTGAATTTAGCTTCTACTTTTTTAATTGCTAACTTGAGAAAAGTTACAGTAAACATACCCAATATATGTCAAATTTTTATATGTTGCAAAAAGAAAAAGCACTAACCGGGAGGTTCTATTTCAACAGTTCAAAACCCACCTAATTTAAAAACAAATTACTTGTAACAATTAATCTTACATATTTTTAATTGTTTTTATTTTTATTTTTTAAAAAAATTTAAAGATGCTGTCATATCCCACCATCGCCGAACTTTCATCTAATAGTCATCGAAAACTCATTAGAATGTTCAACAGCATCAGAAAGTGGCCGAAGTATCGCCGAAAATTCGTCAGAGTGTTAAACATTACTAGAAATCGCCGAAATGTCCAAAACGTTACTAAACGTCAAAAATATAGTCAGAGACTCACCAAAATGTCTAGAACATCACCGGAAAGAAAGAACGAAAAAAAAAAAGAGGCGAAATTAGAGCAAAAATATAGGAAAATTTAACCACATCCTCTCCAACACCACAAAACACGAAAAAATAAAATAAAATAAAATAAACTCTTTATCATACAGAGCACATAATTTTCAGTTCACAAAATTGTAAAAAATTAGAATTTGAATTTATTGCTCATCAAACTGCATAAATTTGCATTTCAAATTTGTAAAATTATTAGTTTACAATTTTAAAACTGTAAAAATTGTCAGTTTGCTCATTTGTAAATTATCAAAACACAATATCACATCATGGCGATGGTGGAGATCTCAGATTAGTAGTTTCTAAGGATTTATAACTTTTCAGTTTGTCAATATTTGCTAAATTTTTTTTGTTATTTTAATAAAGAGAGAAAAAAAAAAAAAAAGAGGCTAGAGTCATAGAGAAAAGCATAAATGTATCTTCAAAACTGTAAAATTTTACAATTTTCACTGCCGGTAACAAAAACTTGAAAAATATTTTTTCAAAATTTGAATTTTTTTTCATTAAAACAATAAAAAAGAAATGCGTAGCAGAGGAAAAAAAGAAAAAGAAAAAGAAAAACTGAGATATGGAAGAAAAGAGACATACATAGAGAGAATTGTACTTCGACTATTATTTTTTGTTTAGATTTGGCCTGGTCTGATATAAATCTACTCTAAATATGAACATTCCGGTAAGTTGTCTTATGATCTTGGCTAAATCCAAGTAGATAAATGTCAAGAATATCACCGAAAACTCATTTTTTTCGCCGTTGGTGAGGGTGAAATAAAGAGTTAGAGGTTGATAGTTACCGGTGAATCCCAATCGATTGTGGTCGTTGGTCGTCAGTGAATATATATCAAAGAGAAAAAGAAAAGAACGAAAGCGCACTAAGGACTTTTAGATTTACATAAAAGATTGTGGGACTAAATAAAGCTAAGTTTTTTGAATGAGGATGTACAAATAATTTGTCGAAAAAAAAATTTTAAATTTTTTTTAGCCTACAATGATAAACATTTCGCGTTCAAATAAAACAATAAATCAATTTTGATTGGTTAGATTAAGGTACAGTTATGGACCAGTCTTGTAAATAAGATTTATTTATTCCAATTTTTAGTACTAAATTTATTACTATAAATATGCAATTCAACTGTTGACACTTCTCACAATATATTTTGATATAAATTAATACAAATAAATTAAAAATAAATCAAAATCCACAAACAAAAATCAAAATGTCTTAGTCAATTTTGATAATTTTTTTTATTATTATTATCAGTAACAAATAATCATTTTACAAACACAAAATATATATTTAAATAGTCTGAAAATTTTATCATTATCAAAATAAGAAACAAATATTAAAAGAAAATCACTAAAAACTTATGAATAAATAATTTTAGTCCATTATCTCTTAAGTAAATAAAATTTACTATTGAAATAGGACCCACCCAGAATTTTAAGTAATCAAAGAGCAAATATTGCTCACTCATCCTAACAAATATCGGTTTGGATTCTCTCACGCTAACCATTTTAATTTGAGAGAGTGTTGAGATTTGGTGGGTCGATTTTGGAGCTAATTGCAGTGATTCGAACCATTTATTTTTTAGTACACATTTAATAAAATATTTATATAAAAAATTAAGATGATCGGATATAACTATGCGTTTGAATCACATTTATATTACAAAAAATGAATAGTTACTATTAAAATTATGATTCTCTCTCTCTCTCTTTAACAAATGTGATTCAAACATATAATTATCAATATCTAATTGTCTTAAATTTTATATAAATATTCTATTTCATGAATTCTAAAAAATAAATAATTTAGATCATTAAAATTGACCCAAAATAAATTTACAATGCCCAAACGCTCCATCAAATTGGATGACCAGTTTAAAAGAATCCAATCCCAACAAATATAACTTGAACTTCGGCCCCTGAACACATTGATAAATTAATATGGAAAATCTGCTGTGTTTATATGTACAATTAGGTTATGTTTGATTCACTGTACAATTAGGTTATGTTTGATTCACAACACTAATAATCTTATTAAATTAGTGTAATATTCATTATCCAATTAGATTAATATCCATTGGATTAATAATCTCACCCCTACCCCATTACTAATAATCCTACAAATTTGTTGGATTAATTATCCATTGGATTAATAATTCTAAACCTACCCCATTACTAATAATCCTACAAATTTGTTGGATTAATTATCCATTGGATTAATAATTCTAAACCAAAATGTTAAAACAAACATAGAATAATTGAGCTCACGGATTAATAATTCCAATCTCATACTCTAATCCACCCAATCAAACATGCCCTTAGTTTTTTAAGAAAAAGAAAAAAATAATAATAATCACGTGCTATCCAATAGACACAACAACACATTGAAATCTTTGATCCACGTCATTTTTGTTTATCTCAAAGATTTGTGGTTCCTATTTTTTTGTTAAATACTAACAAGTGACACGTGGATATTGTTTAATGTTGTGAAGTTATCTTTTAAATTTAAAAAAAATTAATGATGAAAAGATTAATTTTTTTAAAAAGATATGTAAAAGGTGTTATAAAATTAATAAGTGTCTTGGGATCTAAATTCTATTATTATTATTATTATTTTTTCTCTCTTGTGCTCTGAAGAACTTGTTATTTAACTCTACTCCGTTGGATGAATTGAATCAGTAAGAAATGATGAGAAATATAACTTCTTCTTCTTTTTTTTTTTTCATCTCATCTTTAGTTTATAAGTTGAGTGAGAAATGATGAAAAATTATAAAAGAAGGAATTTTCTTACTAAGTATATTTCATTTCTCACAAAAAAATTGTGAGATTTGATAAGAAACAAGTTAATTGGTTATAAAATATTTATAATATCAACATTGCCCCTTAAAATACAAAGAGAATAAAAGAAATAGCATTTATATCCCTCTCATACATGCTTTATTTTTGGTTAAATTACAAACACACCTTTTGAGATTTATTTAAATTACAAATTACCTCTGTAGTTTTATAAATTACATTATGCCTCCTAAAATTTTTAATTTCATAACAAATAGGTTCTTTTATTAATAAATCATCAAGTTAATTAACAGTTTTTAGTAATGTTACAATTTTATTTCAATTAATAATTCGGATAATTTTATTATTATATAGGTGAACAGTTAAAAATTTCACTTTTTCAATTAATTCTATTAAATAAAAAATTTTGACAGGGAGGTATTTGTAATTTTTCAAACCACAAAGGACAATTCATATTTTAAGTAAACCTCAAAAGATATATTTGTAATTTATCCTTTACTTTTTTATCCATCCAAACAAAATAATAAAAAAAATACAATTATTTCTTTTTTTTTTTTTCTCACTTAAATAAGATTTCTTTCTTTTCCCACCTCACTAAAATAAAAAAATAAAAAGGAGAAAAAACAAAAAAACATCTCACGACCTTTTAGAGGTTCATGACTAGATATCATCATGAGCAATAAATTATTGGAGGACCACTGAATGAGTTGGATTTGTTGCCAATTGAAGGGAAAAAAGCCAAAAAGATAGATTTGAGAAGATAAGTGTGGGTTTCCACGACTCTTTCTAAATTTATTTTGTTCACTCATCTGATGGGTAAGTAAATAATATTGTTCTTTTTAATTGGCTACAATAGTATAATGGGCTCACTCATGTCGTGTTTGGTTAGGAAATTTAGAGAGAAATTTAAAAAGGAAAAAAAAAAAGATGTGTAAAACTAGGTGAAATATAGGTATATTTTATTCACATTTAACCTACCTTTTCTATTTTCTTTTTCAAGTTTCTTCTCAAATTCCCCATCCAAACACAATATTAAAGTAGTGAAATTTATTATTTTAATAAGTTAGTGAGAAAGGTGCTTGGTTAATCTAGGACACAATTTATTTTATTTTATTTTATTTATTTCCTAACCAAAGCTCAACTCAATCCATACCTATCTCTACTCCCAACTTCCAAGTGATTGGTCGATAAAAAGTTATGGTTCAAGTCTTACCTGTGGTCATTGAAGTGTAGATCTCACGCCTATTAATTATGAGTCATTGATTTATTTATTTTTTTAATTTTTTTATATATATAACTTTGACGAAATTGAAATTAGACTATTATTCAAAACTTATCTTGAAAGAATTACAAAACAAGCCTTCATTTGTAAGCTCATCTAGCCCCTCCGAAATTAATAAATAAATAAATAAATATGATCGAATGCAAAATCTTTGTACTCAATTAGGTGGTCTTCATCTTTTTTTTTTTTTTTTTTTTTCAATTACCATAATCAATTATTAAGAATCTGTTATTATATATGCCCTTCTGCTGTATCAGTTTCAAACATACTTCAGCTTGTAATGATAATTCTTAATATTTCAATCTTGGTCATTAATTGTACATATTTGTTCTACTATAATTTACTTTGTTTATAAAATTAAAAAATTAAAAAAAAAATCCAAACATTTGTTGTTAAAAAAAAGAGCCCTATTTGGCACCAGTTTAAAAGCTTATTTTTGGGCTTTTCATATGGTTTCCCTTTATTGTATCCTTAAACCCATTGCACTTAAAGGCTCAAAATAAGATTAAGAAAACTTAATTCATTATTTGGATTATAAGTTTTTATAAGATTTGAGATTGTTACCAAAAGAAAGAAAGAAAGTCGCGGTTGAAGTTTAAATTGTCCCCTACCTAGCTAACATAATATGTATTAAAATGAAAAATAAAATAACATGTCACAGCAAGAAACCATGCGTGTACTGATGAATTTCTCTACAATTGTAGTAGAAGTTTTTTGTGAATCCTCAAATATTGTGGGATCCACAAGTCTCTCGCACCTAATGCACTAAAGAAGAAAATTTTAACTCTCATACGTGTAATATTTCATAAGAAATAGTTTCTCATAATTTTAATTTGTTTATTTTTTATAAACAAATAATACAAATTCATTCAGAATTTATATTCAAAAAAATTTCATAAAAAAAATATGTGATTCAATTCATTCCAGGTTTAGGTCAATCTGAACAATACATTACTTTTATGGTCAAATTTTTTTAGTACAAATTTTGAGTATGTAGTTTTATGTATTTTCTTATCAAATGTAGTTTTCTGAGTATGTAGTTTTATGTGATAGATACTGTATCTCTTTGGGTTTGAAGAAAATAATTGTTGTGGCCACAAAAGAACAATATTATGGACATAAAATTAACTACAAAATCAACCATATAAAATAATCTTAATCATTCATATTATAAAAGATGCAGTTTTATTTAATTTGTGCCACTTTTATTTATGTAGTTAGACATGTAATCAGTTTTGTATTTGTGTCTGTAGACTTATTAGGTTACAAAATAGCATTCAGAAAGGGTAAAGTGATCATCAAAAGTATTTGATCACATTTGCGTTGGAAATTTTCTTGTGATGACTCTATCATATGGACCTCAAACCTTACTATAATTTTAATATGAAAGTGAAAGAAAATGAAATAATGGCCTAATTTGAACTTTAGTAGCTCCAAACTTTACTATAATTTTAATAAGGAAAGTGAAAGAAAATGAAATAATGGCACAATTTGAACTTTAGTAGTTTTGACATTGTGAAGATCAAATGAGTGAAGTGTACCAATTTGAAACCATCATGGGCTACGCATTGATGAAAACTACAAAGCATTGTACACATGTAATTTGGAGAGGTATTTTGTGTAAGAGCATCTCCAACGGTTACTCAAAAATTTTATCAAATTTGAGTACAAAAATGGGAATTTTCTCAATCTGGTACAAGGCGCTCCAACGGTGAGCATCAAAGTGAAATTGGGGAGGTGGTCGACCGGCCGGTTGACCAACCGGTCGACCGGCAAAGGCAATTTTTTTTTTTTTTTTTTTTTAAACTGTTTGAACTGTTTGAACCCATGTATTTCAAAGAGAACCGGGCGACCGGTTGGTCAACCGGCCGGGCAACCGGGTGGTTGACCGGTGTACCACTTTCAACGGTCAGTAACAGTGATTTGGTAAAATCTGTTTCCTGGTATCAGTTTAATGTTTTGTTTGGTGAATCCTCAGTTTGATATGAATTTGGTGCCACCGTTGGAGCTCAAAAAGTGAGTTTTTCATCAAATTTCAAATTTGATGTTGGATTTGGTTCTCCGTTGGAGATGGTCTAAGGGGCACATGGTTTGCACTATTAAGAGTGGACCTAGGGTGTGTAAGCAGGGGTCACAATCATTTTTTTTTTTATTTCAAAAATTCTAATACTAATTATTAATTATTTTCAAACTTTATAAACTTGCCCCTCTAGATTTAAATTTTTTTTTAAATAGTTGGCACCTCTCTATTAATATGTACCCAAATTTGTTAATAAATATATAATAGATATGTTTGTAATTATATTTTATTTTTTATTTGGAAAACTTTGAATGTAATATCATTTTGGGCCCAATATACATTAGTGGAGAATATGTCTACAGTGAACTAACTCAGTTGAACACTCATATGCTCAATCATTGTTAAAGGCAAAGATTTATTATTTTTCTCTCTATTATGGAGGTTGTATTATGATGTTTATTTCTTTCCATTATTTGTTGAGCTTAAGTTTTTTTTTTTTTCCCTTCCATTATAGGTGAGAGGGAGATTTCATAATATGGCTTTGGGATATGATAGTGGCCGGGCAAAGATTGGACCAAGCGTGTGTGGGCCGAGCTAGGCTGGGCCGTTCCAAGGGAAGTTTGCTCGGTTGAAGTCTAGACCCGAGTTGGCCGAGATGATTCTCTGCTAGCCCGGTTTCCATTGGTCGCTCGTTCAGCTCAGCGAGTAAGGTCCTCCGCGGATGGACTCAACTGAGCATGAGCTCGGCCACAGCGGAGGGCTACTAAGCTCGGTCATAATGGAGCTCGGCGAGGAGCACTGTTCGTCTCGTATAGTAACACGGTCGCAGGAGGTTGGGTTAGTGCCGCCGGGCTGCCTGTTCGCGCCAACGTCGTTTGGTGGTTCGATTAGATGGTGTTTAGTTGAATTTGCGCTGACACGTGGGAGAACGTGATAGGAGAGCAGGTCCACGTGTCATTGGGCGAATGGATGCAGAAGTGAGCGCAGAAAGTATATAGACGTGACTGCGCCCCCCCATGCAGAGGATGGAACATCAATTGGTGAGAGAAACTCTAGCATTCAGTCCTCTCCCCGCTTTCTCTCTCTCTCTTTCTGAGTGTGTGCTAACTTGATCGTTGGAGGAGTTTTTCGGCAACACACCGCCGGATAGCTCACCGCCGTTGTGTTCGCAGGATAATCGGATCGAAGCGGAGCCTAGACCCGAGGAGTACGGGTGGTATCGGATATTTTTCCCCCGTACCATAGGTTTTTTTTTCTGGTGATTGTTAATTGTCCAGATTAATGTAATTACTATCATATTTATAATTAATCTCTTATCAATTAACTAAAAAAAAATTAAGTAGTCCAACCCAATGAACCTAAAATTAGAATTAAAAACAAACAAATAAATAAATCCTCAATACCATCTCACTTAAACAACAAAGTAAATAAGCAATTAGTAAAGTTCTTTTACTTATTTTACATAAATGCTTTTAGTATAAAAAAATTGTAAATTTTTATAACTCAAATTGAATACAAAAAAATCTGTTTAATTATATATATTTTGAATTTTTTTTTATGTCGATAGAAATTAATTTTGAAATTCATATTTTCTTTTCAAATTAAGTTTTTATTATCAGTAATAATATAAATTCAGACTTAACTATTCAGAAATTATCTAAAATTATTTAAATTTAGGGTAAACTACCAATAGGTCCTACTTTGGAGACTTATTACCCAATAAGTCCTACTTTGGAGACTTATTACCCATTAAGTCCTATTGATAAATTTATTAAGTGATAAAGATAAATTTATCAGTCTTTTATTTTTATGAATAAATTTATAGTGATAAATTTATCAGTCTCTTTGTTTTTATGAATAAATTTTTAGTGATAAATTTATCACTCTTTTATTTTTATAGTGTTAAATTTATTAGTTAGGACCTGTAGGTAAATAAGTCTAGTTAATAGGACTAATTGGTAAGTACCCCTTAAATTTATTCTGCACACAGATCTCACATTATATAAATTTAATCTCCACCAAACAATCATCCACCTAAAAGATTCTAAATGGATAAATTTGGTGAGCAGACTTTTCCTTTTATTATAGGGCGAATTACACTAATGATTCTTATAGTTTGGGCCTTGTATTACTTTGATCCCTGACTTTTCAATTGTGATACATTTAACCCTGTATTTTGAATTTTGTTTCAAATAAGGACAATTGAAAAATACCATTACTCAATTTCAAGGGTAAAGTCATCAATTTGATAAAATATAAACTAATTTGACAAAAATAAATGTCAAAAAAATATTTTTAAATTTTTAAAAATTATTTCTATCCACTAAAAATAAAATTATGTAAAATTGATAAATCTTTTAGACATTTATTTATTTGTTTATTTTTACAAAATTAATTTTTATTATGTGTTTGGATAATGATCATGTAATGGTTACTTGTTTTTATTTTCATTAAATTAGTTTATATTTTTCCAAAGTCAAATATGGCGACAACTTTGATATCGTTATTAAACCAATCCATTAAATCAAAAATCTAAAACTTAAAAACATTTCATATATTAAATATATCGATTACACATTAAAAGCCTAACAACCATCCATTACATGATCATCATCTAAATACATAATAAAAATTAATTCAGTAAAAAAATTAGTAAGTGTAAAAAATTTATCAATTTTACATAATTTATCTTTAGTAGGTAAAAATAATTTTTTAAAATTCACAAAAAAAAAATTGACATTTATTATTGTCAAATTAATTTATATTTTATTAAATTGACAACTTTGCCATTGAATTTGAGCAATGGTATCTTCAATTGTAAACAAGATTAAAAATTTAGGATCAAATGTGTTATAACTGAAAAATCAAAAATCAAACTGACACGAGTCCCAAACTATAAGGAATATTAGTATAATTTAACATTTATTATATAAATTCACTTTAATAAATTAAAGGACAAATTACAAATACACTCCTTGAAGTTTGCTTAAAGTACAGATCGACCCCTGTGATTTGAAAAATTACAAATATCTCCTTGTTAGAATTTTTTATTTAACAGAATTAACTAAAAAAAAAATTCGTAATTGTTTTCTTATACAATAATAAAATTACCTAAATTATTAATTAAAATTGTTAATTGACTAGATGATTTATTAATAAAAAGGGCAATTTTTATGAAATTAAAAATCTCAAGAGGTAAAATGTAATTTTCAGAACCATATGAGCGATTTGTATTTTAATTAAATTCCTAAGATGTATTTATAATTTACCCTAAATTGAAATCTTGACATTACATATGACAATTTACATGTGGTCCAGAGGTTAAAGAAAAAGATTAGAAAGTTTTTGCATTGGGATTTTCAAGGAAGGGTCCTACTATCAACAATTTTAAAACTATCAATAAATAAATATAAAATTTCAAAATATTTATAATCTTAGTATATTTTTTTATATATTTTAATTTTTTTTACATAATTCAATATATTTTTTTACATATTTCAATATATTTTTTGCAAAATTTTTCAACACTAACAATAATCTTAAAGACTGTTTTAGTATTTTTTTTTAAGATTGTACTTATGTTATAACTTTAGATAAAGATTTAAAAAGGTAATGAGAGAATGAAGAAAAAATTTAACTTATATTTTTTGTTTTTATTTATAAATTACTATCCAAATTAATATCTAAACACAACCTTACACTATGTTTGGATTTAACTTATATTTCATTCTTATTTATCATATGTTTTCGTTTTTTCTTTATAAAATTTTACCTAAATTTATAATTCAAAAACAACCTTCATAAAGAGCAACAAATATTATTGTTTTGTCTTGACTCATTTGTTGGGTGGGCACATCAGATGATGGAAGCAACCCCAATCTTCAACATACTTAGGCAGGCAATTTCTTGGGGAGGCTATGCCTTCCAACAAAACAAACAAACTAATAATAATAATAATGACACAACACATTCCTACCTTGCTTTGATTGGTGTGAGTTAGTGAAAGAATGTACTAAGCCTCCGTCTGAGAGGTGGTTGGTTTTTTGATTTTTTAATTTTTTTAATTATTTTAATTTGGGGTTAAAAGTTTGATTTGGGAATAATTTTTTAACTTTTTTGACTTTTTAATTTTTTGGTAAGGTGTCTTTATGGTAAATTACCAAGTTGCCCTTGACACATGATTCTCATGACAACTCACACTCAAATGGTCCTCCACGTCAGCGCCATGTACAGGACCGAAATTGTTTGAATTTTTTTTATTTTTTTATTTTCGGTTTGGATTTGGCGTATTTTCCTTTAAAAAATTTAAATTTTTTTTTTATTTTGGGTTTGGACTTGGCGTATTTTGCTTAATAATTTTTTTTTTTTATTTTGGATTTGGATTTCGGGTATTTTACTTAAATTTTTTATTTTTTATTTTGGGTTTGGATTTGGCACTTTTTTTTTATCTTTTTTATTTTTATTGATATACAATAACTTTTTTTTTATTTTTCAAAAATGAGTTTTCATGTGTTTTATTTATTTTTAAATTACGTCGCGAATGGTAATTTATGTTTTTATGTTTTTTTTAAATATTTTTTAATGAAGCGTATTTTTCTCGTTATTTTTTTTAATTTACGTTTTTGTCATTTTTTAATTCGTACATATTAATTTGTTTTTATATTTCAAAAATGGGTTTTCATGTGTTTTATTTATTTGTACATTACATGGCAAATGGTAATTTCTATATTTTTTTTTTCTTTTTGGATGAGGCGTATTTTTGTCGTTCTTTTTTTTTTTTGAATTTACGTTTTTGTAATTTTTTAAATATTTTTAAATATTTTTGAATGAGGCGTATTTTTTTTAAATAATTTATGTATTTTAAGTTTTTTTTTTTTTTTTTTTGCAAATGGTTTTTTCATGTGTTTTTTTATTTTTTTATTTTTTTTTTCATTTTCTGTGAAATGATAAAAAGTGAGGTTTTATTTTATTGTCCTGTGTATTTTAAATAATTTAATTTTAATATTTAATTTTAATTTTATTTTAATTTTAATTTTATTTTCATTTTAATTTTAATTTTAATTTTATTTTAAATATTTAAATAATGTAAATAATCTAAATAATTTAATAAGCAAAAATTTAAAATAAATATTCAAAAATTAAATCGTAAAAATTTAAATAATTTAAATATTCAAAAAATTATTTTAACAAAAAAATTTAAATAATTTAAATATTCAAAAAAAATTAATAATTTAAAATGTTAATATTTTAAATTTAAAAACAACTCTACACTCAAATAGTAACCAAACACATAAAATCAAACTCAATTAATAAATTATTTTTAAAACTCATAACCAAACACATAACTCGAAACTCGATACTACTTTCACAATTCTACACTCAAATCATAACCAAATACATAACAAAAAAATTAAAATATTTTTAAAAATATTTTTATAAAATAGAGTTTGAATTTATTTTTATAAAATATTTTAACAAAAAACAAAAAAAATGTTTTTAATTTTTTTTTTTTTAACTTTCTTTGGTTTTTTCTAGGAAAAGATGTTTTTTGGAAAAAGGTTTTTTTTTTTTACTTTGAATATTTCTGACGCTGAGGCTAAATTAGCCCCTCTTTCATGTGGGGGTAATTTCGTAAATTTACTGTGAAATGGTTGTTGCCAAGCTCCTGCCATGCTTTTGTCTCCATGTGGTTGAATTAGCCACTTTTGTCCGTATGTACTAATTTAGCCTCAAACTGCCTTCCCAAACACAGGCTAACTATCATGATATACCCGTTATATAAAATATTATATCTAAATTAAAATATCTCAATTATTTTGAAGGAGACAAACAGTGACGCATGAGTAATAGTGTTCTAACACATAACTAATCTCTACTTAAAAAAATTAGAAAAAAACAAAAACACATGACTATGAACCTTCGCGCCAATTGATAAAGATAAAATAAATCTCCACATGGCTTCTTGTTTTTCATGAATATCTCCCCGCTCTCTCTCTTCTTATTCCTAATAAGGCTCAAAATAATAGAGAAAACTAAAATAAAATAAAATTTTTGAGTTAGATTGAATAAAGCACTTTTGTAAGTGGAAACCACGAGTAGATGGACTCCAAAGTACCTCAAGAAGATCAGGACTTCAGTGGATTTATTTGATTCTGTTTGATTGAATTTTCAAATTTTGTGTTTGTAAGAGAAAAAAAACAGAAGTAAAAAAAAAACCCCCACACACACACACATTATTTTCATACAATTTTCTCTTTTCCAGAGCAAATATATATATATATATATATATATTTTTTTAAATTGTGATTATTTTTGTCAAATTAATTTTTATTTAGAGTAAAAGTTTCGAAAAACAAGTTCTGAAATCTCACCAGGTTCTTCAAGCTTGCTTCAAGCTTGCCAGCAATACCCCAAAATTGAAGAGTTTGTGCCAGTGGGGTGTTAGCATGAATATTTAAAAAAAAAAAAAACAAAAAAAAAAAACCTTTAAACTAAAACAAAAACGAAAAGGTTGCTAAACAAGCCCAGCTATAGGAGAGCCTTGTAGCCAAGTGTGTTTGAAAATTAGGGTTCATACAATTATAAGGTATGAAAACATGCAAATGAATCACAGAAACACAAATAGGAAAAATAAGGAAAACATCTCAAATCTGTCTCTGTGACAACGGGGAAATTATTCAATAATTCTGAAACACCACGTGATCATACTCCAACTAATCACCAATTACTTAGTCTCATGTTGTTCCTCCATCCCCAATATAACTCGTGGGCCTCTATCCCTCTCTACCAATCAAAACCTTATGGAGTATCACATGTCCATACTCCGAAAATACTAAATAATCAGCCGTGACAACATGCCAATGTATGAAAATGATGTTGCTAAAGTTTCCAACCTTACTGAAATATTAACTTTTTATTTGTCAACAAAATAAAAATATCCTTCACATTAGATCACTTTGTTGTTTTAGCATCTTAGATTTGCGAAGGAATTTGTAGAGGGATAAATAAAAGAAAAGGAATTTATGAAAGAAAAAAAATATTTGATTCACTTTTCCCTTTTCTTTTTCTTTACTCTCCACAAATCCAAAATCCAAACACCACCCTAAAGTTCTCTAAGAAAAACAAAGTTGGTTACAACCCAGTTGGGAATTCTAATCACATATCACTTTCACACAAGTTCAAGGTGCAGAACCTAACTGAAAAAAAATTAACTATATCACTTTCACACAATTTCATGGTGCAGAACCTAACTGGAAAAAAAATAACTATGGTTTTCTGCAATCAAACAAGCTGTAACAGAAGTTAGGGTCGGATATCAACCAACCACGGGCCAAGAACGACAATCGTTGATCTTCTCTCATAATGTACACTAATCTAATGCTGTTGAAAAAACTCTCATTTTTTCATTAGATAACGGGAATTAAATCAAAACATATCTGAGTAGTGATGAAGACACAGACGAAAGACTAGGGCACACCAAATGTGGACAAAGCTGATTGGAACAAAGCTGAGAAGGCCGGAGACGTAGTCTGATCATCAGCTTTGATCTTTAGTTGAGCTTTACATGATGACGAGTTGATTACGCACTCTACAAGAAAGGTAGACGAGTCCTCTGCTTTTTGTGCAAAGAAGAAGAATTTGAAATTTGGGGCTTGACCACCAGAGGCAATGCAGTGGATGGACTGTCCTTGCATATGCTGGAGGAGGGCTTGAGGGGTTGTCAATGCTGCCACTCCTTGTGGATTTATATTGTATTCCTGCAAATAAATAATAATTGAAATGGAACTCAAAAAAAGTTTGTCAATTTACATGTGTGCGCGCGCGCACACACACATATATAGAGAGAGCATCAACGAGAATATAATCAACTGTGTTACATGGACTCTTTTATTTCCCCCAAAGTACCCGTGTCCACAGGATCTGACAAGGGTAAGAGTGTGGAATATGTGTCTACATCCGCACCCAATTTAGACACTCAGATCTATATTTTGTTACAATATATGAAGAAGAAAAAACTCGCATTTGCTAGTGAAACAATATTTTTAGCCTCTCACATGAATTAGAGCGAGAAATTTTTTCTTGAATCCTATTTTATTTCTAGTATATTTCTACATAATTTACAATATCTAATCTAAGAATATTATACAATATGCAATATATGTGTGTATATGACGCATTCTCATACCCATATCCAATTTTGGATATGTTTCCCAAGATCCTAAGATTTTAGTTTATGAAAGTCTGACACTTGGATACACACCCGCATCTGATAATTGTATCCGATACTCGTACCCAAGTCCACGTAATGTAAATAATCAATTTAAATGGATAATAATCAAATTAGTGATACAAAGTTCAAAGCAAACCTGTGATACTGATATTGGTAGTTGGCGCCATTTCTGCTGAAAAGTGCTTGGATCTAGAACAGATCTTGCATTAAGCTTCAAAGGTGGTGGTGAAGGAGCAGGATTAGGTGCAATTGCCAATCCTAGACCGAGGAGATCATCAATGGCCAAGCTGGCTTGCTCAGAATGTGCTGGTAATGGTTGATTTGTAGAGGCATCGTATGAAGGAGCACTATAAGCAGAACCATTGCTACTGGGAACTCTATTTTCTTCCTTTTCTGAAGTACTTAGAAGGAGATCATTGTCATTTGCCTCAACCATCTGGGCAGACACTACATTACTGACAGATTCAACTCCAATGGATAGATTTCCTAGTTCTTCTGAAAAAGCAAATGGGCCTCGGTGCTCCTTATCAGTAAACATGTAGGAAGGCTGCAAAATTTTCAGACTTACAATTAACGTCTATATATCAGAATAATGCTCTAATGTTCACCCATGTTACAAAAAAAGCAACATGATTAATTTTGGCAATGCTAATACATTGGCATATATCAAGTACCTGCATGCTTTCAGTTTCTAAATCACATACAGAAAGCATCCCGTGGAAACACACCCCTCATGGCAATGCGCAAAGGTAAGTGTCAGATTATCGCATGTTCAACGCACATAAATCTCAATAAGAAATTGTTTCAGCTATTTATAGTGTCAATTTCCAGCAGAATTATGCTAGGAAAAAAGGTTAATTAACGTGCTGGACTAATATCCCTTCATCACAGGGTTTACACAACAAAAATTAAAATGTCGGATCCCAAAGTTCATAAGAAAGAAAGTGTCCTCTTGCATGCTTACAAGCAATATTTTTTTTTCTTCTTATTTGTCTTTTTTCTCAAATTCTATCAAGGTGAGCAGCTTAATAAGGTATACAAGCAAAGGCGCACACTCTAAACTCTGCCTACGGTACAAACACCTAAAAAAATTACCAGATAGAAGGTGAAATATGTGAGGCATAAACATTGTGGTGAAAATTGTTTGAAAGCAGTAATTATATCTCAAACACTATAGGCTGTGTTTGGTTGTGTTTCCAAACAATGATTCTGCACCCATATTCCAATATGATGTGTGGAACGAATTCTCAAATCACATTTCTACAACTCTGCAGAAAACTCTGCGTGGAGCGCGTTTTTCAATTTTTTTTTTTTCAAATTTGGCCTAACCGGTCGTCCCACCGGATGTTCTACCGGACGTCCCACCGGTCGTCCGGCCGATTGACCGGAACAGTGCAATTTTTTATTTTATTTTTTAATTGACATATGTTAATTTTTATATATTTGAAACAAATATTTTTCGAATTTTTTAAAATTTTTTGTGCTTTAATAGAACTTTAAGTTGTATGTTTGGTTATGAATTGTAAATTTTTGTATCAAATATCATATGTCACATCAAAAATTCCCCACTCAATTCAAAACCTTTTCAAAACTCTTTTACCAAATAAATTTTCCACACTCAAATCATAATTCAAAAACTCACAAACTCAAAATACAACTCATACTCTCAAATTATATTTAGAAAGCTCTACCAAACGCAGCCATAAACTTTCCATGGGGACCAGGGGATATAGAATCCTTCCTGTCTAATTATGACCTTCAGGTTTGACTATGAATTTATTCTTTCATAAACTAAAGATAAATATTGTATGAGTAAATTTCAAGTGTTAAATTTGTCACTTATTTCAAAGTGAATTACAAAGTGATTCCCAATGCACGAAAATTCAAAATGAAAACTTATGTTCAAAAGCCTCTTCCAATATCTCAGTCTTGCAAAGGTTTGTTGAGATTCAAAAATTAAAATGTCGGATCCCAAAGTTCATAAGACCAGCTTTATGGTCTTATGGTCTTATGTTCAAAGCCTCTTCCATAAAGCTGGTACAAAAATAATATTTGTCTACAGATCTTGCAAAGGTTTGTTGAGATTCAAGATTTCAAGTTACCTTCTGGTATATAACAGATAGACTGTTGAATTCATCAAATATCCGATCTTTGATTTCACTACTCTGAGTATCTGCAAAGACAGAAACGGCTTGCTTCGGAGGATTCACCACACTTTCTGCTACAGAAACATTGTATTGCAAAAGTCTGTAGTAGAATAAGGCTCTATCATGAACATCCTGCAGCCAACCAAGAGTCAAAAACACAGACAAACTTCAATCAAAATTTCTAAGCTTATGTAAATAACACAATTATCAACCCAAACCTGATGAAAATCAGCAAGACCAGCAGCCAAAGCAACTCCCAAGGCTTTCTGAGTCTCAGGTGGCCTTCTCAAGAAACACTTCATTACGGCTGTAAGAAGATGCAAACGAACCTGCGAAATAATAGAATCGAAAACTCAAATGATGCAGCAATTAACAATACAATACTAATGATCTAATTTTATAGAATCCAAAAGGCAATAAATTAGCATTTGAATACACAGTTTAGTATTCAAACATTAGTTTCAACAGAGCGCACCAAAAACACACACACACACACACAAAAGAAAAAAGAAAAAAGAAAAAAAGAGAAGTAAATGCAATCAAAGTGTTCTCTTTATCAAATAAATCAATAAATAAAAAGTGGATAACTGGAATTTACTTCTTTTATAGAACAAAAAATAAAAAAAAAAACTAATCTTTCATTAGCCAGTATTGAAGCAAATCTAAATGTGATCTCAAGTGGGAGAAGACCTTTATAAAGAAAGTTGAGTCTAATGCGCACACAAAATATTAAAGAAGAAATACGGACACACTAAATATGTCAAGTGACAGAAGGTTTTGTAAACAATGGAACATTTTAACAGTGTTTCAACTTATCGAAAAATAAAAATAAACAGAAGCAGCAGCAAAACAATTGTACGAGGACCAAAATTGAGCTTGAGATTGCCATCACAGATATGGATCCAAGCGTAGTGAAATGGCAGACAGACAATTGGCTAGGCAAAGTGACGGAACCTAGTTTTGAAATGAGAATTGAAAATTGGCATGACACTCAATCTGTGCTATAAACAGAGCGGAATGGCCAAACAGATTTTAAGCAAATGACAAAATATAGCACTTTAAGTTGAGATTTGGTAATAATTTATGATCAGAGAAAATACAAAGGTGTTGCATGTGACGAGGAATGAAGTATTGGTGGAAATAGACATGGGATGTCAGGCACAACAATTCTCTACCTTCTACAGACAGGAACAAGGACATGACCACATGTTTAAAACTGTACTGTATTAATTTTATAAAAAAAAAAATACATAAATTTGTTTTGAGTTTGTGCATTCATGTGACAAACATTAAGAGTGAAAATATAAAATATTTTATAGCTTCAATGTGAAGTTATTGGACAAAAGGCATGAAGTGTCTCTCCATAACAGTGTCCATTGTCCAAACAATACCTAAGGCAGGTGGAACTCATGTCATAGGGATGGCAATAGGGAGGGTTAAGCATTCAAGCAGCCCTCCCTTGGCCCGTGATCCCACTCGAAACTACAGCCTGGCCTGTTCAGAGACATGATTCATAGAAAGCTTAATACCAATGACATGATTCATAAGTAATTATCTTTGACTTCCACAGTGGTGCATCTTATGTAGGAAGCATGAAGAGAGTATTTATTGACCATCTATTTTTGCATTGCCACATGGCTTTGCCATTATGGCGCAAAGTAGACATTTAACATAAAACTTACAACTAAGGAACAAAAATATATCTTACAATATATTTATATATAAAATACATAAATGTTCTCCTAGATGCTCCCAACATTAGACTCTTCCAAGTGCTCCCGCCTCTGCTTCTGAGTTTGTGTGTGTTGGATATTTATTTCCAAAAAAAATCAGGTCTTCCACAACTTTTAATCAAAGTCCCACCTTGTTTAAAAATCTGCTTGCCTTTAGGTGGCTCCAAAAGCAAAACCCAAAAACAGTTCATAGGACTGTTATAAGGAGAATCTGTGTCTAGATTTCAAAGACATCAAATCAACCTTTTGCATTTGGCAAACTAAAAGAGTCCTCAACTCAATCAGCCAAGCATCTTAGTTAAAAAGTAAAAAGTAAAAAATAAAAAAACATCCAATCAATACTGACTCTTATGAGAAAAGCCCAAATGAAGGTGTAACACGTTAAGTTACATCAATAAAGTTCACCCTTGTGATACCTCAGCAGAATGCTCATCATCCCAGCCGTCAATTAGACTTTCCAAAACATAAGGAGCATCCTGCATGTCTTGACAATACTCTCCCAACATCCAAATAAGAGCTGCCTTAGCTTTTGGTTCTTGAACATTTTTGCTGCTGATATTCCCAACAACTGCAATACAATCGTGGCTCCATTGAGGATATTTCCTGAGAAGATCTTTTACAAGCACCTACATAAAGAACCCCTAAGTTGTAATAATCTGGACAACAATACTAAGAAAGTTTAAGTTAGTTGCATGCATTTACAATTTCACATTATCGGCATTGGGGATATTATCAAATTGAACATTGCAAGTGTCCAGCAAGCACAGAAAAATTTTACCAGAGTTTCAGCTGTCACATAGTCCTTTTCCATCTCCAGAAACTGAAGCAGTCTGTCTACAATAGCATTCACATCATACTGCTGCAGAGCTATTTTCCCAACAGCTCGAATTGACTCTCTTGCAATGGGAATATCAACATTTGCAGCATATTCACATAATTCTGTCACTGAAATGGACTCAACAAGATTACAATGCATCAGTCATACTTGAATAGTTCACAAGAAAAGACAACACCTGTGACCAAAAAATGGGTCACCAACAAGGACAAAAAGATTTGCCCATGCCAGCTATTTCTGTGAAGATGTGACTGCTATGGTATTTCACTTACCAATTTCATAAGTATTGCTCTCATTGGCCACTGCAGTCAACATGTCAAGCTTCAATTTCTTAACATAAAATGGATCATTGTATTGGCAATAGAAGTGTTTGTAGTCTGAAGAAAATAACATAGGTGCACGCATCACAAGAAGATGCAAGTGGCCCAGTACTGCATAAGATTGCTCTGGACTCCCTGAGCTCACTAAGGTAAGCAAAGGTGCTTTGATACGCTCATAAACCTAAAGAACAATAACATTTTAATTAAGAAAGTGCAAATCTTCTCAAATATAAGGAAGAGATCAAAGACAGAGCCCAGCAACCCTAATATAACACTTGTGAAAACTGTAAAATTAATTGTAATGAAAAGCAACCAATAAAACAGGATTGAAGACTATTACTTTCATACAATATGTATGTTCAAAATTTAAAGATGGAAATAAGATTATAAATTAAAAATGGATTTCATAAGGAGAATATAAGAGCAAATGATTTAAACAGATGAACTACAACCGAAAAAGGTCATCATCTCACATCAGCATTTGACACCAATAACACATTGATAAAATATAGGCTATATAGCACAATGATATATCCTTACATAAGCTGGGGGAGGATACATTACCAATTCTATGCTTTATGTGAAGGAATTACTCATGGACTCAAGCCCAAGAACAGCTTATAATACTGGAATTGAAGTTGAAATATCTAGGGAAGTCGGGATGCATCACATGAAAGATTAGGTGCAGCTTAGCCGTATTAATTAAGCAGTATCAACTATAACAATAGGCCAAACTTTGAGATTTCTGTTCAATATTTAGGTAATTATTATTACCCAATGTGTGTACCCAGTGTGCAAGGCTCCACTTACAGCAGATTCTGGGAGACATACTAGGTCTTACCCCACTTTTTGAATTAGCTATGTAGTTAACCAACTACATGGCAAAACAACACAGCCAATTCAAAACTGAATTTTTAATCTGACTGGGGCTTTCGCTCCATCAAATGTACTTTCTCTGACCTGATAGACAACCACATCAAAGCAATGAGGGGCCATTCAAATGAGAGACGATATATAATATATTTTGGTGGGTTTTCCAATTATTTAATTTCTAAACAACAATCATAGCTTCTCTCATCTGCTGTTTTGAAAGTACACATCAAAGCAATGAGGGGCCATTCAAATGAGAGACGATATATAACATATTTTGGTGGGTTTTCCAATTATTTAATTTCTAAACAACAATCATAGCTTCTCTCATCTGCTGTTTTGAAAGTACACATCAAAGCAATGAGGGGCCATTCAAATGAGAGACGATATATAACATATTTTGGAGGGTTTTCCAATTATTTAATTTCTAAACAACAATCATAGCTTCTCTCATCTGCTGTTTTGAAAGTATAGTATACACGTCGCAGGAAAGCACTAGAGAGGTGGGCTTAGTGGCATCGCAACTGTGAATGGATTGTTTGCTTCCTGTTTGCAGTTCTCAGATGGGTTGAACTTCTTGCATGACATTCTTCCCTCAACTTCCGTCCCCTAAATCTTTGTATTACTTGCCTAAGGATGAGAATAGCATGACAATGCTGTTTTTAGCCTGTATGTCCTTTCTTCTTGTTACTTTTTAAGCTGAAAATCGGTTTCATATCCTTGTGCTATAAGTGCTAGGCAGTCAACTTCATGGAGCTTTGTGGGTCTCTTTTCACTCCTGATTGACTTCATAGAGCTTTTATTTGATGGTTGTACCTTCGAAAACCATGGCCCCTAAAGGATTTGCCATTTGGTGTCCTGGTCAGCATTTAAGGGAAAAAGTTTGTCCTATTTTCTGGTTGCACAGTGCGTGTTCAATCATGCTGAGGCTTGCACTCTTCTGATATGCTGAAAGAGGTCAAAGACTCACTTGCTAATTTTTCAACATGAAGAAATTAAAAAGAAAAACCACAATGCAGAGTTGATCCCACCACTGCAAGGTGCAAGAAGTACTTTGTTCATCTGGGACTCCAAGCCATCTATTGCCACTGTAAATTGGACCAGAATAAACATTTTAGAATAGGCCATATTTTTGTTTATGATATTTTTTAGTTGGTCTTTCCTACTTATCCTTTCTTTTACTGGTAATTTTCCTCTTAAAGGCCGCACAGTGTTCAAGTTCTCTGGTCCCCCCTTTCATATATATTTCTTCATTAATCATTGACAAATATAAAATTTGATTATATTTCAGCCTGAATGGAACACAGGTGCAACAATCCTATGCACTGTAGAAGTCAAAATTGCAAGCCACTGCAAATTTCTATTTTAAAATAAAAGTCACAGTGTCTCATTATGTAGATAATTTATAAACTATAATCATGAAGCACAAAGTATTCGAACTTGAAAGCCTTAAAGGATTCAGAAGATACCAAATTAACTCATGGCATGTAGATGAATGATATTAACAGGCAACAACCAATGCAGCAAGAACTGGAAGGATGATCAAAACTCAAATAGCAACACATCAAAAAACATCACTGATTGACAAATACAATGGATCTCCTGTACAATAGAGACTAATAACACACTATCAATAATACTTGACTTAATAGATCAGTAAAGGTATGTTTTAATATGAACCAGGATATCAACATTGCTTGAATTAAATGATCAACAAAGAAATGTTATTAATGAGCATCCTCTCAAGAACATTTAGTAACCAACTTTATCATTATTACTTGAACCAAGAAACAGAACAATGGAATATCAAGATAGGCACCTGTTGATGAACATCAGTCATAGACAACGTCAACTGCAGAAACAACTTAATGGTTGCTAAGACAACTGCACCATTTGCATGTTGAAGTCTGTCTTCGAGAAGATTCATCATGTCAAATATCTCATTGGTATCTGCAGGTACATATTTGGATACCAATTCAAGGACGAGACATTGGGCCCATTCGGTGAACTCCTTGATTCTGGATATAATAATGTAATAAAGTTAAAGAATCTTCAGTTTCACAGCTAAAATCCAGAAGGAAACATATTAGAAAAAGACTTGCAATACAGCATAATTTTCTATACATTTGCATATACCAAGCAATTAGAGAATCAATCAAGCACATTTTTAGTCCTTGCCGGAGAGAAAACAACTAACTCTAGTGACGGTTGTCGTTGATGGCGTCTGGCACTGCAAAGGGTTTGAACATGGGACGTGTTGGTGGCTGGTTGATCTTGACGAGAGACAGACAACAGCAAGGGTTGATTTGATTGCAACCAAAGTGGTAATTCCAACTTTCTGTCACCACAACGTACAGTTATGGTGATGGTGGTAATGTTGATGGCGAGCAAGATAGTGGATGGATTTTTTTTTGTTCTTTTTAAGCTTGGTTCAGAAATTAGGGAGAAGGAAGATAATGGTGATCGGAGCCTAAGCTCTAATACCATAATTGATGCAGAACAGGAAGGGGGGAAGATGGGAGGAAAGAAGGGCATAAGAGCCATAGCCCTAAACACAGTCCGCAACCTTAACAACTCTCGATTCATTAATCATACTCCATACATTGTCAAAGCCTTTATTTATAGGCTAAACAAACCTTAATTAAATAAGGAAACTAGAAACCTTAATAAAATAGGAAAACTAAATATTAAAGAAAACTAAATACTGAATTAAATATTAAGTAATAAGGACAATATTTAATAAAATTGAAAATAAGGCCTCCATGCTGGTCCATAAATATCATTCTGCATCAACCCTTCATTCTCTTGCATAGCCATCTCAAATCCCCCTCCAACAACTTTTTACCAATCTTGTCACACCCTTCTCTCTCTTTACCAACCCGAAACCCTTTTTGAGACCATCATTTTCGTTGATCAGATCAAAAGGTCTTCCATCAAACTTGAAAAATCCTCCATCAAATACCTCATCCAAAAAACAATTTGCATTTAGAACACCATATCTATTACACATAATTTTTTGTTCTTGAATGCATGGCACATGCCACTGACCGAGCTGCTGTGTCCCTACTAAGATGACAGCTGGATAGCTGGAGCACTACTGACGCTCATGGATTATCGGGCAGTGAGCCCAAGGACAACCTAAAAAAAATGTGTTAAGAATATGACCGACCAGAGAATAGGACCGGCTGAAATGGGAAGTCAAAATCTAAGAAAGCAAGCTAGAATAAATAATTAGAGCCGTGTAGATGGGGGGGAGAAAGGAAGGGAAGGCATCTAGAGCTACTAAGGTAATCTCAAGCATTTTCTCGAGGGCCATATATTTTGGAACAGCCATGCTGTTGGTGGGCACCACCTAGTTCATTTCATACAATATTTTAAGATTGAGCTAAGTTTGTTGCAATGACTAGTTGAGATACAAGATTGAGAAAGCTGATCTCTTAACCCTTTGCTATTTCTGTTAGTTGGTTAAATGTAGCCTCAATCTTCTCTAGTTTAAGCAAACCTCCTAACTTCAGATTGTCTTTAAACAGACTCAAGTACGAGTGCGTATCTAGAGGTCGGGCTCATCAAATCTCAAAGTCTAGAGCACGTGGACTTGGCAAAAAATGGTCAATATTTTTTTATATTTTCAATGTATTATATGAGATATAATGATATTATATACAACATACAGTGTTAATAAGCTATTTTACTCATTTTATAGCAATTATATAATAAATACATATAATGATAGTGTTACGTAAAAATATATAACAAGTGTCTGATAAAAATATCGGACACATATCCCACACCCTTATCCAACTGTCGGTTGTCCAACATGGGTATTTGATTTTTCGGGATGTATAAACTCAGGACTTTCTCTTTTTGTAATGCTTTCTGCTCTTCCTTCCTCTCCTACTTATTGAGATTGGGGCGAGCTTGAACTCCTTCCTCAAAAAAGTATTACAAAATTGTGTATAACAATTTTGAAGAGTCCATGTAACATAATTGGGTATAATAATTAATTCATGCCTATGAAAAACTTTGTAGGGCTTAAAAAACATGGCTCAACTCCCCAATGATGTTGGTTGAATTTTCACTCCTTCAATGTGATGACTTCCCCGATGGGGATCCAACTACAAGAAGACAAGTAGTCTGATACAACATTGCTTTGCTATCTTTCACCTCTATTTTCTTTTTGTGATTTGACATAGAATACCAGTGAAATCTTGATTTGAATCACTGCTTTTCTTTGATTCTTATTCTTTCTTTATCCGAGAGATGATCCTAAATAAAAAAAAATAGGTATGGAAGCTATAATTGTAAACCACAATTTAATCTATAGAAGCTTTGGTTTATACATTCTTCTTTGTCTCTACTCTAGGATAATTTTTTTTCGCTATCTTTTTTCAAGAAGAATCATGATGTACACTTCCGTGCACTAGTTAAGCGTTAAGTATGTATCGTGGAGACCATATTCACTCTAGTACTGAAGTAGGTAAACTTGAAGGGAAAAGAGAGATCACTTTGGGCTTTGTTGATTTACCGCGTGATGATTATGTTGAAAAAGACCGAAGTCGCAATATTTATTTCACTCAAGATTGGGTCTCTCTACCAGGTGTTCTATCTGTGGCTTTAGGGAGTATTCATGTTTGGCATATGCCTGCTCTGACCGAAATCTTTGGGGATGATTCTGTACTACAGTTCAACGCCTAGGATACCATTCCATTTGCTCAAGTAATAAGAGGTTCCGTATTAATAACTCAATTGATTCTTAGAAAACATATTATATTATCGTCATTGATAATAATTAAAAATATTGACCATATGCTATTATTACAATTTCCTGAGTGGTCTAGGGATTTAAATGAATGGAATAAAGAAATACATGTTAAATGCACTTATAATGGTGTTCAATTATCAGAAACAGAATTTCCAAAAAACATTGGTGCAATCACCAACAGTCCATGGGGAGCTAAGTCCAAGAGATTCACACTAATGCCTTTTTGTCTGACCTGATAATTTCTGATTGTTATTAAACATGAAAATCCAAAGAAAAGAGTTTAAATGAGAAAATGGCAAGTCCAAATAGCCATGAAGATGGATCTGAGAAAGAAGATTTGAGACATTTGACCTAGTACTTAATCAAAAAGATATTGAATGTCAGATCTAAGGTTAATCTTGAGCAGGTATGAATCAAAAAAGAGGCTGGCTTTGGCTGTTTATGCACTGGTCTAGTATATTTTAGTTGATTTATCCATGGGCCATGGCCTTTCAAGTTCTGAAATCCTACGAGAGTGAAATTGTGAAGTAAAAGAAGCTGAGACAAGCTGTTTTAGACAAGTGGGTGAGGTTTCCCTAGAGTTGAAGAGAACTTAGCTGCACATTCAGCCTTAGCGCGATCATGATATTTGACTCAGTTTACCACAAAGAGGGCCCACCGGGTGACTAAGTGATACATAAATTGATTCATTCTAATGGAAATTGACCAAATGCTGTTCTCCAAATTATATCATCCAAAAAAACATAATCTTTACATCTTAAATGCCAAATAGTGTCACAGAGTGCCATTAACAGACATTGAATTCAGCTAATAGGTCCATTATGGTTCATGAAGCCGAAAGCAAGTAAATTCAAATGTCGTACATGTAAAACTATAAAAGTGATTTTAAATTCACCAAACTATACACTTCAACAACAATGTTTCCAACTATCCACGAAGAAAAATATAATGGTAGAGAAAGTGCTTCCATTGTATAATCATTCGTATAAATGTCATCGTCCAAAATCCAAATGGCCCTTTAAGCCACAAGTACAACCAAAATCTATAAAACTTACCAGAGAATGCAAGCATGGTTTTTATGCCATCAAATATAACAAGCGTAACAGTATCATTAGGTCCAACAGAAAGTCAAATGACATAAGTAGTTATTTACAAAATTAATAATTTACAGTCTAATAACTGAAAAAACATACCGGTTCAGAAAGTAATATACCATTGGCTTGCTAAGTAATGCTTCTCTCTCCCTTGATGCTTCCTCAGACTGACTTGCTTCCAAACTCCAGATTTCTTGTAGAGCAGATAAACTGTTTGCAACTACCTGATGCAGTAACAAAATGGAAATGCATTAATTACGAAACAAATGATCATTTCCCCATCAAATACACCTATAAGAGTTAAGACTTAAGGAAGAAGAGTAACTTATTTTTTAAGTACAAGAATAAATTAAAAGGAGAAGAAGAATAACCATGTAACTCACTTTATCTACAAGAGGAATCAACACAAATGAGTATCTTAACACCCAAAACATGTCTACATTGTTAAGGGGGAAAAGCCTAAGTGCAAAAGAAAGGGGAAGATGTTAACGAATAAAAACATGAGGCATCACAATAGAATAATCAGTGAGAATTTTGGATAGCAACCATTGTGCAATTGATGTTTGCCCAAGTTTTGGTTTCTAGTTAGATAATTAACTCTAACAGTCGAGACAATATGCAATATATATACTTGTAAAAATGTAACCAAGTGATAACATCAATGCAAGAACCTAAATTTCACTACTTTGATTTCTTGATTCCCAATGTCATCAGCCCACTTAAAGTCATGCAAAGATGAGCAACAAATACACACTTTTTTCTTTTTTTTTTGATAAATAACAAGTACACACTTAATCTTAAATTCCTCTTTTTACCATATTATTTCTTTCTCTTTTTATTTATTTATTTATATTTTTTTGGTAGTGATTCATTGAAGGTTTGCAGCAACTTAACTGATACACATCAACAACTAAAAAAAATTATCGTTTTGATTCATTAAAACTTAGCAGCAACTAAACTTATATGCATAAACATCTACAGAAAAGAGGGATTATAAAAAAACATGAAACAGAGGTATAATTGAGATGAGCCCACCTGAGTATCCGGATCATTTAGCATCAAGTGCTTAAGCACTGCCGGAAAATCCGCATCAATGCAAGTGGCAGCTGATATATGATACAACTTCAAAACCCCAACGGCCGCCACAGTCCTCACATAACTATTCCCATCTTTCAACCCCAATCCCAATGGCCCAACCAAATACTCCACCAAATTGGCCACTCGCAACGAACACAAACTCCTCAAAGCCAGGCCCCGGATCATCGGATCCTCATCCTTACAATCCCTCTGAAGAAAATTAATGGTAAGCAGCGAAAGATCGGGATTGCACTTTGCATAATTCCCCACATACAAATAACACATTTTCTTAAGAACAATGTCCGAAGTAGCCGAACACATGACCATCTCACTAAAAAGCGACGAAACGTCGACCCCGATGGTCATGTAAGAGATCACCTTCTTGAAAAGCTCTCTCTTGGAGTCATCAGTCCCGGGAGCCCGGCTGCCCGCGAGCTGCCGGAGCTGCATTTTGAGATCCGAAACCTCCCCTTTTCTGGTGGAATTAGGGTTATTACAATTAGAATTATGCAAAACATTATATGATTCTACAGAAGAAGAGGCAGTATGTGCAAATGCTTGTGATGTAGATGAAGAGATAGAAAGATGAAATCTCTTCACCATTTTAACTATCTATCTGTTGCAAAGATCATACATACATATATATATATATATATAAACAGAATTATATATTGAATTTAACAAAATTATAATTATAAAAGTGAAATTGTGGTGAATAGTGATGGCAATTGAGGACAAATTAAGAGTCGGAAAGAGTAGGTCTAGAATTCTCCGTCGAAGGAGATGTGAAGAGAGAGAGTACCCGGAGGGTTGAGAAGGTGAAGGAGAGCGATGAGATTGAGCTGGAGGAGCCATTGTAGTCGAGATCGAGGAATTGAATTGAAATCCACAGTTTCAGAACACAAAAAGAGAGAAGACTCTCAAGGGATCTGAGCTGAGAGATGGTCTGGCGCTGATAATCTCACCCAGGATCTGACGGGGAGATTTTTCGATTGGCTGGGGGACTGGATTGTCCAGTCCGGCCCACTTTTGGGTTATTTTTCAATAATTTGAAAAGTTTGGGTGTGTTTGGTAACGTTTACGTTTTTAGTTTATATTTACAAAAATTTTATAAATGGTTTTTGTTTATTTTTAGAAAAACATAAATTACAAACGCGTTTGGTAATTGACAAAATGTTTAAAAAATTTTAAAAATATAAAAAAAAATGAGAAATGACAAGTGGTGGCAAGTGGCGGCGGAAGACGGTGGTGGAAAGTGGTGACGGTGGGTGGTGGGTAGGTGTGTGGTGGATGGTGGCGGGTAGGTGGTGGTGGTGGTGGTGGCGGGTGGGTGACGGTGGCGGAGGTGGGTGGTAGCGAGTGGGTGGTGGTGGTGGTGGTGGTGGTGGTGGTGGTGGGTGGTGGTGGCAGGTGGATGGCGGATGGCGGTGGTGGGTGGTGGTGGCGGGCGAGTGGTGGTTGCGGGTGGTGGTGATGGGTGGGTGGGTGACGGTGGCGGTGGTGGGTGGTGGTGGCGGGCGAGTGGTGGTTGCGGGTGGTGGTGATGGGTGGGTGGGTGACGGTGGCGGGTGGTGGGTGGTAGCGAGTGGGTGGTGGTGGCGGCGGGTAGTGGGTGGCGGTAGCAGGTGGATGGCGGATGGCAGGTGGTGGTGGGGTGGTGGTGGTGGTGGTGGGTGGTGATGGTGGATGGGTGGGTGACGGTGGCGGGTGGTAGCGAGTGGGTGGTGGTGGTGGTGGCGGGGTGATGGGTGGTGTTAGTAGGTGAGTGCCGGATGGCGGGTAGTGGTGGGTGGTGGCGGGTGGGTGGTGAGTGGTGATGGTAGATGGGTGGGTGACGGTGGCGGGTGGTAGCGAGTGGGTAGTGGTGGTGGTGGTGGTGGTGGCGGGTGGTGGGTGGCGGATGGTGGTGGTGGTGGTGGTGGGTGGTAGCGAGTGGGTGGTGGGTGGTAGCGAGTGGGTGGATGGTGGGTAGTAGATGAGTGGTAGGTGATAGTGGTGGGTGGTGGTGGCGGGTAGGTGGCTGGTGGCTGGTGGTGATGGGTGGCTGGTGGTGGCTGGTGGGTGGTAAATGGTGGTGGCAGGTAGGTAGCGGGTGGTGGTGGCAGGCGGTGGATGGTAGTGGCGGGTGGCGGGTGGATGACAAGTGGGTGGTGGTGGTGGCGAGGGGTGGTGGTGGTGTGGTGGTGGTGGTGTGGTGGTGGTGGTGGTGGTGGGTGGCAGGTGGATGGCGGATGGCGGGTGGTGGGTGGTGGTGGCGGGCGAGTGGTGGTTGCGGGTGGTGGTGATGGGTGTGGGTGACGGTGGCGGGTGGTGGGTGGTGGTGGCGGGTGGGTGGTGGTGGCGGCGGTAGTGGGTGGCGGTAGCAGGTGGATGGCGGATGGCAGGTGGTGGTGGGTAGGTGGTGGTGGTGGGGTGGTGGGTGGTGGGTGGTGGTGGCGGGTGGTGGGTGGTGGTGGTGGTGGGGTGGTGGGTGGTGGTGGTGGGTGGTGGCGGGTGGTGGGTGGTGGTGGGTGGTGGCGGGTGGGTGGTGAGTGGTGATGGTAGATGGGTGGGTGACGGTGGCGGTGGTAGCGAGTGGGTAGTGGTGGTGGTGGTGGTGGTGGCGGGTGGTGGGTGGTGGTGTGGTGGTGGGTGGTGGTGGGTAGCGAGTGGTGGTGGGTGGTAGCGAGTGGGTGGATGGTGGGTAGTAGATGAGTGGTAGGTGATAGTGGTGGGTGGTGGTGGCGGGTAGGTGGCTGGTGGCTGGTGGTGATGGGTGGCTGGTGGTGGCTGGTGGTGGTAAATGGTGGTGGCAGGTAGGTAGCGGTGGTGGTGGCAGGCGGTGGATGGTAGTGGCGGGTGGCGGGTGGATGACAAGTGGGTGGTGGTGGTGGCGAGGGGTGGTGGTGGTGGCTGGTGGGTGTGGGTGGTGGTGGTGGCAGGTGGTGGTGGGTAGTAGTAGCAGAAGATGGTGGTGGAAAATGGTGGTGAGTGGTGGTTAGTGTTGGGTGGTAAAAAAAAAAAAAACTGAAAACTCAAAACGGAAACACATTTTTTGTGTTTTCATTTTTTGGCCAAATTTATAAACTGAGGCCACTGATTTATAAATCAAAAATTTTACCAAACAAGTTTTATTTGAGTTTTTTAAATTTTTGTAAATATAAACTGAAAACGTAAGTATTGCCAAACGGCACCTTTATATTTTAGGATTTGTTGTGTATATTATCTCTGTAAAAAAATACGTCAATCAGCTAATGGATATTATATATTCAGATCATTTTTTTATGAATCATTAATTTTTTGATCGTTCATTTTTTTCAGACAAAAGTAATCCGAATGCATAATATCCGTTATCAAATGAAATGATTTTTTATAAGAATAACTAGCCCATCACCCGCACTATGCACGGGATAATTGTAAATATTTATATTTATTTTAGATTTTTTTAATATATAAATTATGTTTTTTAAGATTTTTTATAAAAATAATTTAAAAATCTTATCACTAACCATAGTGTATGGGAGAAGTTGAAAAGGGTACTGCAGTAACTATACACGGATTGTATCTACAATTATTTGTATGGGGGAATTTTAAATGCTGATCAGGGGATTTTGACCAAATCAATAAATGCAGGCATGTGGAACGACATGTGGATTGGAAAAAGTTAATAAATGCTGATCAAGAGATTTTGACCAAATCAATAAATGCTGAATTTTTTTTTTTAATAAAAAATTTAAAAAATTTAAATTGGGATATTGAAGCTCCCACAGTCATTGGGGGTTAAAAACCCCTTTTGTGTCATATATAGTATAGATCACAATTTTTTTAATGCTATCTAATAATCATCAATAATTAAAAAAATAATCACAAATTAAGTCAATTGATAATTAAAAAACACAATAATTTATTTTTCAAAAAACATAGTGAGTTAATTACAATTTTTTTTTTTGGTCAAAATACAATCTAATCATTATCAATAATTGGTACATTATGTGACCCTAATGAGTACAATCCATTTTGTTTTTCAAAAAACACAGTGAGTTAAAAATCAAATCACAAATTAAGTAAATTGATAGTTAAAAAAACACAATAATTTTTTTTCAAAAAACACAGTGAGTTAAAAAAATCAATTATAATTTTTTTTTCAAAATACAATCTAATCATTATCAATAATTGATACTTTAAAAATCAAATCACAAAAAAAAAAACAAATCAAATCACAATTATTTTTATGTTATCTAACTACAATCATATTTTTTTCATAAATAATTGTAAAGAAAAACCATTAAAACAGTAAATAAAAGATTAAATCATATTTTAAAAAAAGAACCATTGAACAAATTACAATCGCATCACATTTTTCCCATAATAAAAAAAATAAATAAATGAAAAAAAGAACCATTGACTAACTACAATCACATTAAAAAAAAAAAAAACATTGAACTAACTACAATCACATTTTTTTCTTTGTGAGTATTTATGTTTATCTAACTTCAATCATATTAAAAATAAAATTAAAATAGTAAATAAAAAGATTAAATAACATTTAAAAAAAAAAAACCATTGGACTAACTACAGCAATTATATTAAAAAAAAGAGTCATTGAATAAATTACAATCACATCACATTTTTCACATAATAAAATAAATAAATAAATAAACTATTAAACTAACTACAATCACATTAAAAAAAAAGAATCATTCAACTAATTATAATCACATTTTTCTCTTTGTGAGGGTTTATATTTATCTAACTTCAATCATATTAAAAAATCAAAAATAAAATTAAAATAGTAAATAAAAAGATTAAATAACATTAAAAAAAAAGGGTTAATTACACTAATAGTCCCTATAGTTTGGGACATGTGTCACTTTGGTCCCTGACTTTTCAATTGTGACACATTTGACCCTGAATTTTGAATCTTGTTCCAAATAAGGACAATTGAAAATATTATTAGATTTTTCAAGGGTAAAATCGTCAATTTGATAAAATATAAACTAATTTGAAAAAAATAAATGTCAAAAAAATATTTTTAATTTTTTTAAAATTATTTTTATCCACCAATGATAAAATTATGTAAAATTAATAAAAATTACATGATTAATTTTTTAAAATTAATCATACATGATCATCATCCAAACACATAATAAAAATTAATTTGGTAAAAAAAAAAATAAATGTCTAAAAGATTTATCAATTTTACATAATTTTATTTTTAGCAGGTAGAAATAATTTTTAAAAATTCAAAAATATTTGTTTGACATTTATTTTTGTCAAATTAGTTTATATTTTATCAAATTGACAATTTTACCCTTGAAAAATCTAATTATATATTCAATTGTCCTTATTTGGAACAAGATTCAAAATTCAGGGTCAAATATGTCACAATTGAAAAGTCAGGGACCAAAGTGAGACAAGCCCCAAACTATAGGGACTATTTGTGTAATTTGCCCAAAAAAAAACCATTGAACTAACTACAACAATCATATTAAAAAAAAGAGTCATTGAACAAACTACAATCACATCGCATTTTTCACATAATAAAATAAACAAATGAAAAAAAATAACTATTAAACTAACTACAATCACATTAAAAAAAAAAAAGAATCATTCAACTAATTATAATCATATTTTTCTTTTTGTGAGGGTTTATATTTATCTAACTTCAATCATATTAAAAAATCAAATTATAATTTTTTATTAGCTAGACAAATCACAAATATTTTTATGCGCTATCTAACTACAATATTAAAACAGTAAACAAAATGAAAAGTCAAGAAGGAGAAAACAAAAAGAAGAATTACTGTTTGCATACATGGTCACTGAAGTTGAAAGTGTAGAAGTGAGAAGTCAACAAGGAGAAAACAAAAATGAGACTCGGGCTCGTTTGGGAACAGGCTAATTTAGTAACTTTTTGACTCTTTGGCTAAAATATGAGCTAAAAAAAACTAGTATGTTTGGGATGACTTTTTGACTTTTTACGAAAAGATGTGCAAAAAGTAGAGAAAAATAGAATCTTTGACTTTTTGATATGGGTTGTTGGCTTTTTGGCTAATTTAGTAACTTTTTGACTTTTTGGCTAAAATGTTCAGTTGCCAAACGAGGCCTGTTTGCAATAGGTATGAGAAAAGTTAAAAAGAATGTGTGTATTGGAGAAGTTAAAAAAACTTGGAATAATTTAATAAGTGCTTTTTTTTTCCAAAAAAAATAAAAAAAAAAAAGAAATTAATATTCAAATATTGGAACTCCCACAAAACTTGTGGGTTAGAGATAGATATAAATAAATAGATAGATATAGATATAGATATTTTTATTTGTTTTTCAATTTTTTTTAATATACAAATTATTTGTTTTGAAAAAGGTACTGCAGTAATTATGAGAGGAGTCAAAAAGTCTTGTGGGTTGAGAGAAGTTAATAAATGCTGAGATTTTTTTATTTTTTTTTTAAAAAACAAAAAATTAGAAAATTATGATTAGCATATTGAAGCTCCCACAGGCCTTGGGGGTTAAAAACCCTCTTTTGCTTAATATATAGTATAGATGTCCTCAATAAACCTTAAAATGTGAACAATTCGAATTATAAAATAAAAAAAATCCAAAAATAAGCCCAATAAGCTGAACTGGACCGAACTAACTGGAGACAATCCGAACCCTTTTCAATTAATGTCTGCCTGGTGAGGTAATAATCCGCATCTACAATGTTTACTCACTTGTTTTATTAAATTTGAATAAAAAATGAAGTAAAAATTTTATTTGATATCCCATGTTTTAATGGAATTTTATCAAATTATTGGTTGACTGGATAGTGTAATTTTTACTCAAATTTAAAATATGTTATGGGTAATTTTTTTATAAAAATTTGGCCAATTGGATAGTGATGTTGTACTATCTATAACTCTAACGGCTATAAATAGTAAATTGGTGAAAACCAAGTCATCTTCAATTTGATGAAACTTGTAATATATCTTGAATTTGATATTGATTTGATAAAACTATTGAAGCAACAAAAAGATATTTTTTTCTTCAAATTTAAATTTGATAAAAGAAAAAAAAAAAATGTTGGATTGAAGATGATCTTAGAAAGAAAAAATTGGTAAAAAGTAAAAGTTGTAGTCCGTTTTGGAAGGGCTAATATGGCTATTTTAGCCACAAAAGACAAAATAGATTATTTTAGTCATAAAAAATAAAACATCACATCCAACCCATAATCATTACACTATTCTCTCACAAAAAAAGTCAAAAAGCCAAAAAGCCAACCCACTTCCCAAACCGGTTAACAAAGATTGTGGGTTGGTTTGGGAAGAAATTTTTTAATATGATTTTTTGGTTTTGTAATTAACTAGCCTATCATCCGTGCTATGCATGGAATAATTATAGATATTTATATTTGTTTTAGATTTTTTTTAATATATAAATTATGTTTTTTAAGATTTTTTATAAAAATAATTTAACAATCTTATCACTAACCATAGTATATGGGAGAAGTTGAAAAGGGTACTGCAGTAACTGTATACAGATTGTATCTATAATTATTTGTATGAGGGGATTTTAAATGTTGATTAGGGGATTTTGACCAAATCAACAAATGCAGGCATGTGGAAAGACATGTGGATTGAAAAAAGTTAATAAATGCTGAACAGGAGATTTTGACCAAATCAATAAATGCTGAGCTTTTTTTTTTTTAATAAGAAATTTAGAAAATTCAGATTGAGATATTGAAGCTCCCACAGGCATTGGGGTTAAAAAACCTCTTTTGCTTAATATATAACTAGCATATCACCCGTGCTATGCACGGATTGTGTTTACAATTATCTATATATATGAATTGAGATTTTTTAATGTTTTTTTTTTTTTTAAATGCCTTCTTTTTTGTATTATATTAAAGTTTAATATTTTGATAATAATCATATGTGTTAGACTTTCCAATGAATTAAATGTCTTTTTTTTTATTATATTATATTAAAGTTTAATATTTTGATAATAATCATATGTGTTGGACTTTTCAAGAAATTTTTTTTATGCTTGTTCTTAATGCATTAAAGTGTTATTATGAGGGATAATAATCATATGTGTTGAGACTTTTCAAGGAATTCATATGTGTTGGATTTCAAAGAATTTTTTTTATGCTTGTTCTTAATGCATTAAAGTGTTATTATGATGGTAAGATTTGGGAGTGGGGAGAAATTAATAAATGTTAAGGTTTTTTTTTTTTTTTAAATCAAAAAATCAGAAAAATTAGATTGAGAGTTTGGAGCTCGCACAAGGCTTGAGGTTAAAAACCCCATTTTGCTTAATATATAGTATAGACTAGCATATCACCCGTGCTATGCACGGATTGTGTTTACAATTATCTATATATGTGAATTGTGATTTTTTAATGTCTTTTTTATATTATATTAAAGTTTAATATTTTGATAATAATCATATGTGTTACACTTTTGAAGGAATTAAATTACTTTTTTTTATTATATTATATTAAAATTTAATATTTTGATAATAATCATATGTGTTGGACTTTTCAAGAAATTTTTTTTATGTTTGTTTTAATGCATTAAAGTGTTATTATGAGGAATAATAATCATATGTGTTGGGACTTTTCAAGGAATTCATATGTGTTGGATTTCAAAGAATTTTTTTTATGCTTGTTCTTAATGCATTAAAGTGTTATTATGAGGGTAAAATTTGGGAGTTGGGAGAAATTAATAAATGTTAAGGTTTTTTTTTTTTTTTTAAATCAAAAAATCAGGAAATTTAGATTGAGGGTTTGGAGCTCCCACAAGGCTTGAGGTTAAAAACCCCCTTTTGCTTAATATATAGTATAGATATAGACTAGCATATCACCCGTGCTATGCACGGATTGTGTTTACAATTATCTATATATGTGAATTGCGATTTTTTAAATTATTTTTTTAAATGCCTTCTTTTTTATATTATATTAAAGTTTAATATTTTGATAATAATCATATGTGTTACACTTTTCAAGGAATTAAATTGTTTTTTTTTATTATATTATATTAAAGTTTAATATTTCGATAATAATCATATGTGTTGGATTTTTCAAGAAATTTTTTTTATACTTGTTCTTAATGCATTAAAGTGTTGTTATGAGGGATAATAATCATATGTGTTGAGACTTTTCAAGGAATTCATATGTGTTGGATTTCAAATAATTTTTTTTATGTTTGTTCTTAATGCATTAAAGTGTTATTATGAGGGTAAGATTTGGGAGTTGGGAGAAATTAATAAATGTTAAGGTTTTTTTTTTTTTAAAATCAAAAAATTAGGAAATTTAGATTGAGAGTTTGGAGCTCCCACAAGACTTGAGGTTAAAAACCCTATTTTACTTAATATATAGGTAAACAAAAGGAAAAGTCAAGAAGGAGAAAACAAAAAGAAGAATTACTGTTTGCATACGTGGTCACTGAAGTTGAAAGTGTAGAAGTGAGAAGTCAACAAGGTGAAAACAAAAATGAGACTCACTGTTTACAATAGGTATGTGAAAAGTTAAAAAGAATGTGTGTATTGGAGAAGTTAAAAAGACTTGGAATAATTTAATAAGTGCTAAGTTTTTTTTTTTTTTTCCAAAAAAAATCAAAAAAAATAAGAAATTAATATTCAAATATTGGAACTCCCACAAAACTTGTGGGTTAGAGATAGATATAAATAAATAGATAGATATAGATATTTATATTTATATTTGTTTTAAATTTTTTTTTAATATACAAATTATTTGTTTTGGAAAATGTACTGCAGTAATTATGAGAGGAGTCAAAAAGTCTTATGGGTTGAGAGGAGTTAATAAATGCTGAGATTATTATTTTTTTTTTAAAAAAATAAAAAATTAGAAAATTATGATTAGCATATTGAAGCTCACACAGGCCTTGAGGGTTAAAAACCCCCTTTTACTTAATATATAGTATAGATAGATAGATAGATACTAGCCTATCACCCGTGCTATGCACGGGATAATTATAGATATTTATATTCGTGTTAAATTTTTTTTAATATATAAATTATGTTTTTTAAGATTTTTTATAAAAATAATTTAACAATCTTATCACTAACCATAGTGTATGGGAGAAGTTGAAAAAGGTACTGCAGTAACTATACACGGGTTGTATCTATAATTATTTGTATGAGGAGATTTTAAATGCTAATCAGGACATTTTGACCAAATCAATAAATACAGGCATGTGGAAAGACACGTGGATTGAAAAAAGTTAATAAATGCTGATTAGAGAATTTTGACCAAATTAATAAATGCTGAGTTTTTTTTTTTTAATAAAAAATTTAGAAAATTCAGATTGGGATATTGAAGCTCCCACAGGCCTTAGGGTTAAAAACCTCATTTTACTTAATATATAATATAGATAGATAGGTATAGTTATTAAATTAGGTCTATTAGAAAGAGAGAGAAAAAAATGGTAGGAAGTAAAAGTTGTACAAACCTAACAAGATTGTGGGTTGATTTTGGAAGAATTTTTTAGTTTGATTTTTTAGTTAATTTAATCTAGTTAAATTAGGTCTATTTTGGTAATACGGTTAAAAGTCAATTTTTTGATTTTTTGACTTTTTCTAGTCATATCATTTCTTTACATTTTTGTATATTTTTTCAAAAAATGTCCAAAAAAAAAAGGCCAAAAAATCAACTTTTAAACTACCTTTCAAAATAGGCCTTTTGTTTCGAAAGAATTTTTTGACTTTTTTACTCTTTTGGGAAAGAAAAGTGAAATAATTATGATTTAGATGTGACATTTTATCTTATTAATTTATTTAACTTATTTTTGCCTTTTTTTACTTTTTTAGTTCTAACTTAAATTCAACTCACTTGTCAAACGAGAATTGTGTATGGTTCAGATTGGTTTGATTTTGATATAAGTTAATATTAAATTATTAGGAAATTTTATGAAAAATAAAATCAAATTGAATCATGAAAATTTTATAGTCAAATCAAATAAAATTATAAAATTGCAGTTCAGTTCAATTTAAAATTATATTTTTTATAAAATATTGTTATCGTGCACAATATAATCATAATATGCTCAAACATCAAACAAATATGTCATCATTTTATAAATAATAATTATTAAAAATAATTTTGTCATTATAGAATAACATTCGCAATAGAAGAGGGTTAAAATTTTATAAATATATATGGAATATTAATAAGATACTCGAGTGTTTATAACAAATAACAAATTATATATATGTGTATACAGATATTTAAACTGTCCAGGTTGATTTCAAACCGGAATCATAACTATAAAATCATAGGTCAAACTGTGGAATACGATTTGTCTATTTTAAGAATCAAGATCGAATCGTGCATTGAAAAATCAAACCAAACAAAGTGATTTAAATTGGATTAGACCGACTTACTTTTTTATTATTATTATTTTGCTCACACGTAAGTTAAAGGGAAAGAAAATAAAAATAAAATTAAAATTGCAATTATTCGATTATAGTAAAAAATTTACAAGCTTGATGTGATATGAAAAAACTCTTTCATCAAATTTTATAAAAATCTTTTTAAAAATTATATTTTTCATAAAAAAATTATCTCCAATACTTTATATCATTAAATTTTTATGAAATTTAATTTTGACAAAAGATTTGATGAATTATTAATTTGATGACAAATATGTTTATCCTTTAATTTGATAAACATTTGAAGAAAACATTTGATATACTTTTTGAGCTCTTTTTTATTAAATTTAAATTTGATGAAATAAAAAATATTAAGGATTGCAAATGCTTTAAAGGCAAAAGACGTGAGGGGCCTTTCGAGAAGGAAGTAGAGGTGAAGGTGGGGGAATGAGTGTTGTTGTCATTGATGGTGGTAATAGTACTGGGAGTGTTTAAGGAAGAGGTGTTAGGGAGCAAGCAAGGATGTTGCATGATTATGAATCTCTCCCTACATTGCTTATAGATCTTGATAATGCTTTCTATCCATCGATGGTGTTCAAGAAAGAGGTGTATGAAGTAGACGAGGATGTTGTAGATTTATGAATCCCTCTCTACATTTCTTCTACATTTTGATAATTTGTTGCATCCGTTAAGGGTGAAAAGGAAGGGGAGAATTATGTTAGGAAGGCGAGGGCCTCAATTAGTGAGAAAATGGAGAAGGGCTAAAATGGAAATAGAGGGATAAGGGATTACAATATCGATAACGATAATAGGCTCCATTTTGACTTGTAAACTTAAAAAGAAATTGAGAGAAAAATAGGTTCAAACCATTTTAAATATTAAAAAAGCAAAGCTCATGGATTTGGTCGACATCATTTTCTAACAAATTAAAGATATGAAATTTAAATTAATAAAATTAAAAGGGCAAATTACAACAATGGTCCTTATAGTTTACCCGTGGTTTCATTTTGGTCCCTGTACTTCTAATTGCATCAATTTTGCCCCTACAATTTGATTTTTGGCTCTATGTGGTCCAATAATTAACCATCGTTGACTTTTTGGATGGAAACCCACGCATGCCTTGCACGCACGGGATAAAACCAATCAATCAGTAAATGAAACCACCAGGGGAAGGTCTTTATCTCTCTCTCTCTCTCATCCCTTTCTCTGATTTTTTTCTTTTTAGTTCTTCCCTCTTCCTCTCTCTCTCTTTGAATCAAACCCTTCTCTCTCCAAAACCATCAATGGCAACAAAAAAATTAAATTCAGAAGATTAAAACCACAATTTTATACTCACAATTCATCACAAACCATTAAGCCTTGAGTTGAATAACAAAGAATTCCCAGTGTTTTACTTAACTTTGTGTGTGTGTGTGTATAGATACATCTCACCATTTGATTTTATTTATTTTTTCATAATTTGAAAAAAAAAAAAAACAATCAATTCGTAAATAGATAAAAAAAAAAAGGTGCCCTTGCAATGATTTCAAATTCAAATCTTTATATACAAGGATTATATGGCGATGCAAATTGGGTTTGGGTTTGTAAGAAAAGAATGAAAGAATGAAAGAAAATGGTGTTGGAGCTAATGATGAATAAGAAGGGGGTTCATATAGAGACGGTGTAGATTGAAAAAGAAAGGGGAAAAAAAAATCAAATTTCCCTTGTCTGGGTTTCTTTTCAAGTTGTTCCTAGGGAAAGTTAAAGATAGAGAGAGAGAGAGAAGGGATGAGAGAATGAGAGAAGATGAGGAGGACATCGTTGTTGAATGACTGAAACAAAGGGAAATTTGTATATTTTCCCAACAAGACAAAAGTAAAGAACATATCAATCAATTGCAAATCATAATAAATTTCTCCAACTAGTAAACAAAACCCACCATCCAAATCCATCAAACAGAGATCCTAATTACAAGTTTAAACCCATATTACTCCTAATATCTAAAACAACCCTCAATCTCCTTCCCCAGCACCTCTTTCGCCAAGTTCTTCAACCTCGCATTGCGAAGCTCAATCATGCTGTAGTCAGCCGCCAAAGAGCGAAGATCAACAGTGGTGGCCACAGACAACCCATAATCCTTAGTCAACTTGTCGACATCAGTGTGAATACCCACACCCACAAAAGTGTAGATAGGGTTGTTGAGGAAGTCGAAGAGGGATTGAGGGATTTGAGAGGAGTAGATGAATTGGAAGATAAGGCATTAGTGGCCGACGCAGAGTTAGAGAGTGGCGCTGGGGTTATCGTGGAAACGGTTGTTGGGTCGCCACTTGATGTCGAGGCCGACAATGATGGATGACTGTGATTTCGGAGATCTATAAGTCAACGAGGAAGGGAGAGCAAGTGACAAAGGTATGGATTTGATTGGTGAAGAAGGTTACATCGTGGATGTTGTTGGGTAACTGGTAGTCGACAATGCTAAGATTTGTGGTTGTTGCTACCATTAATGGCTTTAGAGAGAGAAGGGTTTGATTGAGAGAGAGAGAGAGAGAAAAAAAAATGGTTTCATTTACGGTTTGATTGGTTTCATCCCATGCGTACAAGGCATGCGTGGGTTTCTGTCCAAAAAGCCAACGACTGTTAATTATTGGACCGCATAGAACCAAAAACCAAATTGTGTGGGCAAAATTGATGTAATTAGAAGTACATGGACCAAAATGAAACCACGTGAAAACTATAGGGACCATTGCTATAATTTGCTCAAATTAAAAATATGAAAATGAAACCATGCTCAGACAAGAGGGGAATGGGAGCTTCAATTTTTATACATTATTTTCTCTTTGTGCACATCTCTCTCAATTCATATATATATATATATATAATTAATTTTAAATTTATATACTCCACACACTTCTTATTCCAAATATATCCCACATAAGTACACCACATGTAAAATTATACACACACCTAACAAACACACAACACACACCCAAATCCATATAGCACTAAACCCAAAATTGATCAAGCATTGTTTGGTGGTAAGGAATGAAGCATTGTTTTAGGGCATTGTTTGGAGTGAAGCAATGTTGGATTTTACTCTTTTGAAAACCTCCATTGAAGAAAACCTCCATTGAGGATACTCTAATGATAAGTTCTTTTTTAATTCAAATTCATATATATTTATTGAAAGTAGTTTACTATTTTCATGGATTTTCATAAGTGATAATGGAGTGAGTGAAAAAAAAATGGAATATAAAAGTAGGGTTTAATGCTTTTTTTTTCTGTAATGAATGTGTTATGAGATTTTTACTTTGTCAGAAGATGTTTATTGAGAAAATTTTAATAAAAATATATTTCATTAAGAGGTTGTTTGACTAACACTAAAAAAGTGTGTTTTTTTAGTGTTTTATATTTTTTGAGTTACATTATCTCTTTATTTTTTTATATATATATTTTTGTAAAAAATCAAAACGTATACTAATTTAGTACATTCCAAACAATCCCTAAGTGTATGCACATAACAAAAATGGTGTATGAAAATAAAAAACTCCAAGGAGTAAGGGTGCAACTCGGGTGGATTGGCTTGGGTTGGAGGGTTGCCCAGGTCTGACCCAAATTGTGTTTGAAAGTGCCCAAGCCTACCCAAGCTCGACCATCAACTCGAGCTTGGCTGCCCAAGTCCGGACTGAATAATCTGAACTCGGGTTAGCCAAATTGCCCGAATTTCCCAATTGAATAGATAAAGAAAAATAAAAAGTGATTCAATAACAATCATGTACTAAATAAAAATAATAATAATTCATCTTCATCACACCCAAATTGAATTAAATCATAAAAGAAGGAAATTTCTAAACAATCCGTTAAAAAATTAAATCATACCTACATTAAAAATTGCCTAACTATCCGCAAGTAAACTATTACTTCTATAAAAATGATCTTTTTTATAGTTTCTACTTGCAAATCCAACAAAACAAGCATAGAAGACAACTTTATCAAGAGTTTTAGAGAGAGAAGCTGAAGGATATAGTATGGAACCCAACTCAACACTCTATTTTCAAAAAAAAAAAGAGGAAAAAAAATACAAATTAAATCTACAAAAGGATACATCAGATGCGTCATGATCTTGTTCGTAAATCTCAAGAGAAATGAGGAATCATGTGGGTGAAGCTCAAAGCTTGAACTTTCAATGGTGGTCAAAGAGAGAGAAAGAAAGGGAAATGACAACAATGAATAAGAGGGGGTGGTCTCTTTGCCCAAAAGAAGACAAAGTGAAAGCAAAAGGGGGCAGCCTTATGTGGGGGAAATTCTATTTCCACACACCTGATTAGCTTAGGATACACACTTAATGAAATATTAATTTAATGACAATTATATCATAAATAAAAATTACCATAATAGACATCCAACAATACTTATAATATTATATAGAAAATTTCTCTGTACACATCTTTGAAGGACTTGTTCTATCTCGATTGGTCCAATAGGTTGACCGTCACCATTCTTGATGTTGTCAAGAATCTAATCGATTCCTCCGACGAAACAAGGATCTAGCCCAGCCTCCGAAATGGTGGTGGGATCCAAATCAACAAAATCGTCAATAAAATGGCAGGACATATCCTCCTCACAAGCATCCAGCCAGTAAAAGGCCTCCCATACATCTTCCTTCTCTTTCTCCAGAGGAGGACTAAGGCTTCTTGAAACCCTAGCCTCCTCCTAGGAATGGCAACGGGGTGGGGCGGGGCGGGGCGGCCAAGGATCACACTCCTCGTCCCCGATCCCCGATGGTCGAATTTCTCCCGTCCCCGACCCCAATCCTCGACGGGGAACCTATCATCGCCCCCCCTAACGGGGATCGGGTTTCCTCGACCCCGAACATTCCCCGACAAAAAAAAAAAAAAAAAATTAGCTTCAAAAAATACAACCATTCATCAACAACAACAACAATATCAACATCATCAACAACAACAACAACAACAACATAATAATCAAGAACAAAAGCTAAAACCTTCAACAACAACAACATAAACATCATCATCTTTATCAACAACAATATCTTCATCTTCATTTTCATCATTTTCAGATCTGAAGATAAACACCTGGAGAAGCCGACGTCGACGTGAAAGAGAGGAATGGCGGTAAGGAAAGAGCGGCAGTAAGAGATGAGCGGCGGTCGTGTGTGAGAGACTCCGCCGACGCCGAGAGAGAGGAGCGGTGGTCGTGTGTGAGGGGCAGAGAGAGGGAGGTGATAGAGAGAGGAAATGGAGATAGGGAGATGATAAAGAGAGAGAGATGAGAGGCTGTTTGTTTTGTGTGTGACAGTGAGTCACCAAACCATAAACACATATTTATATATATATAAATTGAGGGCTAAATGTGCTATTTTTTTTGTATGTGACAATGAGTTACCAAACCATAAACACATATTTATATATATATAAATTGGGGGTAAACGGGCGGGGTCAGGGCCGGCCCGAGGCTGAAAAATTTATCACCGTCCCCTGTCCGAATATCATCGGAGATTTATTTTTGAATACCATCCTCGCGCAGTCAGGAGTATATTTCGGGGAAAAATCGTTCAATTCGGGATCGGGGGATCGGGTCCCCGTTGGGCCGGGTTCAAATTGCCATCCCTACCTTTTCCTCATATTCCATTACTACTCTCTATTTATTTTACAGTATTTATTTACTTCTTTTTTTTTTTTTTGGTAATAAAGAGTATTATATAAAGCTAAGAGGAGTCAAATACTATCATATGATAACACACTAATTCAACAACACAAACAAGAACACCACAGAGAGACGTGTGTTTGAGAAATAAGTGAATTTGAGGGTAAAGTATGTGTACATAGTTATGAATGAAGGATGTAATTGTAATTTTAAGGGCGGGTATTGAGAAAATTAGTTAATAGTCAAATTAATAGGTGTGTGTATTCAGAAAATATTTGCCTTGAGTTACTTAGGTGTGTGGGAATAGAATTTTCCCCTATGTGGTTGCCTACTCCACACAGCAAAATTCCATTTATAACCTTTGAAGCATAATTCCATTTATACTCCACGAAGCCCATACTTGTACATATATTATATAATTTTTATAGTACATAAAATGTAACTCGAGTTCGGATTACTCGAGTTATGCACAACTTCTATTCAGGCCCAGTCCTAATTACAATTCGAGTATCAAAAATTTATCCAAATCTATTTATATTATAAAATATTATTGTCTAAACCCTAAAAAAACTCAAGTTAGACACAAATTATTTGGATTGAGCCCGTCTAAATTGCATCACTAGCAAGGGGCATGTATCTTTGTTTTGTTTTTGTTGTTGTTTTTGTTGTTATTTTTGTTCTTGTTTTGTATATATATTTTTATTTTAAAAAAAACAATGCATATTCACAAGGTTAGAGAGAGATAGGCCTTCCCGTACAAGTGCTACTCTAGCAGAAGAGAGATACAGAGAGAGATGTTTATCACTCATCTTCCAAGATTTCACTCCTGCTTCTTCCCCATCTTGACTCCCCAACCTTGTCTCTTCACCCAACTCTTCTTTTTCCCCAAACCCAGACTACCCATCTCTGCCACTCTCTTCTCCACGCCCAAAACCAACCCAATCTCTCACTTCTCTTCAACCCCAACCCTTCCCTCTCTTCCCAAACCCACAAAGCCTGAAACTTTTTCACCCCAAGAAGAAACCCACCTCGAAATCCCGATCGAACAGCTATTTGTTCCTCCAGAAACTGACATTTCGTCCCAAAACTCACCACTCAGTACTAGAATTTTGAAGGGTTCGAATATAGTGCTGAGCAAGTATGCCAGAGATGCTCAGGTGGTGCAAGCAGAGTTTGTGAAGAGCAGTGTGAGGACAGAGGATTGTCCCTCTGATGGGATTCCAGAGTTTGCACTTGTTGGGAGATCAAATGTTGGGAAATCATCACTTCTCAATTCGCTTGTTAGGCGGAAGAAGTTGGCCCTCACTTCGAAAAAACCCGGTAAGCAATACGGTTCAATCCCCTTTTTGTTTCAGTTTGTCATTTGCATTGGCTTCTATAGATGATGGGTTTATAAGGATTTATTGAAATGTTCAAATGATTTTTGATTTGGGATTGCTTTACGATTAGTTTGGGTGGGGTTGAATATATTATGGTTGATGACCAAGAGACATCCAAGGGCGATTATGATGTTTAGGTTTGGTGAGAGATTGAGGGGTGGATGTTGTTAATAAAATTATCTAGGATAGAAAAGAAAAATATTTGTGCAAAGGGGAAGATTAACTTTGATAAGAAGTGTGTTTTCTAGCTTGCTTATTTATTTTGTTCTTGTTTACCATTCCTTCATTGGTGACCAAGAGACTTGAAAAGATGCAAAGGGACTTTTTTATGGGGAGTAGAGGTGGCTCAACCATTAGGGTACTTAGGCTGTTGGCCTTAATAAAATTTTGAAAATTTCTTATTGTTGAAAGCCCTAAATTTTCAGACACTTAGTTAGATAAAACCTCATTTTGTTATTTACTCTAGAACCACTATTAATGGGGAGGGTTGGGGGAAGATTTCTTATACCATCTAGTAGGTTGGCATATGGTTTGGGGGGTTTGGGAATTATGGGGTTGGAAATTTTCAATCAAGCTATTTTGGGGAATTGACTTTGGAGGTATGCTTATGAGTAGGATCTGTATTGGAGGTGGCTGGTGTTGTCCAAATATGAGCCTCTGGGGGAATTGGACAACTTTGTAGGTTTCCATTCTCTATGGTAAAGGTCTTTGGAAGGGCATTAGGAAGCCTTGGATACATTCATGGGTAATGCTAGATTTAGGGTGGGATGGTATAAGGGTAAAATTTTGGTATTACTTGTTGTTTGGGGATAATAAATTTGAGATGACATTCCCAACTCTTTTATAATATTGCTATGGATCGGGAGGCTTAAGCAACAGCATGGTTCTAAATCATGGTATTGGGAGACGTGGCAGTAACGATCATGGTGTAGTGGTGAAATCAATAATACACATTTATATTATGTTTTTTCTTTAGGTTCTTACAAGCAAAATGATATGTAATCTTTGATCCCTTTTCAAAGAGGCAGATTATACATCATTGTGTATCATTGCTTTTGTCCTCTGCTGCTAGTCCAGTGTTGTCAACAGTGATACCACTTATGTATATATATAGATATATATATTTATAAAAAATCGGCAAGGTTGTGCTAATTTTTGAAATATAAAATAATGTATGAGAGAAGTTTTAGAACAAGACGAGAGAGGAAACAGTAAAATTAATTTGTTGAGGAGATTAAGTTGCTGCATCATTTTTTGTTGCTTGTTGACCGAATTGCTTTGTCCAAAGATGTCCAAGAATCTCTCAAATTAAAATTGAGTCCCTGTAACAATATATCCAAGCTTGATGAAGAGATTTTTTTATGGAACCTTCTAGTTCGGTTGGGCTTAAACTTTGAACCTTCAAATCATCATTTCTCATTTGCAGATGCACTAAAATTTTAATGAGAGAACCTCTACATGAAACAAAAAGTTCAAAAACATAATGTTAGATTTTGTAGCTGTAATACTTTTGTTGTCTTGCTTGATGACTAGATTGTTACCTTTCCGTGAATCCCCTTACATTGTCACTTGTTAAGGATTGAATTTCATTTATTTTATAGTGATGTAACAATAAAAGATACCAGGAAGTGTGCTTATAACTTCATTCAATTAACTGGTTTTCTTTTTTATCTGCTCTTATAATCCTGTGGAATGAAGCAAAACTCGGTATTTATTTCTTTTTCACTTGCAGGGAAGACACAATGCATCAACCATTTTCGGATCAATGATAGTTGGTACCTAGTCGATTTGCCAGGATATGGGTATGACTGAGACTATGAATTCTATAATTGCTCAGTTCATTTAGACTGAAATGGGGACATTTGCAATGCATGTGGTCCTGATCCCATCTTGTTATTTTTCTTCTCTTGATTCAGTTATTTCCCACTCTGTGTTAGTTACCTCTTTTTGTTAGAAAGCTCTCTCATGCTTCAACATATCGAAAGACGTACCAAATACAGGCCAAATGTACTAAAACATCTACTCATTTTGTATAATAGAATAGAATATGGTAGACATGCTTACTGAAAAGAATTACATTTTATTTAGGGTAAATTACACCGACACCCCCGGAGGTTTGGTAAAAATACAATAAGCCCCACATGTTTAACATAATTACATTGAACTCTGCTAAGGTTTAATTTCACACGACATTTGACTCCTTTTTCATTAGAAATTCGTTAGTCATATGGATTGAAAAATTATGTTGTCATCTCTTTTACACTATTTTACATTATCTATCTTTGTCTCTAGACACTATTTGCATTAGTTTTAGTTCCTTTAACCTTGCTAAAAGGGAGGTTAGTGTAATTATTCCAAAACGTTGGAGTTTGTGGTATTTACTTCAAACCTCAAGGGAGGTAAGTGTAATTTACCCTTTCATTTAACTAGCATTTAGTGATTAACATGTGCTGGTGTCTTAACAAATTTCTCAAACCTTCGGGGAGTGATAACTTCTCTTTAATCACGGGATTTGTATTTTCAGAGGTCTTTGAGTATTTAAGTTTGCCTGAAGTAAATCTTAATATGTCTTTATCTCTTCTCTTTTCCCCTATTTTTAAGATATGGTGTGAATTACAAATTTTTTTACTACTATTCAGAGTATAAAGTTTGAAGAATTTTAAATCTTTCATTCCAAATCAAGTGCTGAATTTTCCCAACTTCTGGATATGAATTCTATATGCTTTCCAATAGGGTTTGACTTTTCCCCTATGCCAGTGCTCCTATTTTGACACGTATTTCATATATCAAGATATGACTTGAGATGCTATTATGCTAATGTACTTTTGGTGTGTGAGAGAGTGAGAGCGAGATTTGAATTCTGGCTGATGTAATTTATAAATATGGTTAATAATCAATATCACGTTTTTCCAGCTAATTGATGCCTAATTTATAAATCTGGTTAGTAATTAATGTCGTGTTTCTTTCTTTCATTTTTGGTGTTGCAATCATATTATTTTATTGCTTTGAAATGCCGAATTAGCACTATGCAATGAAGTTTTATTGGTTCAAGTTCTCTCCACCCTACCAGCTTTTGTGAGTTGGGTTTTTATAGTATTTGTTGAATCAAATGGTTATGACTCTAAAACATGTATCTAACAGGTTTGCAGCGGCACCACATGAACTTCGAACCGATTGGGACAAGTTCACAAAAGACTATTTTCTAAACCGATCAACTCTGGTCTCCGTATTCCTCCTCATAGATGCTAGCATTCCTGTAAAGAAGATCGATCTTGAATATGCAAGTTGGTTGGGTCAAAATCAGGTGATTTCTTTTCTTTGTTGCTAAGTTCTAACACAAAAGATCGAGCGAGTTTCCTTTTATTACTTGTATATGGATGGTTTCAAATGCTGTTCAGATTTTATCAGATTGTATTAAGGGATGTTTGGGAAACCAACAAAAAAAAGTTAGTTGTGCATATTTATGGTCTGAATCCACAAATTTGTTCATGAACACTTTGAGTTCGTTTCGTAACATTTTTGTTTACAATTTTCTGTTTACTCGTTCGGTGTCTATTTTTGTTTTAAAAAAATTGTAAACAGTTAACAAAATTTACTAAATCCTTGTAACAAACAATAGTTAGCTTGACTTGTCTAGAAAAAAAAAAAAAAAAAACCTCCTCTTCCCAGCCTCTCTAGCCACCATTCACCGCTCATCACCACCATTGGTCACCACCACTTCTAGCTACCGTTGCTGGTGGCCGCCTCCAGCTGCCACCAACCACCTTCCATCTGTGGCAACTAACTTTGGCCACCATCTCTTTCCGGAAATTACTTTCTGCTACCACCTCCGTCGGCCAAGAATCCCTCCAGTAGCCAACCCTCATTTATTTTCAAAACAAATTTTGGAAACATTTGTATACCAAATATGTTTTTTGTTTTCTAGGAATCTATAAATGTTACCATACGACACATTTATATGCTAATTTTCACGTCAAAATGACGAAGATTGCATGGAATTTCATTTCTGTGCTGAGTTTTTCTTGAAACAGCCAAACAAATAATACCCTATGAATTCAGTTCCCGGATAGCATCTTGATGTTTTAATCATTATTTTGTCAAATTTTTCCTCTCATTGAATAAAGCTATGAAATTAAAGATTCAGAGGCTAATTGTTTTTTCTTTCAGATTCCCATGACATTGATCTTCACAAAATGCGACAAGCGAAAAAAGAAGAATGGGGGGAAAAGACCCGAAGAAAACGTGCAAGATTTTCAGGAGTTGATACGAGACTTCTTTCAAACTGTACCACCTTGGATAATGACCAGCAGTGTCACCAATCAAGGTCGAGATGAGATACTATTGCACATGGCGCAGCTACGAAACTACTGGCTCAAACATTAAGAAATATTTTTTTGACTCTGCTCTTGGGTGAGTTAACATTCAAAGTTCTCCTCTATCTTCTAATGTTCCATTAGTTTTCATGTAAAACATTTTTCAGATTTTTTTCTGCATTTTCCCAAGTTCGGCTGCCAAAAGCCCTTAGGGGTAAAATATTTTACACAAACTGAGAGAGAGAGAGAGAGAGAGAGAGAGAGAGAGAGAGAGATTGATTTTGTTCTCTCTCTAGTTCGAATAGAATGAAGCTGGGCCTGACCTGAGGAGATTAACTTGACCTCTCAATCTCAGCGTAGTTCACGACTCTTTCACTGAACTTTACTTATGCATCATCCTCGAACTAAATGTATGTTCTTTTGCTTCTACGTCTGTGTTGTAGCAAATTTCTTTTCCGAAAAAACGTTCTTTGGTGTCTTAACCAAACACTGAATTTTTTTTTCATAAAAAGATTTCTGGTGAGAGAGATAATATATATATTTTTTTGGGTTGAAGATGAAACTTTGAAAGAAGTGAGCATTTATCAGCATAACCTAGGTCTTTGAATTTGATTCACAATAGCTGTAAATCGATAACAATTTTGTTGGAACTTCAGGACAGGAGAGATAAAATGAAGAATGCCTTCGAGGGTGGATAGGAGGGAACTGCCAGACTCGAGATGGTTGCTGCCACTGCGAATCTGCAATGCAAGTTTTTGATATGTTTTCACAGAGATGAAGATTAAAACCCTAGCAGAAGCTGGTGATTGATAGCCGATGAGCCTATTATGACTATATGCAAAAATATACCAGTTAGTAACTTATAAAATTTTGGATGTTTAATAGCTGTGTAATTTTTCAAAAGCTACCTTCTGATTATATATTGTTTGTGACCTCAGGAAATCCACTTTAATGCTGTGTACATCTTGGATATATTTAGGTTATTTGAATCTTGGTTTTGTGGAGGAAGAAAAAAAAAGGATAAAGGGTAGAAAATTTTTTTGCTTCTATTTTATTTGTAGTTTACCAAACAAATAAACTCAACTTTACCGGAATGAGTGGCTATGGGAGGATTTCATAAACTCAACTTTACTTTTATGATCTGATTCATTTAATTTTAAAAAAAATTGTTTGTAAATTGTTAATGAAAAAAGTAGATTGTTTTAAAATAAATGAATGATTATTTATTGTCTATTTTAAAAGACAGGAATGATAAAATTATATAATTATAGTTATGTGAGATGAGATGAGATTTATTGGTAAAATCCTTATAATGAAGGGAGATTGACTAATAAGTTTCATATTTTGGATTTGTAATTCATATAATTTCATATTTTTTCTTATGATCCATTTAGTCCTTTTGGATGTGTAATGATTCATTTGTCCGTTACGTTAGAGTGTTATATTTGGAAAAAGTACACTAAAGAGTTTTTAGTGTCATATTATATCCGTCACGTTAGAGTGTCACATTTGGGAAAAGTACACTAGTAAAAAGTTTTTAATTTTTTCAGAGTGTCACATCATACCCACCACAATGGAGGGTCACATGTCACATTTGAGAAAAGCAAATTAAGAAATTTTTATTTTTTTAGAGTGTCACATTATACCCTACGTTGTCATGTTTGAGAAAAGTACACTAAGGAATTTTTATTTTTTTAAAGTGTTACATCATACTCGTCACGTTGTCACATTTGAGAAAAGTACATTAAGAAATTTTTATTTTTTTTTAGAGTGTTACATCGTACCTGTTACGTTTTCACGTTTGAGAAAAGTACATTAAGGAGTTTTTAATTTTTTTTTTAGTGTCATATCATACCTGCCACACGTTGTCACGTTTCACGTTACGTTTGAAAAAAATACACTAAGAAGTTTTTATTTTTTTTGAAGTGTCACATCATATTCGCCACATTGTCACATTTGAAAAAAGTATATTAAGGATTTTTTTTTAATTTTTTTTTAGAGTATCATATTATACCCGTCATGTTGTCATGTTTGAGAAAAATACAGTAAAGAGTTTATATTTTTTTTGAAGTGTCGTATCAGATGCGCTACGTTGTCACATTTAAGAAAAATACACTAAGGAGTTTTTAATTTTTTTGGAGTGTCACATCGTTGGAGTGTCACATTCATACTTGTCACATTGGAGTATTACATCATACCTATCACATTAATAAAATGGTACAACTGTCTACCAAAACACTACTAAAATAAAAAATAGGACCATACAGAAAAAAAAAACTCTCCACTAATAAGACTTAACAGATTAATAGAAAAAATTTAAGACTAATTAAAGTATTTATTTATGAGATAAAATTTATTGATAAATATCTCTAAAAGGAATAATTTAAACAAAAATGTTTCAGACCCTCAGGACCCCAATGGGGTCTGATTGGTCAGGAATTTTTTTTTTTTTTAATTTTCTTCTTCCAATAACCAACCCCCGTGTGTGAGGAGAAAGTGGGGGTTTCAATCACGTTTGGGTATTCAGACCCTTACACTGCCCCCACCCCTATCCCCACCATCCCTACACACACATAGAGGTTGATCATTAGAAAAGAAAGGAAAAAATCTTAGCCAATCACACCCACTGGGGTCCTGAGGGTTACCCCGTTGGGTCTGAAACATTTTTGTTTACAACCAATGTTGTTACTGGCTTTCTACCACTAGAGGATGGTGGCATGGCATGGCACGATTGTATAATCATTCTAATTTTTCATTTCCAGTCAATTTTTAATTATCCGTGTTCGTATTTTAGATATATATATATATATATATATTGGCGAATTACACTAACAGTCTCTATAGTTTAAGGTTCGTATTACTTTGATCCCTAACTTTTAAATTGTGACATATTTGACCATAAATTTTGAATTTTGTTCAAATAAGAACAATTGAAGATACTATTACTTAATTTTAAGGACAAAATCGTCAATTTGATAAAATATACACTAGTTTAACAAAATAAATGTCAAAAAAATATTTTAAAATTTATAAAAATTATTTTTACCTGCCAAAGATAAAATTATGTAAAATTGATAAATTTTTAGACATTTATTTATTTATTTTTGTACCAAATTAATTTTTATTATATATTTGGATGATGATGATCATGTAATGGGTGGTTGTTTTTATTTTCATTAAATTAGTTTCTATTTTTTCAAAAGTCAAATATAGCGACAACTTTGATATCATTATTAAACCAATCTCTTAAATCAAAAAATCTAAAACTAAAAACATTTCATATATTAAATATATCGATTACACTTTAAAATCTTAACAACCACTCATTACATGATTATCATCTAAACACATAATAAAAATTAATTTGGTAAAAAAAAAAAATGTCTAAAAGATTTATCAATTTTACATAATTTTATCTTTGGCGGATAGAAATAATTTTGAAAAATTTAAAAATATTTTTTTGACATTTATTTTGTCAAATTAGTATATATTTTATCAAATTGACGATTTTACTCTTGAAATTAAGCAATAGTATCTTCAATTGTCTTTATTTGGAACAAGATTGAAAATTCAAGGTCAAATGTGTCACAATTGAAAAGTCAAGAACCAATATGACACGAACTTCAAACTATAGAAACTATTAGTGTAATTCTCCCTATATATATTTAAATGTTTATCTTTTTTTTTTTTTTTTTTTACAAATTTAAAATTGAAACACAATAAATAATCATCAAAATAACATTCTGGTTACTTTAGTTCATAGCTTTCTTACATTATCTGTATTTAGATCCTTAAATTTAGGGGAGAAAGAAAAAAGGAAATTAGAGGAGAAGAATTTTTGGAAGCATTTGGTGATAGATTTCTCAGTGTCTAATTTATCCTTTAAAATGATAAGAATTATATGGATCATTTTAAAGTTTATAGTATTTTAAAACTTATTTTTTTTACTATAATACTCTCATATATATATATATATGTGTGTGTGTGTATCAAATCTGCAATCAAACATTCTATCTCATCTTAATCTCTCTTCTCTCTGTCTCGTTCTCTTACCACCATTGCTCTTCATCGGGGTCACTGTTGCTCACCATGAAATTCTTTCTCTACCGTCTTTATCGTCATCGTTGCATGTTGCTCGTCGTATCTATGATTTTAAATCTGAGATCATTCATAGTCGTCGTCACCAGAAAATGACAGGTCGCGACAGTTTGCAAATCTCATATTCGAGATCCTTCATTCTCTCTCTCTCTCTCTCTTTGGTTCTGATGGTTCGTGCTCTTTCTGTGTGTGTGCGTCATTCACCATTTATGCTTTCTCTCTCTCTCTCTCTCTTCTTCTCATGATGCTTTGTTCTTCAGATAGTAAAATTTTACTCTAGTCCATGATGCATTCCTCCCCTATAAAGCCACCATCGCAGCGTGTTTTAGAGTAAAATATATTATGATTCAAAATAAAATTTTACTATCGTTTAGCAAATTAGCATGTCATTAACTAGAGTAAAATTTTACTATTACAAAAAACAAAGTATATATTAAATGAACGAACCAAAGTAAAATTTTATTTTTAGATCCATGAATAAACGAACAAAAAAACTCTTGATTTTTCATTGCAATATCTCGATTTTTCATTTTTCTATCAAATCTAAGTTCATTTATCTTAGATATGAAGTTATGAGGGCTGCTATTAGCACCTACCTAATCTCTTTGGACCCCTCAATTTTCACATTTTTTTAATTACAATTATACCCGAAAGTAAAATTACATTAAAAGACAATCTTTAATGGAACACCCACCCACTAAATAAAGACAACTCTACAATATTGTATATCCACCTCCCCTACCTAAATGTCTTCCTCACCCACCTAAATCCAATGTATTCCTCTTCATCAACGTTCATCTTCATCACTATCCTTAAACCCAGTGTTCCTCTTCATCTCCATCCTAAACCCTGAACGTATTCTTTTTCATCACAATCCTAAACCTTGAACAGAAATCATTGGTTGAATTTGCATGGATATTCGTTATATTGAATTGGAACAAAAAATGGTGAATTGAGGGTTAAGTTACACAGTGCTGAAAAAATTGTTTATGTTCAGCAACACAGTGCTGAACAAATAATTTATGTTTAGCAACACAGTGCTAACAAAATTGTTTATGTTTGGCAACATAGTGTTGAATCAACCCTTGGGCGGTCGACCGGTCGGACAACTAACCGGATGACCGGTGGTATGATTTTGGCTCAGTTTTACAACAATGATGCAATGGTTTTGATAATACGGACACCGTCATTCATTGATTTTGAATAAATCAAATAAGTGTCTATCGTCGTCGTCATTCTTTAACAAGAAAGGAGTCGTTGTCATCGTTCTTCAACTGAAAAGGAAATGAGAGGGACTGTCTTCAACCATAATTGAGAGGGTATGTAAAATTAAGTAGGTGTGCGCTTAAGTGTGATGATAGTATGAATATGGATAAATTTGATATTAAGTGGGATGTTAAAAAAAAATATTATTAAAATTTAGAGTTTAGGGTGGGAGTTCAAAGAAATGTGTGATCCAAAGAATTAAGATAGGTGATAATAACAACCCTCGAAGTTATTGATCTCGAATATAAGTTCATATGTATTAAATTTGAGATGGTAGTGGTTTAATAATAAAAATGGTGGTCGCCGGCCGACGATGAGGATGAGCGGCGCTGACAGATGATGAAGATGGTGTAAGTGGTGAACCATCGAGTTAGTAAAGAAAGAGAAAGTGCTGTAAAAGAAAGAGATGATACAATGGTTAAATAAAATATTCAAATAACAAATTTTGTTTTTTATACAAGACTTTATAATTATGAGAAAATTTTAAAAGTATTAATTTTTTTGTCCTTTTAACAAGAAAATGAAGCTAGGAGGAATTGATGATCAAATTTTCCAATTTTTTTTTTTTTTTAAAGTTTGATTCTTGCCATATGAGAGGGTAATTTATATGAAAATTGGGCCGAGCTGGATAATGGGCCGTTATGGGCGCTATGCGAAGTGCTGAGTAATATGGCCGTAAAGTTACTCCGGTCTTGAAGGGGCCTTTGAAGTTAGTCCGGTCCCAAAACCCAGAAGTTAGTCCGGTCCGACGGAGGCTTGATGTTAGACCGGTCGAAGGATGCTTTGTAGTTAGACCGGTTTTAAGATGCTTTGAACTTATACCGGTCATGGCACAGTGTAACTAGCTCGGTCTAAACCTTGCTAAAAGTTAGTTCGGTTTTGGGCGTACCACGGTTCGTGCAGGAGGAACTGAGGTAAGGGCATTAAAGGAAGAACCGAACTAAAGATAGTTCGGTCTACTCTGTGGCTCGGCGTGGCCATGCTTACTTCGGTCAAATTGGAATCCGGCCATGGTAAAACCATCTCACTTGGTTTAAGCAGTGAGGGGGGTGTTGAAGGATAAGCATTATCCTTCAGGAGTAGGAATCCTAGGAGGACTCTGCATGGAGGAGTAAAAGTCCTACTAGGATTGTGCCACACGGAACCTATAAAAGCTCACAAACATCACCTATGGAGAGGTAACACAACTTTGATTTCCGAATACACAGAGCTTTTGTCTATCTGTCTAGTTTGCTGACTTAAGCATCGGAGAGGTTTCCGGCACACACCCGTCGGCTAGCTCACGTTTGTGTTTTCAGGTGATAAAGCGACGACGTACGGAGGAGCGCAGACTTGATCAACAGGATTATACGAGAAGGTTTATTTCTTTCCCGTACAATTGGCGCCGTCTGTAGGAACTCAGACAAGAACAAAACCTCTTGATCAAGCTTTTCCTTTTGAGAATCAATGGCGCACAACGAAGATTTGCCACAGTCCGCCATTGACGGACAAACACCAGAAGGGGGTGCGAGGCGCGAAGGTCTACCTTTTATCCCTCCTATGGTGGACTTGGAGCCACAAAGACAGAATCCCAGGAGGGATACGAGGGGGAGAAGGCGGACTAACAGCCCCCATCACTCTCGTTCACAAAGTCCAGAAAGGCAAAGGCGGAGGATTGATCCTCAAGCTCTGGAAGACCGGGTGAAGGAGCAGGACGAATTGATACGACGGATGGCGGCGGACATGGAATCTCTAAAGCGCCAGATGAAGGGAAAAGGAGTGGCGACAGGAGAGGGACGAACAAGCAAGATGCCCCCTCGCCACTCGGAAGGTTGTGGTAGGAATGTCACACCCTCACAAGCAGAGAGTAGAAGCCTCAGGACAGGCGATACTCAACTCAGGTCTTCCAGAACTTGTCACTCCAGGTCTGAGAGGACGAGATCTGAAAGGTCGTACATTGAAGGAAGCACCTATTGGCCCTCGCACACGCACCAAACAAGATCCAGACAGACGGAGTTGCCCAGATCGTCCAACTTACGAACCATGCTCGAAGAGAAGGCACGATGGAAGGAGGACGCCAGGGCACGCGATCCACACAGAGTTTCTGCCTTACAGCGGTTGGCTCCTCGGACGTATGGAAGCGTCGAGGTTGGAATGCCAATACCGCGCCCTGCTTACGAACCGACGGACAAGGCATTAGCAAGGCTGCAAACCTCGCCGTTCGTTCCGGCGATTGAAAACGCACCCCTGCCATCAGGCTTCCTTCAGCCCAAATTCACTACATATGAGGGAAAGACGGACCCCTACTCACACTTGAGCCACTTTCGCCAGGTCATGGCTGTATACCGGCGAAACGAGGCTTTAATATGCATCCTCTTCCCATCTAGCCTTGGCGACCTAGGCTTGACTTGGTTCGAAAAACTTCCAGAAGGCAGCATAGCCTCCTGGGCACAATTGGCGGAGGCGTTCGTAACAAGATTCAGAACAAACACCAAAACCCCGGTGGAGATCGACCAGCTACTCTCCATCGACATGGGCGACAAGGAGACCCTTAGATCCTACAATAGTCGCTACTGGGAGACCTTCAACCAGATTGGGGACTGTCCCACCAATCTCGCCATTGCACAGTACAAAAGAGGCCTTCCAGTCGGGAACAGACTAAGGGACTCGATCACCATGACACCGCCCCTCACCATGGAAGCCTTGATGGAAAGAGTGCATCAGCACATCAGGGTGGAGGAGGATGGCGCACGTGTCAAAGCAAAATCTGGCACGACCGCAGTACCAGAGAAAAAGGCCTCAGCAAAGGTCAACGCGGTAGACCGTCCGAGTAGAAACGGACGAGGCAGGCGAGACAACGGAGAAGACCAGGATAAAAGATGGTTAAGAGTCCGCACTGCCATAACCACGGTATTCAAGAAACCGATCTACCAGATTCTAAGCGAAATACGCGATGAGCCTTTCGTCAGATGGCCAGCTAAGCTAGGAGAAGCTCAGAAAGACTACGACGAAAGATCACGATGCACCTTCCACAAGGAAAAGGGGCACCGTACATAAAATTGCACGCCATTAAGACAGCATCTGGAGGAGTTGGTGGTAGCAGGTCACCTGGATAAGTACATTGAAGGAGGGACGCAACCAGTCCCTCAGGACTACAATAGCCCCAACGGGATGCCAATCGACGCCCCACCTCAAGGCATAATCAATGTGATACATGGAGTCTTCGAACCTGAGCGTGTATGCGAGCTCAGAGGGTCAATCAAGAAGGCTGAGCACTTAAGGGAGGTACTAAGTGCGTAACCTACCTTAAAAAAGGGGAAGACAGATGCCACAAACGTCATGTCTTTTTCAGATAGAGACTTGGCAAGGATATATTGCCCCCACAATGATGCCCTGGTTGTCACTCTCCGAGTCAAGGATTTCGACGTCAAGCGGATTTTGATTGACCAAGGTAGTTCATGTGAAATAATGTACTACGAAACATTTAAACAATTGAAGTTACAAGATAAAGACTTGGCACCTGCCGTGTCTCCCCTGATTGGATTCAACTCGATGCCGGAATGGCCAGTCAGCAAAATAATCCTTCCAGTTAGAGCAGGAAGCGTGATGAAACAAGTGGAGTTCTGGGTATTGAAAGTCCCTCCACTTACAACATCATCTTGGGAAGAACATGGCTACATGCCATGCGATCGGTGGCGTCATCCTACCACCAATTAATGCGATTCCCCAACGAAACCGGGATAATTGAAGAGGTCTATGGAGACCAGATCATGTCAAAGCAATGCTTTGTCACGGTGAATGGCAGCCGCGCTGCCAAGGGATACGTTCATTCGGTGGAAGAACCTGAGAGTAATGAACTGTTCGCAGAGGTCGGCAAAGCGGCTAATCAGAAAGCGGTGGAAGACTTGGTAGAGGTAAGAATAGATGAAAAGAACCCGGATAAGTTCTTTTTGCTCAATTCGTCGTTGTCCAGCACTGAGAGATTAGAGGTCTTGGAATTTTTGACCTCTAACATCGAAGTGTTCGCCTGGACACCATACGACATGCCAGGCATTGATCCCAACTTCATCTGTCACCAACTCAATGTCCACCCATCCGCCAGACCAATCATTCAGCGCACACGCAGATCGGCACTCCACCACGCCGAGATAGTGGCGGAAGAAGTAGGAAACCTGCTGGAGGCAGGGGCAATCAGAGAAGTGCACTACCCAAGATGGATCTCCAACACAGTCGTAGTGCCAAAAAAAAATGGCAAGTGGTGTGTCTGCGTCGACTACAAAACAGTCAACAAAGCATGCCCAAAGGACAGCTTTCCTCTACCACGGATAGATCAACTGGTAGACCTAACGGCGGGGCACAACCGACTTAGCTTTCTTGATGCGTACAGAGGCTACCATCAGATCGCCATGTACGAACCCGACTAGGAGGTCACGTCCTTTACAACTCCAAGAGGATTGTATTGCTACAAGGTCATGCTCTTTGGCCTAAAGAACGCAGGGGCAACATTCCAAAGAATGGTCACCAAGATGTTTGAGCCATTGTTAGGCAGAACAATGGAGGCTTACATCGACGACATGGTGGTCAAGAGCAAGGATGAGAACGACCATCTAAAAGACCTAGGTGAGATGTTCCAGATTCTGAAGAGACACAAATTGCGCCTTAATGCATCTAAGTGCGCGTTTGGTGTAGGGTCAGGCAAGTTCCTGGGCTTCCTGGTGACCAACCGGGGTATTGAGGCAGACCCCTCTCAGATCAAGGCAATTCAGGATCTGAAGAGGCGAAATTCAGTAAAGGAAGTACAGCATCTCACCGGTATGACAGTTGCGCTCAATCGGTTCATAAGCCGGTCGTCAGACAGACTACGACCATTTTTCCATGCTCTAAAAACCAAGTTTGAGTGGGACGACGAATGCGACCGCGCCCTGGAAAGCTTAAAAGAATACATGTCTTCTCCACCACTGCTTGTAACCCCAATTCCTGGAGAAGAACTCTTCTTGTACCTGGCAGTCTCGCAGCACGCAATTAGCGCAGTGTTGGTCCGCGCAGAAGGAATCCAACATCTGCCCATCTATTATGTCAGCAAGACATTGCTGGGCGTCGAAACGAGGTACTTGCCACTAGAAAAACTGGCCTTAGCCTTGATGATGGCCTCAAGGAAGTTGTCGCATTACTTTCACGCCCACACCATAGCTGTCCTCACAGCCTTTCCATTAAAAGCTCTCTTTGAAAGGGCGAACTTTTCTGGGCGAATTTTGAAGTGGGCAGTAGAGTTGGGACAATTCGACATCAAATTCCAACCCAGAACCGCGATAAAGGCTCAAGCTCTGGCAGACTTTGTCGCAGAATTCACCCCAAGAAGTCGTCATATCTGCCCAGTCGACTTGACTGAAACAACAAAACTAGGGATGGAAGTTGACGTCGGAATAACGCAACCCCTGGTACAGGTTACTCAGACAGGTCCCAAGGCAGACCAGAGCGAAGTAAGGGAGAAAGAAGAAAACCATGCTACACCAAGTCAAGACTCGCCAACAAATAAAGACTTGGTACAATCAGATAGCGAGGGGTAGACATCAAGCATGGACCTTGAAGAAAACACCAGCAATATGGAAGATCCCAAAACATCATCTGATCCCTCCACTTGCTGGAAGTTGTTCGTCGGAGAGATGTGGAAGCTCTTCGTGGATGGAGCGTCCAACCGGCATGGAGCAGGACTTGGCATAGTCCTCATCTCTCCAGACGGCCTAGTAGTGGAGCAGGCAATCAACCTTGGCTTCCCAGCATCAAACAACGAAGCGGAGTACGAAGCGCTTCTTGCAGGCCTCAAATCAGCAAACTATGAAGGCCACCGAGCTAATGGTTTACAGCGACTCACAGCTGGTGGTAAACCAAATATCTGGCAACTACGAAGCAAAGGATGACATGATGGCCAAATACCAAGAGTTGGTCAGAACAGAGATCAAGAAATTTGAAGTGGTGCGGATAGAACAAATAGGCAAGGAGGAAAACAGCAGAGTAGACGAACTAGCAGGCTTTGCTTCAATGGCAGATACTTCCATCCCTCATCCATTACTAATCGACTACCTACCTAGACCAAGCATTGAAGACCCCGAAGTAGAAGAGGTATGTTGCGCCGAGTTAGGCCCTTCTTGGATGGATTCCATCATACTATTCCTGAAAAATGGCACTTTGCTAGAAGAAAAGAAAGAGGCCAACAGAATAAGAGCGAAGTCGCAGCGATTTTGGCTCTCCCCATCATTGGCATTATACAAAAAATCATTCTCAGGACCCTATCTAAAGTGTGTTCACCCCAGCAAAGTGGAAGCATTCTTATTCGAGATATACGAGGGTGTATGCGGAAGCCATCAAGGAGGAAGATCATTAGCATACAGAGCAATCTCGCAAGGATATTGGTGGCCATACATGCAAGCAGATTCAGAAAAGTATGTCAAAAAGTGCGAAAAGTGTCAAAAGTTCGCACACCAAATACACCAACCTGCAGAGAACTTCTACCTCTAACTAGCCCATGGCCCTTCGCAATGTGGGGGTTAGATATAGTAGGGCCACTTCCAAAATGAGTGGAAGCAGAAGCCTTGGCATCAATCAAGGAAAAAGATGTGAAGAAGTTTGTCTGGCAGAATATCATCACTCGATTTGGCATACCAAAGGTGCTAGTATTAGACAATGGCACTCAGTTCGACGGCAGAATCTTCAGAAGCTTTTGTGAAGAGTACAAGATAGAGTTCTACAATTCTACACCGGCATATCCCCAAGCAAATGGTTAGGCAGAAGCATCAAACAAGGTAGTCTTGGATGGATTGAAGAAAAGGTTAGAGAAAGCCAAAGGCAAGTGGGCAGAAGAGCTCCCTCATGTTTTATGGCTTACCGCACCACACCTCGGCGGTCAACAGGAGAAACTCCATTTTCCTTAGCCTATGGTATGGAGGCAGTAATCCCACTAGAAGTTGGCCTCCCCACAATTCGAAGCGAGAATTTTGATCCAGACTTGAATGGTGAAGCCATAACATTAGAGCTCGACCTTGCAGAGGAAAGAAGAGACAGAGCATTGATTCACATTGCCTCATACCAACAAGAGCTATCCAGGAAATACAACAAGACAGTACATCCAAGGCAATTCAAGATCGGAGATTGGGTACTGCGCAAAGTGATGGGAAACACCTTGGTACCGGGAGATGGCAAGTTAGGGCCTAATTGGGAAGGACCTTACGAAGTGGTTGGATTAGCGGGCAAAGGGGCATACCACTTAGAAGATGAGGACGGCAAGGCAATTCCCAGGCCGTGGAATACTGCCAATCTCAAGTTTTTTTATTTTTAGTTTTTTTTTTTTTCTCTTTAAGTATGTGTAATTTTTTCATTTCAATAAAACAAGTAGTTTCTTTTCAGTATAGACGTTTTCTTCTGTAAAAGTTGGTTTTAGTGAGTTAGGTGAGTTAGGGGCATTAAAAACACAGTTAGCCGGAATAACCAACTGCGAACCTTCCTAAGCCCAGGATAAGGATCCAGGCTGCAGGACGTTTGGTCGACATAACCAAATATTTTATTCTAAGATGGCTGGAAAAACCAACTTAGAGGTTGGCTGGATTAAACCAACACCCCTCCTAAGCCCAGGATAAGGATCCAGGCTGCAGGACGTTTGGTCGGAATAAACCAAACACTTTATTCTAGGTTGGCTGGAAAAACCAACTTAGAAGTTGGCTGGATTAAACCAACACCCCTCCTAAGCCCAGGATAAGGATCCAGGCTGCAGGACGTTTGGTCGGAATAAACCAAACACTTTATTCTAGGTTGGCTGGAAAAACCAACTTAGAAGTTGGCTGGATTAAACCAACACCCCTCCTAAGCCCAGGATAAGGATCCAGGCTGTAGGACGTTTGGTCGGAATAAACCAAACACTTTATTCTTGGTTGGCTGGACAAACAACTTAGAAGTTGGCTGGATTAAACCAACTCTCAGTACTCTTCAGCCGAAGTATGGGTATCGTTGAAGAGTGGTTGGCTGGATCACACCAACTCAGTACTTTTCAACCGAAGTATGGGTATAGGCTGAAGAGTGGTTGGCTGGATTAAACCAACTCTCAGTACTCTTCAGCCAAAATAAGGGTATAGGCTGAAAAGTGGTTGGCTGGATTAAACCAACTCTTGGTACTCTTCAGCCAAAGTATGTATATCGGCTGAAGAGTGGTTGGCTGGATTAAACCAACTCTTAGTACTCCTCAGCCGAAGTAAGGGTATAGGCTGAAGCGTGGTTGGCTGGATTAAACCAACTCTTGCTACTCTTCAGCCGAAGTATGTATATCGGCTAAAGAGTGGTTGGCTAGTAAGCTTAGATTGCTCAGCTAAGACCGGAATAAAGTATCTCGGCCGAAAAATATTGTGTTTCGTCCAAATTACAGTTAGAAAGCAAGCACAGACAGGAAGTTAACCGAGATAACAGTTGGAGTAAAAGCACTCGTTGAAAAACCCATTACAAGTGCAAGCATACAAGTCAGACCGGAGTAAGTGTTGAATACAACAGAAGATTTTCATTGATCAAGTAAAAAGCAAAATACAAAGGAGGGGCCCCCAGCCCGGTTACAAGTCAAAAAAAGAAAAAAGAAAAATTACAAAAATCAGTTGAACAGGTCATCAAGATCAGCATCGATATCAACCCTAAGACCGGTTTCAGACGGTAGTCCGGTCTCGGTTGGAAGCTCGGTGTCTACTGGAAGCACGGTATCAGTCGGCAGCTCATCAGTCAGATCTTCAACCGTTGGCTCCAACCGAGCTGGTTGATTAGCTGGATCATTGACGACCGGGGTATCAGTTGGCTCGTTTTCTTCATCATCATCAGACTCTTCAAGGAATTGTTTCTGAAGGGTCGCAGCATACTCAGCTAGTGAGCTCGAAATAAAGTATGGAGGAGGATCGAAGACCTCGGTTTCAGGACCGTGACCGAGCTACGTCACGGCCCCCCTCCAACCGCACTTAAAGAATAGGTCCTTCGCTGCTTCACACTGCTGGATGTAAGCTGCTTCGCCTTCCTTAAAACCTTTCAGCTCGGCGTCATCAGCCTTCTTTTTCAGCTCGGCAATCTCAGAGTTCTTCATGCCTTCAAGTTTGGCTAGCTTACGCAAGTATTTGTCTTTGATCACAGCAGCAGCCTTTTGTTTCTCCGTTTCTGCCGAGCTAACGAGTCCGGTCAGACAACCGTTCTCAGATTTTAGCTCGGCTAGCTGCCTCCTAGCTTCTTCCAGCTCGGCAGTTTTCTCTGCTACTTCGGCTAGCGCCTGCCTTGTAGTCTTACGAAGTTCGAGCACTCGCTTGTGAGCGATATGGCTCTTCTGCATGGCCTGCAAAAGAATGGAAAGACTTATGAACAAACCGAAATAAGAGTTGTGCAAATTAGAAAGGTTAACAAAAGAAGCTACTTACAAGCACCATGGACTTCGTGGCCGAGCGGATGAACCTTAGTTCGGTCAGGTGCTGGTGGTGTTCCATGTCTGCTGGAAGGCAGACATTCTTGGCAAGGTTGAATGCCATCATGTGATCCTTCTCAGCAGCCACCGCGTCGGTATCCTGGATATCTTGGTTCTGGAAAGTCAGTTTGGGTGCCCACTTGGAGGAGCTGGCTCGATCGGAGCGCTCCGACTGCGGGCTCGGTGGAGGGCTTGGTGGAAGCATAGTTTCGTCTTCGTCAACAAGGCATGGCTCGGTTGGTGTAGTCCGGGTACACTTGCTGGGGCGAGATGAGGAGGGTTGTTGAGAAGGAAGCGCCACCACGGTTTCCTGCGTTTGGCTCGGCGGTGGTACCTCGGCGCGGTTTGTCTCGGTTAAAAGGGCCCTTACTTTGTTTCTTTTGGCCATTTCTTCTTCTTCAGTAGTACGGATGAGGTTAATTTGTGGCAAGGTTGGATCCGGTTTAGGGGCGTCCTCTAGCAAAAAATCGGTTACTCTGGCTTTGCGTCGGCTGCTATATCGGTATGTCAGTTCGAAGTTCAGCAACTTGGCCCAGTTTCTTTCTGGAAATCGTAGTGCGGCACGGAGAGTGTTCAGATTGGGGTAGCTGTAAAGAGATTGAAGATGGGCTGAATCTGTAAAAAGAATACAACTGTTAGTTCGGTTATGAAATTAGAAACCGAAGTAAAACAAAAGCAGGCAATAGAGCCGAAGTTATTATATCGGGTGCTCATTTATTCCCGTTTATACTGCGGCCTGGGATCTGGGCTTGGTGGTCTTCAAAATTCCCAGATACCCAGAAAAAATCATCATCATTCAAGTCTTTTTCCGGTGTATCTTTTATTATTCTCTCTCGGCAGCGGCGTATTCTTAAATAATAGACCCACCCATCTTCTTTTGATCCTATAGAATACTGGTGGAATAGTTCGGCTAAGCCAAGGTTAGTGCCGGCACGGCGGTTTAGCTCGGCTATACCGTTGATTATGCGGTATGAGTTTGTGGAAAGTTGGGTTGGGCATATCCTAGTTTGCCTGAGGAATTCACATAGTAAGGGCTGTACAGGGAATCTCAGGCCGGTTTCTATTATGGACAGAAGTGTGAAGGGCAAAACCAGGGTTTCCCCAAGGTATGGTATCTTGTTCAGCTAAGGTGAGATGGACGTCGTCAGGAATGTTATATTCCCTTCGAAATTCGGCCAGGCCACTAGGTGTCTCTACTAAAAATCTATACTTCCCCATTTATGTTTTAAGTTATGAATAAATTAGATCGGTCGAAGATTTGTGCTCAGTAGCTCGGTTGAGCGCTCAAAGGAGTGCCTGGGCAACCTAAGTCTGCAAAGTGGAAAACAAAGGTGTTAAGCACAGCTCGTTAGACCGTGCTACAAAGTAAAAGCAAGATAAAAGAAGTCCTATTTCGGTTATGTGAGGACCTATCTCGGTTTCAGCAAGGTGCTTTGTAGCTCGAATTGAGCAAGGGGTTTGTTAGCTCGGTCTTGGCGAGTGGTTCGATATCTCGGTTAAAGAGGAGGTTCTGTTAGACCGGTTGAGCTTCTAGGGGCAGCTTTCTGAGTTCGGTCTAAAAACTAAGAAAGCTGGTTTAGCCCCGAAGATATAGCTCGGTCAAAATTGAGGTTTCCTAGTACACTAAGTGCAGACTTAGTTCGGTTTGTTATCTCGGCTAAGGTAAATCAAAAGATGGTTTGACTTATTGAAGCTAATTGGGTAGCATAAAGTATTAGTTCGGTTGGATAGTCTGCCTAAATTCAACATCAACTACAAACAACTTTCTAGTCCGGTTGCATCATGATTTTGGATAAAAAACCAGTGTTTCTCAGGTTATTACATAAATTCAAGTGTTCTATTGCTAAGTTTTTTCCAGAAAAAGTGCAAGACCAGCAGAAGATGGAAACAAAAACATATTTTGCAAAAAAAACATAAATAGAATGCTGTGAATTAAGCAAATACGAAAACGACAAAAGCAAGACAGATTTGAGGTAACTTACCAGGTAAAGAGGAGGAAACTGAAGTAGAGAGAAACGGCAGCAAAAACCACAAAGTTTCTTCAAAAATGCAAAGAATAGAGGAACTCAGAGAAGAGGATGAATAGTGTAGTGGAGGATTTGGCTTTAGGGTTTGTTTTTGATAGAAAGCCCAAAATTTGGGCGGGACTGTTCAAATCACGCGAAGTACGAGGGCTGCGTGACAGCTGCAATAGGCCAATGAGAGCGTGCCACGTGTTATGGGAAGGAGAAACGATTCAGTTGCTGTGATTGAAGAGACGTTTTGACCGGACAAGCACAGCTCGGTTTGAGTTTAGCTCGGCTGGAAAGGCTAAAGGGTTTTTGGCTCGGCTGGAAAGGCTTAAGAACTCTAGCTCGGCTGATGGACAGGTAATCCCTATCATGCTACGCAGACGGAATTAAGGGGCAATTGAGAGAGTAATTTATATGAAAATTGGGCCGAGCTGGATAATGGGCCGTTATGGGCCACTATGCGAAGTGCTGAGTAATATGGCCGTAAAGTTACTCCGGTCTTGAAGGGGCTTTTGAAGTTAGTCCGGTCCCAAAACCCAGAAGTTAGTCCGGTCCGACGGAGGCTTGATGTTAGACCGGTCGAAGGATGCTTTGTAGTTAGACCGGTTTTAAGATGCTTTGAACTTATACCGGTCATGGCACAGTGTAACTAGCTCGGTCTAAACCTTGCTAAAAGTTAGTTCGGTTTTGGGCGTACCATGGTTCGTGCAGGAGGAACTGAGGTAAGGGTATTAAAGGAAGAACCGAACTAAAGATAGTTCGGTCTACTCTGTGGCTCGGCGTGGCCATGCTTATTTCGGTCAAATTGGAATCCGGCCATGGTAAAACCATCTCACTTGGTTTAAGCAGTGAGGGGGGTGTTGAAGGATAAGCATTATCCTTCAGGAGTAGGAATCCTAGGAGGACTCTGCATGGAGGAGTAAAAGTCCTACTAGGATTGTGCCACACGGAACCTATAAAAGCTCACAAACATCACCTATGGAGAGGTAACACAACTTTGATTTCCGAATACACAGAGTTTTTGTCTATCTGTCTAGTTTGCTGACTTAAGCATCGGAGAGGTTTCCGGCACACACCCGCCGGCTAGCTCACGTTTGTGTTTTCAGGTGATAAAGCGACGACGTACGGAAGAGCGCAGACTTGATCAACAGAATTATACGAGAAGGTTTATTTCTTTATAATTATGAGGAAATTTTAAAAGTATTAATTTTTTTGTCCTTTTAACAAGAAAATGAAGCTAGGAGGAATTTATGATCAAATTTTCCAATTTTTTTTTTTAAAGTTTGATTCTTGTCATAAACAGTGACTCATCGTCTCTCATGCTATGACCTCCACACTAAGAATATGCAAACTTAATATTAATTAAGGTATATTATATTTAAATTCCTTGATATTTGGATTTAATACATATAATTCTTAACGTTTGAAAAATTACACTAACCCCTGTCATTATAATTATTTAATAAAATAAAAATATTAAACTCATGCACTTTCTCTTTTTTTATTTTGCTTTACTTCCTCAACTTTTTTATTTTTATTTTTATTTTTTTTATTTATGAAATGAGACTATTAACCACAAGAGTAGAAATGTAATTTCTAAAACGTCAAGGGTGGAATATAATTAGACTAAATTCCAAGGGGTGTTAGTCTAATTTACCCATAAGTAGAAATTTAAACAAAAAATTAAAAATTAAAAAAAAAAGTCAATAAAATATAAATTTTTTTATTTTTTCTATTTATTTATTTATTCTAAATCATTACTAATCCGAACACAACCTAAAAGAAACTCCTCCAAGTCAGAAGAAAAATGAAGGGATTACATGTATCAATTAATATACTAATTAGTGTACCAACATAGTTATGACATTATCATTTTAAAACTATAACCTCACCCATTGTACAAATTACAAAAACTTAAAAACCTCTAAAATTGTGACATCAGCCATTAATATATATAGTATTATTATTATTATTTTTTTGGTACGGCGGAATGACTACATATGGGTATTATTCAAAGGGATAAATAAAACAGCAACGAATAATGCACCTTCCCATAATTGTCAAACATCACACTGGAAGACTAATGATGATTTCCAGAGTTGCGATTGGGAGCTCGAAAGAGCTTCCCCAAATCTGTCCCGAAATCAAAACGACGCCGTTTTCGGCGTTTTGAATTTTTTTTTTTTTTTCAGATGAAGAAGAAAATCAGAAAAGAAGGAAGAAGAAGAAGAAGAGGAGGAGAAGGAAGAAGAAGAACGAGGCGAGGCGGGGCGGGGCGGGGCGGAACTGGAGGGGCCATCAACTAGGGCGGAGGTGCGGCGGAGGCGGGGCGGGGCGGAGCTGGAGGGGCCATCAACCATGGCGGAGGAGCGGCGGGGCGGAGCTGCAACGATCGGAGCAGAGGCCATCAACCAGAGGCGACGCCGGGCGAAGGCGGAGGCGCGGCGATTGACGACGGCCTCTCCCTCTCTTTCTGTCCCTCTCCCTCTCCCTCTCCCTCTCTTTCTCTCTCTCTCCTTCTCCTTCCCTGCGTATCAGACTGAGGAAGAAGGAAAAAAAAAAAAAATTGAATGGCTGAAACGACGTCGTTTCAGCCATTCGGGGGAGAATTTTTCGAGGCATAAAACATTACCTGCTTTCTATTACATCATCATTAGATGATTGTAAAATAATCATGTCAATAATTGTAATGGCTTTTTCTTAATTTAAAAAAATGCAAAATTTACATGATTATTTTACAATTATTGAATAATAAAATACAAATATGTAATAGAAATGATCTATATACACAACAAAAGAAGGTATACACAACAAAAGACGGTACCACTTTCAAATTCAATATGAAAAAATAAGTACAAAACAACCTAGATAGTACAACTAAATCACCAAATGCATGAACTTGCTATAATGGGTTCTCAAATTCTCCTAACTATCGCTCAATGATTTTATTATTTAAAAAAAAAAATTTCCTCGACAGCAAAAACATAATGTCAAACTATCCTTCATGTTAGTTTTTGTCAAGGCAAATGGTGCAGCATCATTATGAAATTCATAACAATAATAAGGCATGGAGTGAAATTTAAAAAGTAATTTAACTTACATTGTCAAAATAAAGCACTAAACATCTCATTAAGCCAAAACAATAACAATTTGTGACTGACAATAAGTAACAGAGTAGACAAAATCCAAAAATTGTGCTTCTTGCAAAATTTAAGACAATGAAAACTAAGACACTGAAATGTCCTTTGAAACCTTATGAGGCTGCAGCAGCCCCCTTCTTCCTTGGAGCTGCTTCAGTACCTAACAAAACAAAATGTCATGAAACCAAAATTAGATATTTTTTAACAAGTGAAACCAAAATTAGGACTAAATGGAATTAATGAAAACAAAGATCATTCCCTTAAAGGATGGAAAACTTTACCTTCTCTGAAGCCACTCTTGAACCTGCGGGGAACATTACGGAGATACCTCATGCGACCAGTTCCAGTGGTCTTCCTTCGAATTGCCTTCACACTCCAGTTATCTGAATCCAAACTCAATGCAGTCAAAGATCAACAACTATTGACATGATGACTATTGTTTTTCCAATAAACTCCGAAGATCATATTTCATGAGCCTTAAACTATGTTACATGAACTTTTCTATTTTTACTAAAATAAGCATGTCCATTGAATATCACAAGGGTAAGGGTGTGGGATATATAGACGACAGTCATACCCAATTTAGACACTTGGTACCTCTAATTTTTTTTACAACATTCAAAGAAGAAAAAACTCACAGTTGCTTGTAAAGAAACATTTCTAGTCTACCATGGAGAAGAGAAATGAAAATTTCATATTTTTCTTAAATCCTATTTGCTTTCAAATACATTTCTACATAATTTAAAATATCTTAACCAAAAATAATATACATTATATAATATGTTTGTCCATGATGCATCTTCGTACCCATATCCAACTTTTGGATACATATCCCAATATCCTACAGATTAAGATTTATGAAGATTGGATGCTTGGACACACCCACAACCAAAATTAAATGGGCCCATCAATTTGCAGATAAATAAGCATACAGAAAAACAAGGAAATCACAAATTGATATCAAGCACAATATTAAGTATATTACGATATTGCTTAAGATTTCAGCAACCAGAAATCAATAAGAAACATAATAGCAATTTGAAAAGAAACGAAGAGAATTCATTGAAGTATACAAGATGAATTAATGAAAATGATTAAAAAATACAGGAATATTGAAAAATCATAAGCAAATAAGCTAAGGCCATTTAGTTGCGAAAAAAAATCGTACAAGTATACACCAAGTGAAAATCTGGGTTCCATATGGTATCTTGCTGTAATTCCAAAAAATTAATCCATTTTAATTTCTTCTATCTTATGAAGAATTAAGAAAAAGTTGAAATTGAAACAAATCAATAGATTAAGAAGCTAAAGTGTAGCAATTTTTAGTTGAGGAGCAAAGTGTAATTTGCAAGTGTAAACAGAACACAATCAACTCATTTAGTTTGTTACATCCACTGACTCAATATAAAAATAATTCATAATGAAAACTGAATCTATATAACAAATCGTATCGACGAGCATAAGAAAAATCGATCATATATCAATCTTACAATATCATGATAAACATTTTCAGCCAAAATACAAAAAATGACAATATATGTATATATATATATATATGTATATATGTAGAGAGAGAGAGAGAGAGAGAGAGAGAGAGAGCTAACAAGTCCTTTTGCGGGCGGCGGGAAAGGCACAAGCGGAGCATCGGCTCTTCTGGAGATGGAAGCTACGGCGGCCACATCTCACACAGAGGGTGTGAGTCTTGTTCCTCCTCTTTCCAAAGCTTCCTGTTCCTTTTCCCTATTTCAAATTTCCAATTCAAACATCTTAGCTTATACATACATACAAACACATTCATTCTCTATACAAGTTCTTCCGCAGATCGAAGGAGAGAGAGAGAGAGAGAGGAGAGAGAGAGAGAGAGAGAGAGAGTACCATCTCCTTGGTGGAAAAACCCTAGCTTCGAAGGTCTTCGCAGAGAAGAGATCGATCGAATCGTTAAGGTATTTATATGGCCACTTGTAGAGTGAATTAGGGTTTTGAAGGGTTGACTGCGCTTACCTGCGTATTTTAGTGTTGTCGGGTTGGCCCGTTGATTAACCGATCGGGCTATATTTTCATACACTTAGGCCTCGTTTGACAAGTGTCCATTTTAGCTAAAAAGTCAAAAAATTATTAAAAAAACTAAAAAGCTAACAACTCATACCAAAAAGTCAAAGATTCCATTTTCTCTCTACTTTTTGCACATCTTTTCGTAAAAAACCAAAAAGTCATCCAAAACATACTAGTTTTTTTTACATCACATTTTAGCCAAAAAGCCAAAAAGTTACTAAAAAAGCCTGTTCCCAAACGAGGCCTTAGGCATTATTTGACATGAAAAATGTTTGATAGTTCGAATTTCTATGACTTAAATAATTCAAATATATTTGTTGGCTTTTTGGCTTTTCGAAGGGTAATTTTGTAAATGCGAGCGTGCCAGCAAGGATCAATCAGTCCTTACAAAAATTATAATTGTCAACCAATTATCAGACGATTGTGTTTTAGTTCTTTCAGCCTCAATGAAGAGGACTTTTACTGGTGGCTTGATTTAGGAGAATTTAAGAGAAATAACAGTTAATATGAAGAACAATCGAAGTATTTCATTAAAATGAACACTTACAATAGTTCAAACTCAGCCTCGAAGAGTTTTACAGCAACAGTCTACTTGAATCTACTTGAAACTACTCCTATGAATCGAAGTGCAGTGCTGGTATTAAAGTGCAGGTATTTAAAGAACAAGAAATATAAAACTGGAAAAGAAAATATGAAGTAAAGACTGGTTTGTATGATCTGAGTCTGGGGGTTTTTCTGAGGGCTTCCCTGCTATTTATACTTGTCAAAGATGACCTTCGAACTGCACTTCAGACTGTCGAACTGCTCCTCCATGATCGCTGATCATGTTGCCTTAGAAGTAGTCCCACTACGCCATCTCTTGCAGTTGAGCTTCCCTCCTGTATTTGAATTTAAATATGAGTAACCGTTGAAGCCACGTCACTTTGTATCTCTTTACTGATCTAGTACTACTCAGATCACGTAAGAACCAATGTTCATTGCCACGTGTTCGATCAGGATCGAGGACTTGAATTTTCTTCCCATAATACCCTTAATCTGCCACGTGTCAAACTATGATTTGGCTTTACAAAATATGTAGCCAACAATATTAAAATGACGTTGTTGTACCTGTAAAATGATGTCATTTTAAGATATTTGAGTCATGAAAATTCGGACTACCAAACATTGTTGATTTGACATTTCCTATATTAGTACATTTTTTTATCTTTTTATATTTTTTAGATTCCATCATCCTTTTATTTTTTTACATATCTTTTTGTAAAAAGTTAAAAATATGCTTATTTAGATCATTCCAAACTCTCTCTAATTTCTTTCAGTTCACATATTTAATAAATTTTTTATTAATATAATTTCATCTTAAAATAAAATATCAAAATACTCTTATCTTATTTCACCCAAACCTTAGTCCTCAAAAATCACAACCATCTTCCATCACTAGTGCTACCTCCCTCTCTTACGCGAGCCCTTCCTATTATCTTTTTCCCTCTCCGTTTTCAACCACCTTCCGCCATTAACTATACATTCCCATAAGCCCTTTGCCATGAACCACCTACTGAGGTTAACTGTAGAAGTCTAGAATAGAAGGCGATGAGCTACAAGCGGTGGCGTGGTGGTGGCGATAGAGAACTAAGTGCATGTTTGAGATCATCTATAATAGACAAAAAGTCAAAAAATTACTAAAAAAGTAAAAAAGTTAATACTATTCACTAATCAAAAAAGTCAACCTACACAGAGGGCAAAAAGACTAAAAAGCCCTTGCTGACATGCACGGAAATTAAAAAAAGAAAAGAAAAAGCGCAGCAGTCAGCAGCATAGTGCAGGTCAGTGCTCAGAAGGGCACTTCGGTAATTTTGCTAATTGATACAATATTTTAATATACATTTTTTTTGTAAAAAGTCAAAAAGTTATCTCAAACATACATATTTTTTTCTCTACTTTTTTAGTCAAAAAGTCAAAGAGTGCACTTGTATAGTTCATCCCAAACAACCCCTAAGAGTGGCGGTAGTGGCGATGAATGAATAAGTGGATGGAAGAAATATTAAAGTTTTGAAATTGAAGGTGAGGGTATTATTAGAATAAAAAGATGTGCACTGAGAATTTTTATTTTTTGAATGTGTGTATTGAGAATGTGTTTATTAAGTATGTATTATATTATACTAAGAAAAATTAGTGTGTGAAATAGAAATTATCCCTGTGAGAACCTGCATTTAATTATTTAAAAAGAAAATAAATGAATAAATAAATTAATTAATTTTATCCAGAGTCTATCTAAAAATATATATTAGTGTATAAGTTAGTTTCAAATTAAACCAAATTTAATCACTAACAAAGTCCTTATTAAGAATAATAATATAGTGTGTATTCAATATTTATTGTTTATAAATTATTTTAATAAGGATTCAACATGATAATTATCTTTGCTAAATAATTTAGTTAAAAATCTTAGTGTATTAAAAAAAATAAAAAATAAAAAAAATCTAAAATTTCAAATTTTTCTGTGGTAGTAAATGCCACATGTTTGCATGCATGCCATACAGGGACTATAACCCCATAATGCTTCTTGAAATTGAGATATACGAAATGACTAGACAGAATGATGAGAAGAGAGAGAGAAAAGGGGGGGGGGGGCTTAGCAAGCATTGTATATATATGCATGCTTGCATTCAGATGAGGAAAAGAAGAAAAATTGTGAAGCAGCTAAACTGAGTAGGAGAAGAAGAAGAGTAGAAGATTAAAGAAGCCAAACTTTTCTACCATTTCATCATCCTATTATTAAGTATGAAAACTCTCTCAATCCTCTCATTTTTTTTTTTAATTGTTGAAATTTTCATATTGTATTTATATGATAAAATGGCTAAACTTGTAGATAGAATTTTATAGTTCTATGTAAATTTGTGATTTGTATATCAAATATTTGAAAATATTGGTAGTCTTAAAATCATGATATTATTGTGAAAATAGGCTTGCACGTGTAGTTTATACTATTAAAGAGAGGATTGAAGATTTTATTTGGCTCTTAAATCTGCCAAAAAGTTATATGAATTTTTAGACAATTTTATACTTAAAATTTGGAGATCATTTATTCTACAAAGTTGTTGATAATAATATCTAGTTCATTCACAAATTTTTGCAACAATTATTGAGTTTTGTACGATTTTATATAAATTTTTAACCAAATCTAGAACTGTAAGACAGATTTTACTCTATGTTGGAAAAATCATTAAAACTTCTATATTAAACCAAATCTGGTAATTTCTAAATAAAAAATGAAATTTGAGAAGTCTAGTTTCATAATAAATTTTTAGATTATGGAATTGATTTATAAATTTAAGTATGGAATTAATTTAAGAAAATGTGATAAATCTGTGTTACAAACTTTCTTGAAATTTTTCAAAATTATTTACAATTTATTTTTAGAAAATGCTTCCTGAAAAATGACCATAACATGTTTATTGAGTATTATATAAATTTTTACGAATTTTAGAGTTGAATAAGTAATTTATTTATAATTTTAATTACGAGATATACATTTTGAAAAATTTTGGCAGATTGAGGGGGAATGAAAAATTATCTCTTAAATTATTTATTTGGACTAAAATTTAATATTGTGCTAGCCTAATCTTGTAAATTAAAAATCCATGCATGTGTGTGATTATGGTTTATTTCTTTTGTATCTACATTATTATTTCATACCATAATTGTTTATTTAAATTTTGTACATTAATTTATTAATGTATGGCATGTGCAATATTTTATGTTGGGAATTTTAATGAGTTGATATAACATTATTGGTGATTTAAATTTGAATTATTTGTGATTAATATAAAAACTAATTGAAATATAAAGTTAATGATCGAGGGTTAATACCGGTAGCTCAGGGTGAGTTCTGGTTTTTTAATAATTTTTATATAATTATATCGTGAAATCCTAAGATGGCACAGGACTTATTTGAACCATTTTTTGTATTCGGTTTTGGAATAAGGGTGGATGTGCGGGTGACACACAGAGAGGTTACATACCATTGGCAAGCCATTCCTGTCACGGTCCAAACTCGCGCCTATAGGTTTAGCGTCATAACCGGCCAGTAATCCTTGGATTGCTGAAGGCCTCTTAACAAACTAACGTGAAAATTAGGGGCTGCGGAAGCAATAAACAGAAATATACATAGTCCATTGAGCTGTGAAGACATACATGAGACAGATATTCTTAAACTTTAATAAAGATACGTGTGACGTCAAAAGATACAGTTGATACACGTCACTTAATGTACTATACATATAAACAGAAATTTGTCCATAATCAAAACAAAAGAACCAAAGTCTTAAATACAAAAAACATGGCCACGGGACTTGACATGATCTGGAACCTCCTCGGGAGGCACAAAGGGTAGCTGACAAACACAAAATCCTTCAGGCATCATCTTAAGCCTAATCGCGCGCCTGGTCACCTACATATAAAATATAAATAGTGAGCGGGAGCCCAGTGAATAATAACAAAGTAAAGGGTTTTAATGAATGATGTCCATCATAGAGTTAGAAATTAGAGTTTATATCAGAAACAGAGTCTCATGCATATTCAGATTTCAAACCAGAAACAGATTCATATACTTGTTCATATTCATTTTCAAAGTTCACATATTTCACATCATAGTACGTGGCACATTTATTAGCGTTAACAAATTCGATGACCCATAAAGGGACAGCCATGAAGGCATTCTGATGACCCATAAAGAGACAACCATAAGGCATTCCGATGACTTGTGTGCACAGAGACGTTTCTGATGATGTTACGACCCAAACCCGCCTCTATGGGTTTAGCACCGTAACCGGCCAGTAATCCTAGATTACCGAAGGCCTGCTTAAGAGTAATACAGTAAAACAGAGTACAGGGGCTTGGCGGAAGCCAATACAGTAAATAAACAATGTCCAATGAGCTGTGACCGTCTGTATGCCAAAAAAAGATTTTTCATACATTTATACAGAACAGTACGAAACAGTATGCATATATATACAACCAGTCAGTACAGGGACTTAATCCCTGATAAACAGTACAGAGCAAACGTTCAGTCTATACAGTAAATAAAACAGTACAGTAAGGGGGAATACTAAAACACCCCATAGCCTAAGCTTGGCAGGCTCGGAACCTCGCAGTGAGGCACATTGGTTGGCTTGACAAAACTGGGAATCTACCCCGACGCTTCTAGCTTTGATCCGGTGCCTGACCACCTACATATATATATGAGCAGTGAGCTAAAGCCCAGTGAATAACATAATGCGTAAAGAGGTTTAGAATGAATGTCCTTCCAGTAATGAAAACAGTTCAATTCAATGTGTATATCAGTCGTTCAGTACAGTAAACAGTCATATGTGGTACATCCATTAGCATAACAGTAACAGTAGGTCTTAAAAGACCGAATAGTAATGATGGCCATCAATCAGTAAACAGTAGTGGTTCCACGAGGGAACCGACAGAGATCTCTGTAACAGTAACAGTAAACAGTAGGTGCTAAGGATGCCACAGTACAGTTCAGAAATAAATGATATACATTCATTCAGTAGTCAATATTAGTTCGGTAAACAGTTCAGTTCAGTATTCAAAAGATAATCATTTGAACATATCTTTACACAATTGTTACTCACAGAGTTCTGGGCTACAGTGAACTAGAGCGTCTCCTCGGAAAGCCAACCCTATACAGTTAACAGATTGAACACACACTAAGCTATACAGTTGGGAAAGATAATAATTTAATCCCTAAATTTGCCTCGGTGTGTTCTACATCCATATCCTCTTTAAGATGCCTTAAACTAGGCCTAGGAATGCCTAGGATGGAAAGAGGATGCAAAGATGCACTAGAAAACACTTTACAAAATTTGCTGAAAACAGGGGTCTCGCTCGAGCGAGGCTTTCTTCGCTCGAGCGGACATGCAGACAAAGGAGCTCCGCTCGAGCGTGGATTCCGTCGCTCGAGCGGACTGCGTGCTACAGTAAAAATGCTGGATGCTCAGATTTTACGCCCGATGCTCGCTCGAGCGTGAGACACAGCTCTTCGCTCGAGCGTAGGTCCCTTCGCTCGAGCGTACGCCTGCGCGCACCAAGATGCTGAGAGCTTGAAATTTACGCTCGAGCCACCATTCCCTCGCTCGAGCGGAGCTCAGAAGAAACGATGGTCGCTCGAGCGTAGAAGCCAAATTCTGGAATTTCCAGATTTGCCTCCCAAGCTCAAACCAAGCATTCCTAAGCTCAAAATTCGACCTCTTGGGCCCAAATCCTGGAAAACACATCCAAACTCAATATACAACAAGTTTCAAAGCTCAATTTGTGAATTTAAAGCCCAAGGGTGAATCAATTAAATCCAAATTTCAAACCCATTTTCATGAACATGAAGAACATGCAAACATGCATGAATTCAAACCATTTCAAAACTTCAAAACATGCTCTAATGAGCTCATTCTTTTCAAAACAAGTTGAAAACATGGACTTAAGCTTAATTATGAACATGCATGTGACAATTTGCCATGAAATCAACTCAAAATTCATCAATACACATGCATGCATGAAATGAGTTCTAATTCAACATGCTAGGACTAACTCATGCCTTAACTCTACAATTAGACATGGATCATGCAAGAACAAGTTCAATTCACAAATAAGAGAGTAATCACACTACCTTAGGTCTTGTATTCAAGGTTTAGGAGCTCAATTGGCAACTACACTTCAATTTCCTTCAATTACCAAGCAATAACACAAGATGAACTCACTTCTCTTAATTCCTCTCTCTCTAAGGTCGGTTGTGTGCTCAATATGTGGCTGATGAAATGTTGTGCAAGTGTATAACAATGCTCCAATGTGTGTGAGGTAGTGGGCCACTAAGTGGCGAGATTGTAAATAAGTCGAACTTTGCATTTTATCAATATTTAATCTAATTTAATCATACCTAATCAGTTTTCGGGTAATTGTACCATAAAATCACAGAAATTCTACTGATCATGGAACATCAATCAATTTTGAATTCGGCCGCCGATAAGGCCTTCAATTAACAGTTTAAACATAAAAACTGAACAGATAATTAAACACTCCAACAGATAAACATGCAATTAAACAGATACAGTTAATCGATTCAGTTTCAGATTTCAATCAGTCAGTTCAGTAATTCGATCAGTTCAATTATCAGTCAAGATCAGTCTCAATTTAACAGGAATCGGTAATTAATCAGTAATTTGTCGGTAACAGCGTGGGGGTTGTTACAGTCTCCCCTCCTTAAAAAGAGTTTAGTCCTCTAAACTCGAGTTACCTTCATTCTGGAAGAAAACAGGGTTCAGCGGGAACAAGTCGGGATATCTCTTGGCCATGTCATCTTCCCTTTCCCAAGTGGCATACACGCCACCATGGTTTTGCCAGTCTACTTTCACTAACGGGATCTCTTGTTTCTCAGTTTCTTGATCCGTCTGTTTACAATCTGTATAGGCCGTTCCTCGTAAGTGTAGTCATCACTCAACACTACCGAGTAGGCTCAATCACATGGAAAGGATCCCGGAGATAATCTCTCAACATAGAGATGTGGAAGACGTTGTGCATATGCTCCATTTCAGGAGGAAGCGCAACCTGATACGCCACCGGATTGATTTTCTCAATAACCTCATACGGCCCGACATATCTCGGCGCTAACTTGCCTTTGACTCCAAAACGAGTCTGGCCTTTCATTGGTGTCACTTTCACAAACACGTGATCACCCACTTCATATTCTCGGTCTCGTCTTCTAACATCTGCATAACTTTTCTGTCGGCTCTGTGCAGTTTTCAGTCTCTGTTGAATCAGTTTCACCTTTTTAGTTGTCTCATACACAATCTCGGGCCCATCTCCAACTTCTGCCCAGCAGATCGGAGATCTACATTTTCTGCCATACAATGTCTCGAAAGGCGCCATACCAATACTTGAATGGTAACTATTGTTGTAGGCAAATTCAGCCAATGGCAAATGACTTTCCCAGTTTCCCTGAAAATCAAGGACACACATTCTCAATAAATCCTCCAGAGTCTGGATGGTCCTTTCTGACTGTCCATCTGTCTGAGGATGATAGGCACTACTCATTCTCAATTCAGTACCCAATGCAGTCTGTAGGCTTTGCCAAAACCTCGATGTAAACTTCGAATCCCTGTCAGAAACAATGGACACATGCACTCCATGCAGTCTAACAATTTCATCAATATAAATTACAGCCAACTTGTCCGCATTATAAATTGTCTTGACAGGTAAGAAGTGAGCAGATTTGGTCAGTCTATCAACAATAACCCAAATTGAATCCATACCTTTTCTGGAGCGAGGCAATCCAACGATAAAATCCATCGTGATATGCTCCCATTTCCACTCCGGTATGGGTAAGGGTTGCAGTAAGCCTGCGGGTCGCTGATGTTCCGCTTTGACTTGTTGGCAATGAAGACATTTTGACACAAAGTCGGCAATTTCTTTCTTCATTCCCGGCCACCAAAAATTCTGTTTCAGATCTTGGTACATTTTCGTATTCCCTGGGTGGATAGAAAATTTTGAATTGTGGCCCTCTTGCAGAACTCTTCTTTTCAGTTCAGTGTCATTCGGTACACACAGTCTTTCTTGAAATTTCAGTACATTGCTTTCAAATTTGAACCCCGGTCTCGGTTTAGATTCTCTTTCTTCGATGATCTTCCTCAAGAAGTCATCCGTTTGCTGTTTCTCCTTAATTTCTTCGATCAATGCCGGTTGAGCAGCAATAGCAGCTATTGTCCACCTTGTTCTCTCAAAACAACTTCAATTTCAGATTTTTCAAGGTCACAAAGCAACTCTTTCTGTCCAGTGAGCAAACAAGCTAAATTTGCAATCGATTTTCCGGCTCAGTGCATCGGCAACGGTGTTGGCTTTTCCCGGATGGTACAGAATCTGTAGGTCGTAATCTTTAATCAGTTCTAGCCATCTCCGTTGTCTCATGTTCAGTTCTTTCTGGGTGAAGAAGTATTTCAGACTCTTGTGGTCGGTATAAACTTCACATGTCGCCCCATACAGGTAGTGACGCCAGATTTTCAGTGCAAACACTACTGCAGCCAGTTCCAGATCATGGGTTGGGTAGTTCTTTTCATGTGGTCTCAGTTGTCGGGAAGCATAAGCAATAACTCTCCCATTCTGCATTAAAACACATCCCAAACCCTTATGAGAAGCATCACTAAATACAGTATAACCATCCGTACCTGAAGGTAAGGTAAGAACAGGTGCAGTCACAAGTCGAGTTTTCAACTCCTGAAATGCTGATTCCCTCTGGTCAGTCCAGTCAAATGATGTCCCCTTCTGTGTCAGTTGAGTCAATGGTAAGGCAATTTTGGAGAAATCTTTGACAAATCTTCTGTAATATCCAGCCAATCCCAAAAAGCTTCGGACTTCTGTCACATTTGTTGGTCTAGGCCAGTTCACTACAGCTTCAATTTTCTGCGGATCAACAGAAATTCCATCTTTGCTAACAACATGCCCCAAAAACATAACATGATCAAGCCAAAACTCACATTTAGACAGTTTAGCATACAGTTTCTGTTCTCTTAGGGTCTGCAGGGCAAGTCTCAGATGATGTTCATGTTGTTCTATACTTTTGGAGTAAATCAATATGTCATCAATAAATACCACAATAAAGTCATCAAGGTACGGTTTAAAGATTCTATTCATGAGGTCCATAAATGCTGCAGGTGCATTGGTAACTCCAAAAGGCATAACTAAAAATTCGTAATGTCCATACCTCGTTCTAAAAGCAGTTTTATCAATGTCTCCCGGTTTAACTTTCAGTTGATGGTACCCCGATCTGAGATCAATCTTGGAAAACACTTGAGCACCCTGTAACTGATCAAATAAGTCATCAATACGCGGTAATGGATATTTGTTTTTCACAGTTACCTTGTTCAGTTCACGGTAGTCAATGCACAGTCTCAATGAGCCGTCTTTCTTTTTCACAAACAAAACCGGTGCACCCCACGGTGAAGTACTAGGCCTGATAAACTTCTTGTCTAGCAGTTCTTGCAATTGCACTTTCAGTTCTTTCAATTCAGTTGGAGCCATTCTGTAAGGAGCTTTCGATACAGGCTGTGTTCCCGGAATCACATCAACGGTGAATTCAATCTCCCTGTCAATCAAATCCCCTGGTAGATCATCTGGAAAAACATCTGGGAATTCTCTGACTATAGGAATACAGTTTACATCAGTTTTAATATCACAGTAGATACAGTCAGTACAGAACACAGATATCCTTTACACCCCTTTCTAATCAATTTAACAGCTTTGACAGAAGAAATCAAATACGGAGGAGGTACTACTCCAACCCCATTAAACACGAATTCGGGTAACCCAGGTGGACGGAAAACAACTTGTTTTGTCACACAGTCAATGGTGGCATGATATTTTTGTAACCAGTCCATCCCCAATATTACATCAAAATGATCAATGTTCAATGGCAGTAAATCAATAAACAGATGCATATCCCCAACAATGATTTCACATGCAGGGTACATATAAGCACATGTCATGGATCCTCCTACGGGTGATGATACAGCTAGCAGATAGTTCATAGGTTCTAAGGGTCTATTCAATTTCCGTGAAAAAGCATGCGATACATATGAGTGTGTAGACCCCGAATCAATCAGTACATATGCACTTTGAGCACAAATAGAGAGGATACCTGACACGACGGTTTCAGTATTTTGCACGTCTCCCGGTACTAGGGCAAACACTCGGCCCTGCCTCATCGGCTCTTTCCCGGTAGCTTTGGGGTTAGGCTTTGGTGCTACAGTTGATGCTGCGGCGCTGCCTGCAGCTTTACTATTGCCCGGAGCAGTGGAAGGGCAATCTTTCACCATGTGGCCCACTTTGCCACACCTGTAACAAGCACCAGAGATTTTATAACAAACTCCTTTATGGTTCTTACCGCATTCGGAACAGGGCGGAAAGGGACGGTTTCCTTGACTAGAAGTAGTCGTTGACCCTGTATTTTGCTTTTTGTTCAATTGATTATGCTTGCCTTTCTTGAATTTGGAATTCTGTCGTTTACCACGCCATTCAGACGCCGGTGTTTCAGATTGTTTCACAGCTTCGATGTTTGACTCGGCCATCAATGCTCGGTCAAGAACACCCACATAGGTCGGTAGCTTTAAGACATTTATTCTGTCCAGTATTGCAACATTCAGGCCGCCTTCAAACCTTCTGGCCTTCTTGTAATCAGTATCCACCATATGTGGCGCATATCTAGCAAGTCCGGTAAACTTTGTTTCGTATTCGGCAACGGACATCGTGCCCTGCCTCAGTTGTTCAAATTCAGTCACCTTCCTATCCCTGACACATTGAGGGAAGTACTTTTCAAAGAAGGCCACTTTGAATTGAGCCCAAGTCATAACGGTGTTGTCCTCACGGGTAAGCATCCACCACCTTCTTGCTTCCTCTTGCAAAGTAAAGGTAGCCAGCAGCACTTTATGTGCCTCAGAACATGGAAAAACCTCAAACAATTTTTCGTCTCAAGACCCAAGCTTCAGCCTTTAACGGTTCAAGGCCTCCCTGAAAGGATGGCGGTTTCAGTTTGCTGAACTTCTGGGTGAGAGCAATTATATCCCCATCATTCACATTCACATTCGGTTCCGGTACAGCCGGAGGAGGAGGTGGGGGCTGTTGATTCTGTTGTTGCTCAAGTCTAGCAGTTATCAGTTCCATCATTCTTTCCATTCTTGCCATTCTTGCCTCAGTGGATGAGGACTCAGATTCATTTGCATTATCCATTTCACTATAAGCAGTTATAACAAGTATAAACATAAACAGTTTAACACATTAGCACATATTCAGTTATGTCATAACCACACACTTAACATGCTCATGTAATGCCCTAATCGCTTTTCTAGGACACTCTATAGCTCATTTGGACACGTGTGTGCGGTATAACTCGTGGTTAAGTATCGCTCTGATACCACTCTGTCACGACCCAAACCCGCCCCTATGGGTTTAGCACCGTAACCGGCCAGTAATCCTAGATTACCGAAGGCCTGCTTAACAGTAATACAGTAAAACAGAGTACAGGGGCTTGGCGGAAGCCAATACAGTAAATAAACAATGTCCAATGAGCTGTGACAGTCTGTATGCAAAAAGATTTTTCATACATTTATACAGAACAGTACGAAACAGTATGCATATATATGCCACCAGTCAGTACAGGGACTTAATCCCTGATTAACAGTACAGTGCAACGTTCAGTCTATACAGTAAATAAACAGTACAGTAAGGGGGAATACTAAAACACCCCATAGCCTAAGCTTGGCAGGCTCGGAACCTCGCAGTGAGGCACATTGGTTGGCTTGACAAAACTGGGAATCTACCCCGACGCTTCTAGCTTTGATCCGGTGCCTGACCACCTACATATATATATGAGCAGTGAGCTAAAGCCCAGTGAATAACATAATGCGTAAAGAGGTTTAGAATGAATGTCCTTACAGTAATGAAAACAGTTCAATTCAATGTGTATATCAGTCGTTCAGTACAGTAAACAGTCATATGTGGTACATCCATTAGCATAACAGTAACAGTAGGTCTTAAAAGACCGAACAGTAATGATGGCCATCAATCAGTAAACAGTAGTGGTTCCACGAGGGAACCGACAGAGATCTCTGTAACAGTAACAGTAAACAGTAGGTGCTAAGGATGCCACAGTACAGTTCAGAAATAAAGGACATACATTCATTCAGTAATCAATATCAGTTCAGTAAACAGTTCAGTTCAGTATTCAAAAGATAATCATTTGAACATATCTTTACACAATTGTTACTCACAGAGTTCTGGGCTACAGTGAACTAGAGCGTCTCCTCGGAAAGCCAACCCTATACAGTTAACAGATTGAACACACACTAAGCTATACAGTTGGGAAAGATAATAATTTAATCCCTAAATTTGCCTCGGTGTGTTCTACATCTATATCCTCTTTAAGATGCCTTAAACTAGGCCTAGGAATGCCTAGGATGGAAAGAGGATGCAAAGATGCACTAGAAAACACTTTACAAAATTTGCTGAAAACAAGGGTCTCGCTCGAGCGAGGCTTTCTTCGCTCGAGCGGACATGCAGACAAAGGAGCTCCGCTCGAGCGTGGATTCCGTCGCTCAAGCGGACTGCGTGCTACAGTAAAAATGCTGGATGCTCAGATTTTACGCCCGATGCTCGCTCGAGCGTGAGACACAGCTCTTCGCTCGAGCGTAGGTCCCTTCGCTCAAGCGTACGCCTGCGCGCACCAAGATGCTGAGAGCTGTGTATTTACGCTCGAGCCACCATTCCCTCGCTCGAGCGGAGCTCAGAAGAAACGATGGTCGCTCGAGCGTAGAATCCTTCGCTCGAGCGTAGAAGCCAAATTCTGGAATTTCCAGATTTGCCTCCCAAGCTCAAACCAAGCATTCCTAAGCTCAAAATTCGACCTCTTGGGCCCAAATCTGGAAAACACATCCAAACTCAATATACAACAAGTTTCAAAGCTCAATTTGTGAATTTAAAGCCCAAGGGTGAATCAATTAAATCCAAATTTCAAACCCATTTTCATGAACATGAAGAACATGCAAACATGCATGAATTCAAACCATTTCAAAACTTCAAAATGCTCTAATGAGCTCATTCTTTTCAAAACAAGTTGAAAACATGGACTTAAGCTTAATTATGAACATGCATGTGACAATTTGCCATGAAATCAACTCAAAATTCATCAATACACACATGCATGCATGAAATGAGTTCTAATTCAACATGCTAGGACTAACTCTGCCTTAACTCTACAATTAGACATGGATCATGCAAGAACAAGTTCAATTCACAAATAAGAGAGTAATCACACTACCTTAGGTCTTGTATTCAAGGTTTAGGAGCTCAATTGGCAACTACACTTCAATTTCCTTCAATTACCAAGCAATAACACAAGATGAACCCACTTCTCTTAATTCCTCTCTCTCTAAGGTCGGTTGTGTGCTCAATATGTGGCTGATGAAATGTTGTGCAAGTGTATAACAATGCTCCAACGTGTGTGAGGTAGTGGGCCACTAAGTGGCGAGATTGTAAATAAGTCGAACGTTGCATTTTATCAATATTTAATCTAATTTAATCATACCTAATCAGTTTTCGGGTAATTGTACCATAAAATCACAGAAATTCTACTGATCATGGAACATCAATCAATTTTGAATTCGGCCACCGATAAAGCCTTTAATTAACAGTTTAAACATAAAAACTGAACAGATAATTAAACACTCCAACAGATAAACATGCAATTAAACAGATACAGTTAATCGATTCAGTTTCATATTTCAATCAGTCAGTTCAGTAATTCGATCAGTTCAATTATCAGTCAAGATCAGTCTCAATTTAACAGGAATCGGTAATTAATCAGTAATTGGTCGGTAACAGCGTGGGGGTTGTTACAGATGACCCATAAAGGGACGGCCGTAAAGGCATTCCGATAATCCATAAAGGGACCTGATGACCCGTAGAGGGACGCAAAATACCACATGATGCTATGGATGCCATGAGCACAGTTTAGAAACTTGGGCGATCATTCATTCACACGAAACATAGCATTTCAGAAAACTAATCATGTCGTATCATCAGAAAATAATCAAAGTATAACATAACTTTATAGAGTTATTACTCACAAATAACAGATGGCTCCAAATAGATGAATAGAGTAGGCGATTCAGATATCTTGTGGCGCGTGACCTACATAGGTACAAAGCGAATACATATTGAATTACACACCTGGAAATATTTACTTTGTTCTTTCTTATCTTGGTGTGTCTCTATTTTAATCCTCATTATTGTGTCTTAATCTTGGCCTAGGAATGCCTAGAATGGAATGAGGATGCAAAAATGCACTTGAAAACACTTAACAAAACTTGCTGAAAACAGGGTCCTCGCTCAAGCAGACATGCAAAATGTGAGTGGTCACTCGAGTGCAAGATCTGTCGCTCGAGCGGTCTGTAAACTTTTGCAAAAGTGTTGGTTGCTTGATTTTTCCGCTCAATGCTCGCTTGACGCTTGCTCGAGCCTGAGAGACATGCCCTCACTCGAGTGCAACTTTTGTCGCTTGAGTGGCTTGCAAAACAAAAAAACTTCTAGGAGCATGCATTTCACTCTCGAGCGGACTTCTGATCGCTCGAGCGGAAGTGCATGCACTCAGAGTGGTCGCTCAAGCGTGGATTCTTTCGCTTGGGCGTAGGAGTAGAATTCTGGAATTTCCAGATTTGCTCCCAAGTTCAAAACTCAATTTCAAAACCTTTAAAACACATCCTTTTGGACCAAAACTTAGTAAAACATTGAGAAACTCATAATACATGATGAATTACAATCTGTCTCGCAAAATTAAGCCCAAAAGCTATGCTAATTGTAGTAAACAAAACTTGAAACTTAGATAACATAACTTGTATGTAATGTCATGAATTCCAACATTCCAAAACATGATCAAATGAGTCATTAAGCTCAAAAACAAGTTGAATTCTTTGAACAAAACTAAGATATGAACATGTATGTGAGAATTCTTGTAAAAATAACTTCAAAACTTCATGATATACACATGCATGTATGATTTAAGCAACGATTCTTTAATCTTAGCTCATTCTCATGTTAGTCCACCTCCTTTACTTGAATTCTTGCAAAAACTAACTCAATTACACAACTAAGGGTTGGATTTCTTACCTTAGATGCTCAACTATGGTTATATGGTTGAAATTCTTAGTCAAATCTCCAAATTCTCAATCGGCTCCTATGTTGAAGCCACTCTCCTCTTAGTCTCTCTTTCTCTACACGTTTGAACTCAATCAAGAGGAAATGGGAGTGCAAAAAGTGTATATGAAGTGTTGAGGTGGCCTTATATAGGCTTGGTTAATGGCCTAGTTACTTTGTTGATCAATTAATCAATTGGGCATTAATTTATTCTAATTTAATCGTTTCAAATTGAATTTTAATTAAACCTATCATAAAATTCTAAAAATTCTAATTAACACAAAAACCAAGTCAAATTTTGAATTGGATGCCGATAAGGCCTTCAATTCGCAAATCGAAACGAAAACATGAATAGATCTTTCTACGTTAAACATATATAAACACAAATAAGGCAACATATGATGCAAAATTTCACTTTAATTACTTATTAAGCATAATTAAACATGGATTAACGTTAATCATGGGTTGGGGTTGTTACAGTTCCCTTGGGGTAGACCATAGATGCCACGGCTTGGGTATATAACTCTGGGTGTAGGCATCTTTGGTAGTTCTTGAATAATTGACCAATGAGGGGTTTTCAAATTAACCATGGCCATGGCTTAGTGGTTGGTAAAAAAAATCTCTTTGGTGAGATTTGAGTGTCACCTAAACTATTAAAATTGTCAAAATTATTATAATGGTTGTTACATTTATCATGCTACTAATTTTTATTTATTATTATTTTAATTGTCATGATTTGATTATTTTCTCTTAAAAAGAATGGTAGGTTGGTTATGTTTTCTTACTGTGTTGCAAAACTCGTGGCATATATTTTGTTGCCTTAGCGTTTTATGCCAGATTATAACGAGGAAGGGACTGAAGCCGAAATTGGGGCCGCTGCTAATATAGAACCGTGGCTATCTTGAAATCAATAATATAGCAAAATAAAATTTTATTATCTTTTGTATTAGTAATTACGAATGTTATAAAGTTGTTGTAATATTGTATGCGGACTCGTAATTTTGTTTTGTTGTTAAACTTTGACTATGTAAGAATTTAAATTTTTCTAATTAGTTGTTAAAATTTTATTTAGCAAGTTATTTGTTATTTAAATTTTATGATATTCTAAAAAAATATTTGAGGCGTTACAATCCCAACAATATTGATTTTTATTTGGCAAAATTATGATTGAATCCTATTGTAGACACCCAATTTTTGACCGTCCTCAAGACTTGGACGTCATCGTTTGAACACTCGATGATTATCCATGTTCGTGTTCGTCTTGAGTTCTCGGAGGTTTCAGCCGCGCGCCTTACCTCAAGACCTCTCGACTTATTTGTTTTGTGCTTGGTTGTGGACCAAGCACTTAGGTTTTTGCCTCTGAGGGTAGGAAATGGCTTGTTGGCCACCCCCACACCTCACTGGCCTTGGCATGTTGCCACCGGCCCTGTTTTATTGCTACCGGCCAAAAGTGTTGGCCGGTCGGCAATGTTCTTGGTCGGCCGACCATTATTTTGGTCGATCGGTCACTTTTTCTGGCCGAGACCTTTTCTTTGCCTTTTTTTAGGCATTATGCATGTCAGCTGTGCTAGCTGGTAAGCCCAGACCCTGCCCTCCATACACGTGTATGGAGGATTCGCACCCTTGTTTCAGCTTCTTGAGGAAGCTTGAACCTTTTGAACCCTTGTTTTAGCTTCTTGAGGAAGCTTGAACCTTTTGAACCTTTGTTTTAGCTTCTTGAGGAAGCTTGAACCTCTTGAACCTTTGCTCTAGCTTCTCCAAAAAGCTTGAACCTTTGCCCTAGCGTTTTCAAGAAGCTTGAACCCTCTTGTTTCTCTATAAGAGAGGCCCTCTCTCTCCTTTAGAGAGGTTGAGAAAAATTGTCTAAGGCACAAGGGTTGTATCTCTCTCTATATCTCTATATTTAGGCTTAGAAAGTGTTGGTTCTTGACCCCTTTGCACCACAACTCTTAAGCACACACCTCTACCATTGTTCTAAGGTTCTTGGAGGGTCTTGAGAGGTCTGAAAGGGCTGGTTTTTGGTCCAAGAAGCTGCTGTCTTTGCTGAGCTACAAGGGTAACTCATTTCCCCTCTTTTAAGCATTATTTTGATCCTTCTCTTAGCCTTATTTGCATACATACTTGAGCTTTGTTGTCAACTGAAAAAAGCTTCATATTTAAGTGTTTTTCATGTTTGTTTAAGATCATTTTGGTGTTGGGGGTCATCTACCCTCTTGCATGCTTGTTTTGGCTTTGTTTTGTGCCATGCCATAAGGCATTCGAGATAGTCTTTGCTTGGCCTTCCTACCACTGAAATCCAGTGGATTTTCAGTGGTGGTTTTGTGGTTTTGAGGGCCAAAATCAGAGAGGGGTGACCCTCTCTCTTTTGGCCTTTTTTGTTTGCATATTTGGCCTTTCAAAGGAGCCTATATTTTCATACTTCCAAGCCTTGGTTCAGGCACTTTTTGGTGATTTTTGAGACTTGCCTAGGCTCTGTCCATAGTTGTTTTGGCCACCTTTTATTTGCTTCTTGCATGTGCAGAGCAATCCCATTCATAGCTTATCAAAGGAGAATGTCAATTTTGCATGTATTGACCACGTTTCAGTGGGTTTTTGGTCATATTTTGGTATGCCATGATTATGTTTTTGGCTGGTTTGGTGGCCCCTCACATGCTTCATAGGCTTGTAGTGTAAACCATACTTACTAGCTCACATTGCATGTTGTTTTGGCCCTCTGTTCTAGCACCTTTTGGCCACACTCCAAACATGTTTTGTTCATATTTTGGGCTGCCTTAGCTCTTTTTTTAGGCCTCTTGGTCGATTGGTGCTTGCCATGCATGGTTGTAGTGTAACAACCTTGCTTACCTTTGAGTTTTGGGGTCCCTTGCATGTGTTGCTTGAGGCATTTTAGTGTTTTGGCATCATTGAATATGATATTTCAGAGTTTATAGGTGTGCCATATTCTCATGTTTATCATGCCTTCAATGTGTCTGAGAGTTGTGCTTTTATGCCCTATTTGTGAGCCATTGCATGAGTTTCATTTTGGTGCATGTCAAGCCATCATTTTAGCTCATTTTGCCACTGTTTTGGACCTGCATAAGGTCTGTTAGAAGTTGGTTTGGTCATTTGAGCATTGCTTTGCATACCTCTAGTGTAATGTGCTTCACTAGTTTCGGTACTTGAGCCTTCCAACGTGCATTGTGTGAGTCGTTTGCATGATTCGGAGCCTTTTTGTATGCCATTTTAGAGCTGGAATATGTGTCATTGTATGCCATATTTCATCCTTGCCATGCTCTTGGAGAGTTGCATCTTGTGCCCTTGGCTTGGAGCCTTTGCATTGTGCATGCTTGTGTGTGTCTTGTTGCTTTGATTTCATCATCCATTGGCCACTGAGTTGGACATGGCTGAGGCCTATCCATCTTGGTTTAAGTCCATTTAGCATTGCGCATGCCATGTAGTTCGTCGCATTGAGTATGCTATTTGACATTCGCATTGTGTATGCTAGTCTCATTTTGTCATATTGTTGCATGCTTATGATTGTCTCGCATTGAGTATGTGTACATTAGCATTGTGCATTGTGTATGCCATTAGCCTTGCTAGGTTGTTCATGTTGCATTCCATATTGACATTGTGTATGCTAGGTGCATGTTTGCATGTTTCACCCCTTACATGTTTGCATGACCAAGTTGCAGTGCATTTAGCTTGCATGCTAGAGTCGTATTGTGCATGCCATACTTGTTGCATTGTGTTTGGAATAGGAGTTAATCCAAACACGGGAAACGATGAACGTTTTGTACTCAAAGTGACGAAACGTACCTCAATTCCCGATCACCGACCCTCTTGACTAATACATGATGGAGTTTAGGCATTTATGTGTTCATATGTGCATTCATTCCATATTAAGTCGTACAATTCGACTCCTCGGCCATCATACATCGAGATGCGTGATTGGTGGCCCGAGGGTCGAGGACTACACTCCCTTGAGCTTGTGCAATGATGGGAGAGTGGTCGTGCACACATTTGTTGAAAATACCTTGCTATGCCTCTCTCTTGCTTTGTGTTGCAGAAAACCAGGAACAAGAGGTAGAAACTAGTTGGCCGACCAGCTTTTCTAGCAGGCCGACCACCTCTTTTGGTCTCTACCATAAAAGGTGGTCGGCAGGTGGTCTCCAAGGCCAAGGGCTGGTCGGTAGCCTTCCCACAGCTTCCCAGGGTGGAGTTTCAGCCTTCTGGAGCCTTGTGCAAGTTTCTGACATCAATTGCAAACAAAGGCGAGTCGGGGCGTCGCGAGGGATTTCCCGACAAGGCGGTTCAAGCATGCATGCATCCTTTTTCAATCAAAACAGAGCCGAGGCAGCCTACTTCATTTAGTTTACATGCTTACTTAGTTAATTTGTTGATTAATTAGAGTTGTGTAATAATTAGCTGTAGCTTGTTGGTTCTGTATTATTTATTCAGACCCTCCGAGAGAGGGCAATGTTGTAATAAGTGTGCGTGTGTGTGATGCATGTCTTCCAACCCCACGTCTTTCTCCCTTTCATTTACCAGCTTATGATGGTTAGTTTTAGGGCATGTTTCAATTAGCATCTATATGTTCGCATGTTTGCATTCATTCATCTGTATTGCATGCACCGGGCTCGGCGCATCATGTTAACTGCATTGTATTTCAATTCCAAGTTGAATACATGTATCGATTGTTGCATCTCATATGCCATCTTAGAATAGCCGAGCCTATTGTAGTTGCATTTTTGCATGTGTTGCATTAGGCATTCTTAGCATAGTTAGGATTCATGCATGATTTCTAATTAGCTTCTTTCTTTGGCTCGGAGTACCCGGTAAGTGTTTATGCTTTAGCATCCTTGCATGTGTGTGAGTGACTGCCATGATAGCATGCTTACCATGAGGCTATGTGCTTATGTGATATAACCGCCTGAATGCCTGTGGGTGAAGGTTGGGTTGCTTGAATTGGAATAATTCGTTGAAACCCGTATTTTAGCCTACTTGCGAGTAGCAAACTTCAATCCATTTTCAAAACAAACGGATATGCGATGCTTTGTTCCAACTTAGGCAATCTAGTCTATACTTGTATGCTGTGCGCATCACATAGTAATTCTAGGTTAAATAACCGGAATAAGAGCACATATATTTTCAAAAACAAGATATCATGCTTAGTAGTGGCCGATCTTTGATCGGGCGAGCGGGGGTGCTCATGAAATGACCTTCCCCAATCGTACCCAAGTTTCCGAGCCGAGGCAACTTTGGTGATGACGGATACGTGGCCTTAGGCATGAGTCAGGGTTTCCTAAATTCCCCCAAAATAAAATATTTAGGTGGCGACTCTGTATCTGGCAAAGCAGTCCATGTTTGACACTTCTTTCTAAAATCAGTTTTTCAAAACGATTTGCCGGATTTGGACTCTTTGGTGATTTATCAGTCTTGCATTGCACTTTGCAGGATTAGATTCAGAACCGTGACATTTGAGTCCGAACTGTAGTGAGCCCAATGAACAAAACAGAATTTTCTTGGGACATTCGGGGACGTCTACACCTATTGAATGGACTTAAGTTCTTACAAATTTTATATACCTTTTAAATGCACTAAAAAATTCTAAAATTCTTATTTTGCCCTTATTACTTATTTTGTGAAAGCCAAAAAGGCATCTTTCTCCCCACCATTGGCCACTGCACCTCTACTTGGCACAACTACTGATATCATTTTAAGATCATGAAAATGAATATGCAGACAGGTTACTTCACATACTCGTCAGGGACTATTGCTTCTTAGCACTCACAAGGGAACCTCACCGCACTTACGTTAGAGCCTAAGTTTAGGTCCCTGTGTGCTCCAAGTGTTAAGGAGTATGTTTAACTACTGTTATCGTTTTGTACATATGTTAGAGTGTATTTTATTGTGTTGTGTTATTTTAGCACTGCTACAGGTAAAAGTTGTACTACTGAAGTTGCTCTTAATCATTTTTGTGTTGAAAATTTAATTTCCAAAATTGATTTTGTAATTTTTATTTTTAGCGTAGTTAAGCCTTGAGCATTATTCATAGTGAAAAATCATCAGAGAAGTCATCCAGTTCAAGATTTGATCAGAAAGACAAACCTATTAGCAAAATGTAGTAGATTTAATTTCGTTTTTGGACTTTGTTTTATTGAACCACCTTGATTTCTGATTGAACCAATCAAAACAATTTTGTTGTTCGTTGTTTCATCCTTGGATCAAATACGGCTAAAAAAATGGATTCCAAATATAGAATTTCAATGGGCTTTAGGGCTACAATCATGTGCCTCACAGTAGATTGGTAGGTTCAAAAACATGTGGGCTAGGCCTACCACAATATTGTAGTATATTGTTGATGGCCCAACCAAAGATGTCTTTTTGGTCCAAATCAATATTTTCTTCACACAGTTTTGGGTGGTTTGGTAGTGGGCTCCTTGCCAACTCTACATTTTTCTTTCTCTTATTCTATTAATGTTTGGGACCTCTTTTTTTGGGAGTTTCATGACCTCTAATTTAATCTTGGTCCTTAATATGCGTGTGTGATCCACTCATGTATGTGTGAGCCTCACATTATGAGTGGTCGAGATGAGAGTGAGGGGTTGTGGGGGTCATGTATGTGTGAGAGTCTCTATCACAGTTGTTGTTAAAAAATCAATTACACAACCGAACATAACACTGCACTTGTCACTTGCGCTGTGTTCGATTCTATGATTAGTTTTTATATTTTTGATTAAATACAATAATTTCACATGAGTGTAGGACTCACATTATGTTAGAAAATTATGTCTGATTCTGTGAGTAATTTTATATTCTAAATCAAGCATAACACCTTTACATGAGTGTGGGACCTTCATCTTGCTTGCTTTTACTGGCTTGTACCTCTAACTTTGGTGGCATGTGTTCTAGCATAGTTCCAAAGTCATTAATCTTTTCGTCATTATAATATATAAGAGTTTTAAGAATTAAATTTTTTTATTCTCAAGAGTGATTTTTTGTTACAAAAAATATTGAGAGACCAATTCATGTGGTCACACGAGTCATCACTAAAAAATCATTTTGAAAAGTTAAAAAATGACTTTTAGTGACAATTTTAAAAATATTATTGATAAATATACTTTTAAGAATAAAACAATTTTGTGCTTTTTGAAGGAAAAAAAAAATTCTAAAAAAAATAATAATTCATCACTAACAGTCTGTTTGGTAACGTTTACGTTTTCAGTTTATATTTATAAAAATTTTATAAACTGGTTTTTGTTTATTTTTTGTTTATTTTTAGAAAAACATAAACTACAAACGCGTTTGGTAATTGACAAAATGTTTAAAAAAATTTAAAAATACAAAAAGAGTGAGAAATGGCAAGTGGTGGCAAGTGGCGGCCGAAGACGGTGGTGGAAAGTGGTGACAGTGGGTGGTGGGTAGCGGGTAGCGGGTGGTGGCGGTGGGTGGTGGCGGTGGGTGGGTGGGTGACGGTGGCGGGTGGTGGGTGGTAGCGAGTAGATGGTGGTGGTGGTGGTGGTGGCGGTGGTGGTGGTGGCGGGTAGGTGGCGGGTGGTGGTGGTGGTGACGGGTGGTGGTGGTGGTGGGTGGGTGACAGTGACAGGTGGTGGGTGGTAGCGAGTGGGTGGTAGCGGGTGGTGATGGTGGGTGGGTGATAGGGTGGTAGCGAGTGGGTGGTGGTGGTGGTGGCGGTGGTGGTGGTGGTGACAGGTGGGTGGCGGATGGCGGATAGTGGTGGGTGGTCGTAGGTAGGTGGCGGGTGGTGGTGGGTGGGTAGGTGACGGTGGCGGGTGGTGGTGGTGGTGGGTGGGTGATGGTGGTGGTGGTGGTGGTGATGGTGGTGGTGGTGGTGGCGGTGGGTGGCAGGTGGTTGGTGGTGGTGTGTGGCTGGTGGTGGATGGTGGTGGCAAGTGGGTGGTGGCGGGCGGTGGATGGTAGTAGCGGGTGGCGGGCGATGGATGGTAGTGGCGGGTGGCGGTGGATGGCAGGTGGGTGGTGGTGGTGGTGGTGGTGATGGTAGCGAGTGGGTGCAGGTGAGTGGTGGTGGCGGGTGGTGGCAGGTGGGTGGTGAGTGGTGGTGGCAGGTGGTGGTGGGGGGTGGGTGGTGGTGGCGGAAGACGGTGGTGGAAAATGGTGGCGGGTGGTGGCTAGTGTTGGGTGGTAAAAAAAAAAAAACTCAAAACTTAAAACGGAAACACATTTTTTGAGTTTACATTTTTTGGCCAAATTTATAAACTGAGACCACTGCTTTATAAATCAAAAATTTACCAAACAAGTTTTTATTTGAGATTTTTAAATTTTTATAAATATAAACAGAAAATTGAAAACGTAAGTGTTACCAAACGACAAATGTTCAATTTTATCGTTAAAAATATAATAATGATTTCATTTCTAAAAAGTGATTTCATTTCTAAATTTATCTCTAAAATTTTAATTTATTATAGTGTGTATTCATATATTAATGGTAAAGTGTTTCTCTTGTACTTTTTTGATTTTTGATATTTTTTTTTTGATAAACATTTTGTTACAGAAAAAACAAAAAAACAAAATTGAAGGGAGTTAAGACTGTTTGGTGGTGACCATGGTATCCAAAGGTTCGTGAATGTACAGCTAAGTGTAACCTTGTGATGCCACCCTTGTTAACAGATTATACCCACACAAAAAAAAATATATATATATATATTAAAAAATTAATAATAGTTCTTGTGAATCAAGAAACCCCTAAAATGGGAAATCTAAAGCAAAAAGAAAACTTATTATAAAGCAAACATTATTCAATATAGCAATTCTACAAATACATAATCAATTGTAGAAAATAATTCCGATCATACCATCAAAAGGGAAGATCAATTGCATCTTTTAAAATTAATTTTGTATGCCAATTGAAATATCTGTTGTATGTGCTAGGTTGTTTCCTTTTTAAAACACACTGAAGAACTATAGAATAAGGTTGAGAAACGAATCTAGTTACTTGCGATCGATTTATATTTAGCTTATTAAAAGTTTGTTTGAGATTGGATTATTAGTAAATAAAAGTTAAATGTAAACACATTTTAAATTTTATTAAGTTTTCATATTAAACTTGAACAACCTACTATTCGGTTCGATAAGCATATATGTACTCTAAAAAAACTAAATTACTTGAGTTCAATTTGTGTTCGACCCATTAAAAGCTTGATTGATTCATTACGTAAATACACTCTAACAAAGTAAAGTTTTAGAGATAAAAATTTAGGGACAAAATCACTTTTTAAGAACAAAATATATATTTTTGTTGCAAAAAATGTTGTTATTATATTTTTAGGATCAAATAGACATTTAGTGATAAATTACTATCGTTTTGGGATTAAAGTTTTTGTCTCCAAAAATAAACTATTTTGAGACTAAATTATTTTGCCCCAAAAGTGTATATATTAGCAACATTATCAAATTTTGTCGCTAAAAGTTCTTTTTTTATCTTTTTGGGATGACTTAGCAATTATTCTCATGACGATAAGAATTGGATCTCAAATATTTTTTGTAACATAATTTTCACATTTGGGAGGCAAAAAAGTGACGCAGCAGAATATATCGCCTAAGGCTAGATATTGAATACCTTAAATTCATAAGGAAGAAAGAGTTCTCAAAGAGAAACTGAATTATATTGAATAAAAGTTTATTTATCCTAAGGCACACATCATTATTTATAATAAACGAAACCCTAACTAAATAAGAAAATAAGGAATTAGGCAAATTCCTTGCTAGACACGAAAATAAATAGAAAATTATCAAAAATAATAAATTTAAGTTAAGCCCAAATATGAATACTAAGAAACATTAGAAAGCACCAAAACAAATGGCGCTTAAAATAGACTTCTCCAAAACAAAGTTATTGCTAAAACGAAACCCTAACTAAATAAGAAAATAAGGAATTAGGCAAATTCCTTGCTAGACACGAAAATAAATAGAAAATTATCAAAAATAAAAAATTTAAGTTGAGCCCAAATATGAATACTAAGAAACATTAGAAAGCACCAAAACAAATGGCGCTTAAAATAGACTTCTCCAAAACAAAGTTATTGCTAAAAGGGGATTTCTCAAAGTAAAATTATTCCTAAAATGAAACCTTTTGAAAATGACAAAATCACTAATTTGAGGGTCAAAACGAAGGCATTTGTCTAAAATTCACCATGCATCATTGCCGAGAATGATAATCATTTTGATTCAAAACACCGTTTCTGATCAAGCTACCAATTTTGAGGTAATTCTAAACTCGTCATAAAAGTGCTACTATTACTCTCAATTTGACTTTTTCTTCACCTTTTACCCGTCTAATTGTTCCAAGAATTTCTCAATTATTTGTACTACATCAAAAAGTTTAGTCCCTAAAATTCTTATTTGTTATATTGATAAATTAAAGTTCAAAACTAAACTGAAACAACTTACTACCCAATGCAACTGGACTTGTTTGCATTCTTCAATTTCCAAATCAATATCTCTTTCTGTCTTTCTATATGAGCATATATATATATATATATATATATGTGTTAGCTTTTTAGCTTTCAAAGGTTATTTTTGTAATTATGAGCGTGCTAGCAAGGATCAATCAGTCCTTACAGAATATTAATTGGCAACTAATTATCAGACGATTGTGTTTTAGTTCTTTCAGCCTCAATGAAGAGGATTTTTACTGGTGGCTTTGTTTAGGAGAATTAAGCAGACAATGATTAAATGAAGAACAATTGTAGTATTTCATTAAGCAAAATGAAAGACTTACAAAGATCCAAATCAGTCTCGTAGAGGTTTACAGCAACAAGCTACTTGAAAACTACTCCTATGAACGAAATGCAGTGCAGGAATTTGAAGTACAGAAATGTAAAGAACAAGAAATGTAAAACTGGAAAGGAAATAAAGTAGAATAAAACTGATTTTTTGGATCTGAGTCTGGGGCTATTTTCTGGGGCCTTCTCTGCTATTTATACTTCTCAGTGACGACCATCGAACTGTACTTCTAACCGTCGAACCACTCCTCCATTATAGTTAGCTCCACTATGCCAATACCTGCAGTTAGGCTTCCTTCCTGATTTTGAATTTAAATGTGAGTAACCGTTAAGGCCACGTCATCTTGCATCTTTTTGCTGATTTAGTGTTACGCAGATCTACAACAAACCAATGCTGACTGCCACGTGTGTGCTTATGATTGAAGATTTGAATTGTCTTCCTGTACTGCCCTTATTCTGTTACGTACCGAACTGTGATTGGTTTGTACAAAATATGTAGCCAACATTACCCCCCGCACTAATATACCAAATACTTGATGATATTAGTGGAGCAAGGTATTTTACCCACGTCTTAGAACGTGCATGGGCTTTGCATTTTTCAGAAATGCAACCGTCATTCCTTAATGAAACATTTGCATTTAATTCTCTTCTAACCCTTGAACACTCTCACTATCTCAGTATTCGAAAAGACTAGTTCAGCTTTTATGGCCAAGCAGACCTTTTCCTACCTCGATCAAGCATACGAAGAGTTGTTTGATAATGCTGTTCGTCCTCGAAAGAATCTTCATGCATCGATTAGCCACCTTTACCCACCTTTTTATATTCAAGTCATGGAAGCTTTTGCAAATTATCAACCTTTGGATTATGAACCTATTATTCACAATTCCTTAACCTAAAATTTTGCAAACATGGATATTGGAGGCTCTTCTTCTGACCCAAAACCTTCTGCGTGGGATGAAGCTGTCGCTTCTTCTTCTTCTGGAGCTTCTGGTTGGAGAAGCTGGCCAGAACCTGAGGAGTCTAAGTTAAGGGAACGAATCAATCATTATTTTGTCGAATTCGTTGATCCTCTAACTTTCCCTCCCTTTGCTTAGAGTTCAGTGGTTTACCCATATGTACCTATTGATCGTCGACGCTGTTTGGAAGATAACTTACTCGTAGCATGGTACACGTCTTCCATGCCTACGAAGATAGTTCAAGCCACCCCTCGTCCAGAAGAGGCCCAAGGATACACCCCGTCATTCTTAGCTCAAAGAGCTAAACTTTGCTCTTCTAACTGGCTTGATATTGTTAACAACCCTCAATTTCCTCATTCTTTCAAGATGGAAGCTCCTGCGCCTCCTCTTCCGCAAAACCCTCACTGGATGGAGGAACTAAGACTTACTCTCTTTGAGGACCAGTTTCTCCCCTCCTATCATCCTCCATCTCCACCTACCAAACAACAGCGACAACAAGCCCAACTTCTGCTTGCAGCCTTCTCTCACTTGCCCTTCAATGTTCTTGAGGACGATGTTTCCCTCAAGAACTTTCGATGGGCTTGTGATGTTATGACCCAGGGTCATGTCCTCAACCCTATTGCCCAAGCAGAGCTTCAAATGTTTTTAGATCAGCTCCCATTACTTCTTCATTGGCACCACATTTCTGTGGCCACCATTCGATCCTTGGATCAAATCTCAGCCCATCGAGTTCATACCTAGTATGAAGCAGAGAACCTCATCGATGAATATAATGATTTCAAGAATAAAGACTCTGCATATTGGGATGACTTGGACATGGATGAAATGGAACAAGGGTTGAAGGAAACAGAATTCGAAATAAAGGCTGAGAAACTTTTTCATCAAGTTAGAGCATATCAACTTCAGAAACCCAGTCTGGAGAAAATAGAAGATAGAACAAAGAAAAAACAGAAGTTCATTGACCACAGTTGGAGCAAATTTCATGACCTTGTTATTTATTCTGTTCCCTATTTTTATGAGCTTGAATATGTAGTCAAAGAAGGCCTATGATGTAATTGCTCTTATTTTAATAAGGCTAAGATGTTTCCTTTTTATTTGGCATGGTCTGATTTTACCCTTTTTGTCGAAGTCAAACAATCTTAGGGCTTCGAAGTCAACAATTTCATCATTCGAATCTCAATTCGATCATTATCAGCGGCAATACTAAAGAAACCAACTTGAGCTTTTCCAACTTATGGAGTGTAATTAACAACTTTTGCCGGTTTCCTTTTAGAATCAGAGCTCCGAATTCGCCAATTTTGCCATTCGAAACTTGATTTGATCATATCCAATTCCTTATCATATGGTTAACACAACCAAGGACTTTCAAATCAATTTTGTTTCGAACAATCAGTCTATATTTTCCAAAGTATGAAAACCTCTGCTAAGTACTGCACTGTTTCATTTGGAAAAAGTAATCTCTTCTATGTACTATCAAACCAACTATTGGTTTGACACAATTTCTAACTGAAAAGTATTTCAATTTTTGCTTCGAAGGATTTTACCCATTTAGAAACCAACAAACAGGTTCTTAATCCTTTTGAAGTAAACAAATATCTAAACACTCTTTCATCGTGAGACATGGAATGTGCTTCGAAGTAAGCTTTCGACATTCGAAGCCGTTTGTCATTTCATTTTGGCACCAAAAATTGGCTTCGAAGCCAAATATTTTATTTCGAAGCTGACATTAGTATTTGAGATGTGTTTCCCTCCATGATTATCAATATAGAAAGAAACTTTTCGCATCCGTAGCTTTAGTACTTCTTTGTGAATTCCGTTCGTGCAACACGACTAGGTATATTTTTTCAGACACAAAAGTTTTAAAACCCCTTTATTTCGTGCTTTGAATTCACCTTAACCCTTCATCTCTCACGACCTTCCTTTTCCTCTACTCTCTTTCCCGACTTCGTCTTCTGAGACAAATCTATCAATGGCTTCCCCTTCTTTGAAAATACCGGTAGTGGAGCGTGCGAGTTTGTCTGTGAGCTTGAAAAGGATTATTGACGCAGAGTGTGAGAAGTACAAGGCTGGTGAGAAAAGCGCCATTGACGGACGCATCTTCATTCCTCGTCGTCATGAGCAACAAGAGTATGTGCTTAGGCCCATCTTTAAGGAGATTCCTATTGAGCTTCCAGCTCTATACCCACGTCTAGAGGACCATTGTCGCATTTACGAAGGTGGTCTTGACTGGGGAAGCTGGAGGATGAATCGCCCCCATCGCTGCTGGCCCACGGTGAGACCAGAGTGGCAAAAGTGATATGATCGGGTTGTCCCTGATAGGACTCTGGACCTTCAAGAGCTCTACGCCCTCCAATTATCCAGGTTCACTATTTCAGAGGACCTTTTCTTAATTCCTCCTGCCTTTTGCTTTTGGAATTCTGCTTTCAATTTCTTTCAATTTAGATGTGGGATGATGGCCCGTACTGTTCTTGACATTTGCCATTTATTAGGATTGTCCCCCACCAGAACCCTCATTGGACCAGATTATCCTGACCTACAAACCCCTTTTTCCCTTCCCTCTCTTAACTCATCCTATAGTGACTTTGTCAAGGCCAAGAATAAAAATGGAGGGCCCTGTGACTGATAGGGAATTCTTCTTTCATATTATATTGGCTTTGCAAATTTCTTTTCTGCACCTCTTCTCAGAGGATCATGCCTAAATTCGCCCTTCTTGCCAAAGCCCTTGTTTTACAGAAAAAGGTGGCCTTAGCTCCATACGTTCTAGGTCACGTATATAGAGCCTGTTCTCTTTTCTGTGAGAAACCTTTGGATGCCAATCAAGGAGGTCCATTTTGGATACTTCAACTTTGGCTTTTCGCATATTTTACTGAACTACAATCTAAATGCCTTAAGTTTTTGGAGCCAAATCCTACTACTCATGGCATGAGGCTAGCCAACGTTTCACTCTATCCTTCTACCTTTGCTTTTTACTTCTCTTTCTTCCACCAACTCCCAGCTTCCTTTTCTTCCCATAACTTCCGTCCCTTCAAACTTACCACCATTGGCCCATCTTGGTTGAAAACCTTTCTGAGTGATAGGTTCTGCTCTTCACCCCAACACAAGAACATATGGGCCTCTATTCTGATCCCTAGAGAGTTATTCATTGGGACAATGAACCCCAGAGCTTACAAGTGCATTACTGAGCCTTATTGTCCTGCTCAATTTGCTAGGCAATTTGGCCTCTCACAAGGGGTCCCAATACCTCTTTGCAGCCAGACCAATTTAAGTTTTACCAGCAGGGACTTAAAGGTTCGAAGATCCAGATTAGAATAAGCAACTTCTAAATTTATCCAGGACTTGATTGAGTTTGAGTATTTCCCTTTCATTCCTCAAAGTAACCTATTGAAAAGGTGCCAAAACTGGTGGATGACCAATATGGAGGTACACTTGGCCATTCCTCTCCAAGACCTATTAATGGTATTGGATATACCTCAACCCAAATCGAAAGGGGTTGAAATTGTTACTTCTTCCACTGTTCTTGCTACCACAGTTCTTGCACCTGTCATTACAAAGCCTATTCCTGCTGCCTCAACTCCTCCTAGAGTTACTTGAGCTGCCTCGAAGATAGGTATGTACCCTTGTTTCTTTTCTCTTCTTCTTCTTTATAATGCTTTTAGCCTTACTTCTAGTTCTTCTTTTGGTGAAGGTAGTGCGAGTGCCTCACAGGGAGATTCTCCCTAAAAGGTCCAAGCTTTAAATCTTCTTAGGAGCAAACAACAACAAAAGAAAAGAAAGTTTTTACTTGACCCTGAAAAGGAAGCACCTGGGGTTCAGGCAGCAGAAGAAGAAGAGGCAGAACAAGAGCAAGAAACACCCTTAAAAAGAAGAAAGAAGATGACTGTCTCTCTTGCTGATTTCACTAGAGATCCCATCCACGAAGCATCTATTAAAGTAGTGCAAGCAGAGCATTCCAAAGAGCTTATTGTATTCCAAAGGGCTGAGAAGAGGAAGCAACAGCAAATGCTTAGGGATGAAGCCGCCGCCGCTGATGCACTCCAGAAAGAGGTTACAAGAAAACAACAAGTTGCTGGACACTATACTCTTCGCAGCTTCCCAATCATAGCCATTACTTCTGAAACCAGTAAGCTCCTTCGTACTTCTATTCATCTTTCTCAAATTCTCAATACTGAGGCTTGACATTGTTTTGTATTTCTTCTTTTGTAGCAACAACTACTTTGCCTATTCTTCCAATAAGGATTACTTTAGTTTCAGTTGAAGTTGAACAACCTCAAGATGTGAAGCCCATTCAAATAATTCTCCCACTTCCTGGCCCTATATTTTCCATACCCTTCTTGAGGCCAAGTATTCCTGCTTCTCTTTCTTTTGGCTTAACTCCATACCTTCCTCATTTGTCTTTCGATTTTACTCAATTTGATTCTCTTTCGAGCCTTACTTCTCCTCCCCCCTCCTAAGGAAATTCCAGCTGTTACTTCATCTTTGATGGTAGCTGATTCCTATAGAAAAGGTACTGGTAGCTCTCCAATCCATCATCCATTATCTTTGCCTAGCTCTAGTCCTTCTTCTCTTGACCAATTGGTAGCCAAAACTATAGAGACTGCTAAGGATACTCCATCTTCTTCTCCTATTCCTATGCAGTCATTTCTTCCTTCTACCAGGGCTCTTTCTACACCTTCCATGTCAATGGATGAGGTGGATATCTTTGAGACTAGACTAGCTAGTCTTTTTGACATACCCTCCACCTCTCCAATGACTAGCAATGAGACTGAGCCATTAGTTCTAGCTGATTCTCTGCTAGAAATTTTTGAGAGCTCTTCCTAGTGGTAAGACTTTCTTGCTTTCGATAGACTTGGACAGCTGTCTGGAGCTACTGGCATTTTTCGAGGATTCCTTTTGAAGCCTTACAGAGGCCTATAATAAAAAATGGCTTCCTCCAATGTTGCAAGATTGCTGAGCAATCCGGCATGGCTGTCTCCAGTTATTTGTCTCAGGTAGCAGCCACTATCGATTTTTACATCAACATTTGTCATGCTGCCAAGGTTGCAGAGGAGAAATTGGTGAGGGATCAGAGCTTTGTTTCCAAAGTACATACTGAGGTATCAAAATTGAAGGAACAATATTCCTCTGTCTCCCAATTTCGAGCTCAACTATTGGAGAAGAAAACTCAACTTGAAGAGGAGCTATCAGCAGTCAACCAAGCCTTAGATCGAACTACCACCAAATTATAGATTACCAATCAAGGACTGGCTGATCGAAAGCAGGAGATGGCTACAGCCATCCAATTGTTCCCATCACTTCAGAATAAAGCATCTATTGTAAAAGAACAACTGAGACATTGTACTGACTTCTGGGCTAATCTATGGCTACATGTACTCAACTCTTTATGAAATAAAAATTCTTATTTATCATTTGAGTGTTCTCATGTTCTTTTATTTAGCACTTATTTTATTCCTTGTGTTTCCCATACGGTTGGATAATAAGGCTTCAAATATCTACCATTGATTTTCTTGGGATGTACATATCCATTCAAATTTTTCAAATGATATGCTCCCATAGACAAGACTCTATGAACTTGATACGGTCCTTCCCAGTTAGGTGACCATTTGCCAAACTTGTGGCTTTTAATCCCTATTGGGAGTATTGTTTTCCATACCAAATCACCTTCATTAAAACTAATGTGCTTGAATTTCTTATTATAGTTTTTGGTTGCTTTCCTCTTTTGGAAAAGAATGCTATTTAATGCCAGAATCCTAGCTTCATCTATACTTTCTAATTCCAAGCACATACTTTGATGGTATTGCTCAAGATCTAACTGGTCTTCACATCTCACCCTCAATGACTTAACATTAATTTCCACAGGTAGCATTGCATCATGCCCATATACTAAGGCAAAATGAGTGATTTCTGTGCTTGACCTTGGAGAAGTCCTATAAGCCCACAATACATCCAATAATAAGTTATGCCAATCCCTAGGATTGTCTTCCACAACTTTCTGTATTCCTTTTTTCAAAGACTTATTGGATGATTCAGCTTGACCATTGGCTTGTGTATAATAGGGGGTAGAATTAACAAGGCTAATCCCAAACTCCGCCACGAAAGACTTTACCATTTTTCCATCAAATACAGTCCCATTATCAATAGTTATAGTCTGTGGGATGCCAAATTTGTGAATCAGTTCTTTAATGAATCCAATCACTTCAATCTGGTCTACAGTCTTGTATGGCTTAGCTTCGACCCACTTAGTGAAGTAATCTGTGGCCACTAAGATGAAACAATGATACTTCGAAGAGGGTGGGTGTATTTTCCCCACCATATCCATGGCCCATCCTCTAAATGGCCAAGGCTTCATAACTGCATGCAGGTCAGTTATGGGCACGTGCCTTATTGTGCCATGCTTTTGGCGTGCCTGGCAACCTCTTGCATATCCTATGCAGTCTTTAAGGATAGTTGGCCAATAGTAGGAATGCCTTCGAAGCAGCCATCTCATCTTCACACCAGGCTGATGAGCACCACAGATGTCTTCATGAACCTCAGCCATAGCTGTCAATGCTTCCTTTGGGCCTAAACATTCCAACAATAACCCATCTCCCTCCCTTTTGTAGAGAGCATTACCATACATTATGTATTGCATAGATTGCAATTTAATTTTTCTATTGGCTTTTGAAGATGGGCCAGCCAGATACTGCATTATTGGATGCCTCCAATCTTGTTCTTGTAAGTCATTATGATTGACTTCTAAGACCATATTCCTTTTATTCAAAGGTAGAATTACCTTCTGATATGTTGTTTGGCTTATGTTCCTTTGAGTGTTGTCTCTTCTCTTGAAATTCGAAGCTTTCTGAGCCACATCATTAGCATTACTATTCAAGAATCTGGGGGCATAAGTTACATTTGCCATCTGAAATTGAGACAGCAAATACAATGCAACAACATAGTATGGCAACATGCTTACACTTTGACATTTGAAAATCCCTTTCACCTGGTTAATTACCGATTGAGAATCTCCAAATATGTCAACTGCATGGGCTTGTAATCCAATAAGTATTTCCAGTCCCATTATTAAGGCTTCATATTCAACTTGATTATTGGAACAAGTAATTTCATCCACTCTGAAACCATTTGTGGTTTCTACTCCTTGTGGTGACTTAATTACTACACCAATTCTAGTTAGACCATTAGCTTTTGACCCATCGAACCACATTTGCCATGGTTCAACACTAACTATATCAAGTTCCATTATTTCTTGGCTCTCTGTTTGACATGAACGGTCTGCCAAAAAATTAGCTAACACTTGTTTTTACTGCCTTTTGGGGAACATATTCTAAGTGAAATTCTGATAAAGCTAGTATTCATTTGCCAATTCTTCCCTTCAACATAGGTCTAGATAACATATATTTAACCAAATCTGTGGTTGCAATTACCAAGATAGTTGTAGGCAAAAGATAGTATCTTAATTTCATTGCAGCAAAATACAATGCAAGGCACAACTTTTCTACAGCTGAGTATTTATATTCACAAGAATTTAGAAACCTACTAAGGTAATAAACTACTTGCTCTTTGCCTTCTCCATTGTCCTGAGCTAAGAAAACTCCCAGTGAATCTTCTGCTGCAGCTATGTACAACTTCAAGGGCTTATCACCCCTTGGTGGCATTAGCACTTGAGGTTTAGCCAAGTAGGCTTTGGTACCTTCGAAAGTAGTTTGATGCTCTACCGTCCACACAAACTCCTCTTCATCTTTCAACCTTAATAAGGAAGAAAATACTTTAGTTTTCCCTGCAGTATTAGAAATAAATCTTCGAAGAAAATTAACCTGCCCAAGGAATTTTTGTACTTCTTTCTTACTTGATGGAGGCCTGGCTTCGATGATAGCTTTAGCTTTGTTTTGATCAATCTGTATTCCCTTCTTGTATACTACGTAGGCCAAGAAGTTTCCAGCTGATACACCAAAAGCATATTTGAGAGGATTAAGTTTCAACTTGAATTTTCTCATTTTTTCAAAAGCTGCTCCAAGTGAAACAAATGTTCTCCCATGGATTGGGACTTTACTATAATATCATCAATCTAGCATTCTAAGTATCCTCTAATGAGATCATGAAAGATAGTGTTCATAGCTCTTTGATATGTAGCCCCAGTATTCTTCAGATCAAATGGCATTTTAACCCATTCGAAAGTGCCAATGTTCCTAGGACATCTGAATGCTGTCTTGTGGATATCCTCTTCTGCAATGTAGATTTGGTTATAACTAGAGTGCCCATCCATTATTGATAAAATTTGATGCCCTGCTGAATTGTCTACCAATAAATCTACTATGGGCATAGGATACTCATCTTTCGGAGTTGCTAGATTTAGATTTCTGAAATCAATGCATACCCTAATTTTACCATTCTTCTTGACTATATGCACAATATTAGATAGCCATTCAACATACCTGGCTGTCCTAATAAAGCCTGCCTTGAGGAGCCTAAGGGTTTCTTCCTTGACCTTTTGAATCACTTCAGGACTCATCCTTTTTGGTTTTTGCTTGTATGGCTTGAAGTTAGGCCTCATAGGGAACCTATGTTCTACTAATGATCTATCCAATCCTGGTAGCTCATTATAAGACCATGCAAAACAATCTTTATATTTCTTCAAGACCACCAACAACTGGTCTCTGTTGAGAGCATTCAACCAAACACTTATATAGGCGGGCTGCTGTATAGAACCTTCCCCTAAGTTCACTTCTTCCAAAGGGTCTTGCATCTGAGGACTCACTGATGCTTCTATTTTGATTTCTTTTATCTTCAAAGCAATCTCCTTGCTCTGTTCTGCTCCCAGCTTCTTTGTTTCAACATCTTTGCCCTCCTCCTCATAGACAAAGTCTGTCCACAAGGCCTCTTCTTCTTGTATCTCCTGGACTTTTGTTTCAATGTCTAATGCACAGTATTTTCCCAAGGCCAACACCTTGACCTGTTGCTGCTCTTGCTTACAGCCAATTGCCATGGCCTCTTCCTTTTGCTCTTGTATCTTCTGGACTATTGATTTTTATGTCCAATATTGAGAATTTAATTAAAGCCAAAGATTTGGCCTCTTGTGTGTCATCTTTTTGCCTACAACCAGGCATCATTGTCATCTTTGACGACAAACTCCTCATCAGCACTTTCTTGAACTAAATGTTTCAGGTGTGCTAATTCCTCATTAGCCGTCACTTCAGTTGATCCATCAGGTTTCCTCAGTACACTGAGTGGTGCCACTCCTTTAGTATACAATTTGGCCTCTGCAAAATCTGCACAAGTTATGAAGGGTTGATGATCTGCATTAATCTCATCTGTCTCTCCACTGCCCAAGGCCATCATTATTTTCTGATGTAGAGAGGAAGACACACACTTGTTGGTGTGAATCCAATCCCTACCAAGTAGAGCATTGTATTTAGCATTGTTGTCAAGAACGATGAATGCAGTCATACAGTCCTTGGTTCCCACACTCAGGTTGATGGGCAAAATGCCTTGAGCCATCTGTTTGTCTCCAGCGAAACCAGCAATGGTTGTACTGGTTGGGATTAGTCTGGGGTTCCTCTTTCCTAGTTTCTTCAAGGAAGATTTCGGAAGTAGGTTTACTGCTGCCCCATTATCTACCAACACTCGGTTCATCTGTATCCTATCGAAGAAGGCCTTGATATACAAGGGTTTGACATGTTGTGTCATGGATGTCGTGGGATACTCAAAAGGGTATGAGAGGTTAATGCTCACCTCTTCCTCACTTTCATCTCCAGTTTTCATAGGTGTGGCCACTTCGGATTCATCTTGCACCATACTCACTTGTGAGTCTTCACTGGAAACTGGAATTGGGTCAATTTCTTGACCTTCTTGGTTCTTATCTTTAGCTTGGAATTCTTGTAGTAGTATGTGTACCATATTCACTGATACTGGAGGAAACGAGCCAAATTGGATGACTGGCTGTACCTGTTTCTCTTCCTGGCCAACTTGTTCAATTATTTCAGAAGCATCTTCCATGCCGCATTCTGGCACTTCAGTACTCGTAAATTCTTTTGAATGATCTGTTTAACCAAAAATGTTTGTTCAGCCATGAAGGCTTCAAACATTTCTTTTTCAACCATCTCCTTCTTTTGGCCTAGGCCAATTTCTTCCTCTGTCTCACTATCACTTTCTATCAAAGTCTTTTCCAGTCCTGCCAAACTAGATCTCTCTTTGGCTTTCAGTTCAGAATGAACTTTGGACAATTACTCTCTGCTGCAACTCCTCTTGTCTTGAAGAGTTGATTTCGGATTATGATCTAACTTTAAACTTTTCCTTTCTCTGCTTGACTTTTTGGCTGGGCCAATAAAGAGCTTTCCTACTTTCTTTCTGATCTTTCTGGTACTGAGTGTACCTTCATTGGATCTTCCTCATTTGGGATTTAGAGATCACTGGAACCATATCTGGTTCCTTTGTTTTTGGATGCTTTAATAACACCCAATTATTTGGAGCTACCAAAGGGGGTTTAACCATCCTATCCTGATCTTGGACAACATTTTTTTGGGTAGGTATTTCCCTAGGTTTGTTCTGCATGACAAACCAATCTCGAACTCCAGGTACCCATGAACCTACCGACCCAGTTGTCGAACTACCTCTTTCTTCTTTCGAAACCAATTTCGAGGCTGGCTGTGAGGACCACTGCTTGGCTCTAACCCCTTGTTTTGGGCCTAGTTCAGGCCTTCCATGAAGGTGGCCATTTTCCCTTTTGTATGAGGCTGGTCTAGGGGGCCAATCTCTAGCTTTGATCCCATGATTCGAACCCACTTCAAGTCTCCTCTCAGGGTGTTTGCCCTCCGTTCTGTAATAGTTGAGTGGTCTGAATTCGTGTAGAGGTCTCTTACCTTTGGACTGCATTCTCGTAGCCGTTAGCTCAGTCATGAATGGCTACTATCTAGTACAAGTTGGATATGGTCTCTTATTATAGGCACTGGTTGGTTTAGGATGCCTCTGCACATCCTTGTAATATTGCTTCCTATCAATTGGAAGCCCCTTTAACCACTTGTAGCTCAACCTACACCTGGGACATATTCTTTGCACGACAGCCGCCTCTAAAGAATCATCATCCAGTGCCTCTTCATTAGAGTCCTCCTTTTGACCTGCAAAGCCTTGCCCAATAGCTGGTAAACTTCTAGCATCTGTTTTGACAGTAGTTTGGCTGGGAACATGTATTTGCACATTGACCTCTTCCAATTCTTTCAAGGACAAGTTTTAGAAGTCTGGCACAATAACATTGGTTGACATTTCTCCAATTTATGGGAATGGATTAGTGTCAATCCCCATGGTCTTTTCTGCTTTAGCTGGGAATTTTAAACTCCCTTTTCGAATCTGCTCTTGGATTCTGTCTCGAAAAACAATGCAGTTTTTAGTTGAGTGAGACCAAGAATTATGCCATTTACAATACACTTTTCCTTTAAGTTCCTCTGGAGATGGAATTTTGACTCCTTTTGGTAACTTCAAGAAGTTTGCCGTAAGCAAATGATCAAAAATGTCATCTGCCTTTGTTAAATCGAAAGAGTATTTCCTATGAAGGTCTTTCTTTTTAAACTGCTGGTCTATTGTTGTGTCTTTATGAATTAATGCTTCACAGATCACAGGTTCTTTTCCCACAATCTCTGCCGCATCAATCTCATAATTAGGATCTCTATAATACATCTTGTATGATGCATTACTTCGATCTTGCTCTTCCTCTAGTAATGCTTCATACCTAGACACCTTATAGGTTAGTTCCACTAAGTCTTTAAACTCAGTTGAGTTAAACTTCTTTCGAAGCCTAAACTCTAGACCATTTTGAGCCAACCTGACAAATTCAGGTTCTGGTAAGATGATCCTACATTTGTTTCGTGCTCTTTTGAATCTGGCAATAAACTAAGTAGCCTTTTCATCAGGCCTTTGACTCAATCTTGCCAAGTCTGCCATAGACACTTCTGGCTCTGTTTACAAGAATTGGGCATGAAATGCCTCCTCTATTTGTTGCCAAGTCTGGATAGAGCTAGGTGTAAGGTTAATATACCATACAAAGGCTCCCACAGTTAGAGAATTTGGGAATAATCTTAACTTCATATGGTCATTATTGGTAAATTCACCACATTGAGCCGTGAACCTAGCAATATGTTCAACTGTTGACTGGTTTCCATTTCCATAAAAAAGGGCAAAGTCTGGTATCCTGAAGTCTCTTGGGTATTCATGTATCCTATCTACCCATTCTGGGTACGGTTTCCTGTACACAGGAGTCTGAACCCCCCGAGCCATTGGTCCACACATCTCTCTAACAATATCAGCAATTTGGTCCCTAGGGATCATATTTTGTGCTTGTTGAACCACTACTGGAGGAACAAACACAGGATTTGGTGGACAACCTTGTGCCTGGGGTCCTCTTGGTCCATAAGGTGGTATGTTTGGGACTGGTTGTCCCTGTGGTTGTCATGACCCTGTTCCGTCCCTAATAGAATGGTGCCATGATGGCCAGTAATCCGAGATTACCAAAGGCCAACTTACAAGGTCACACACAATCAGAGTATACATATGGGGCTCACATGTGCGGAAGCAATAAATTTAAATCTAATTAGTCCATAAGAGCTGTGCATAAATCAAATGAAATGACATACATCATGACTTGGGTTTACAAATTGAATACAAATAAAGTAAGGTGCATGTTACATCTTGATCAAAAGGCTTCTCAAGCCGACATATACAAAAGAAATGAATTACAAAGCTAAGAAGCATAATCTTCAAGATGTTAGCAAAACATGAATCCAAAACAACTTGCAAATAACAGCTAGGCATCACCGCCTTCTTGCTCATCACCTACATATATATAAAGGGGAGGGTGAGCTTGGATACTCAGTGAATGATATTAGTAATAAATGTTTGAATGAATGATATTCGAGATCTTTATCAAAACAATACATAGCATATCTTGTACAAAATCAAGGGATGAACCAAGTTCATCTATCAAGTCTTTCAAAGCTTCAAGGGATGCTTACTAACATCAATATAATACAAGGGATAACATTCTTGACAAAACAAGGGAATAATCGACCCGGAATCGATTAGACAAACCCACCCACACAAGGCCGTTGGTGACAAGGGAGATATCTCAAACAAGGGTACTAGTTGCATTATAGTCCCCTAGCACTAAGGACTTTCCAAGAATGTCATCAAAACAAGATAATACTTGATACAAAACTAGGAATAATCATTCATACTTGAACAAACACTTTTCCAAAACGAAACAAGCAAAGCTTTTATCAAAACATTAGAACATAGCTTTATTAAAAATACCACTCACATAGCTCTTCGGGTGTAGGGATTAAGGCAAGAATCCAAGACCTACAAACACATGGTAAAGTCCACTAATTGTATTTCAAGAAGACAAGAAGGAATGCTCAAAAGATGACTATGCAATGCATCCCTAAAACAAGCTCTACATGGGTGTAAATGATCCCGGCATTTCTTTCAAAACTAAGTCAAGACAAAGCAAAACATGCGCTGGGGAGTTAAAACACTGTTTCTCGTCTCGGGAAAATATGCTGGGTACCAACCAAGTCTTGGCTGAGGTCCCACACCTCTTGGCCGAGGTGTGGTCCCGGTGGCCACATTCAGGGAAATGAAGTCTGGAAAATCTGGGTTTCCTTTGAAGAACATGAAGAATATGAACACGAAGAACATGAATGCTAAAATCATAACTTCTTTATTCAAAATATGAGATTTCATGATATGAGTTCAAAAAACATGGACCTGGGTACCCATACTTGAAGATTCCATGAAAACAAACACAAAAACATAGATCTTGATACAAACTTTCGGATCAAAACATGGTTTTTCCTTCAAGAACACAAGAACATCATTTTCTCTTTCTAAAACCAAACTTTAAATCAATGCATGACTCATGTATCATGCTAGATCATGTAATGTGATCGGATCAATATAAAGAACAACAAGAGTAGATCAAGAATCTAACCTCAAAACACGAATCTAACGGTTCAAACTCTAAAGATCAAGCTTGGAATCTAGCTCTCTCACTCTAAACTTCTCTTCCTCTTCCTAGAGCTTCTCTCTTTACAATGCAAAAGGTAGGACACAAAATGACATGGGTTCTCAGCTAGTACCTGACTTAACCCTCTGCTGGGACACGTGGCAACGCCGGATTGGATCTCCTCAAAAGGTGACAGAATGACAAGACGAGAGTATGACAAAGTGTGTATAACAAGCAAGGTGACAAGGACACTCTAACAAGGTAATGACCTCGGATCAAGACATAGGCTTCGGCAAGTAAGGTCTCAATGATCTCGGCTAAGAAGGACAACACTTGACCTAGCTGTGCCACACCTTAGCCTAGATGTGCCACACCTCGGTCTAGGTCATACCAGTCTAGGAACAAGATCACTAGGTGCAAGGATCAAGGATGTTGGTTGCCTAGATGATAACATCTCGGCCTACATGATGACATCTCGGCCAATATGCCAGGGTGAAGGTGGAGGTCAACTAAAGTGGTTCCAAGATGGTCCTAGGTGTAAGAGGTTCAAGGGTGACCTAGGCTTAACACACCAAGCAAGGAACAAAGCATACTGTCACGACCCAAACCCGCCCCTATGGGTTTAGCACCGTAACCGGCCAGTAATCTGTGATTACCGAAGGCCTACTTAACAGTAATAACAGTAATACAGAGTACAGGGGCTGGCGGAAGCCAAAACAGTAATACAAGATGTCCAGTGAGTTGTGACAGTCTATATGCAAAAAGACTTTTTATATATATCCACATTCAGAACAAAAGCAGTATTTACATACATCATTTACAGGCATTCCGGTTAGGGACCAAATCCCTACCATAACAGTACAGTACAAATATCACTCAGTCTATACATAACAGAGACATATAGGGTGAATCTGAGACACTCCAAAAGCAGCCTTGGCTTGAACAGATCCGGAACCTCGAAGTGAGGCACAAAGGTTGGCTTTGACAAAACGGGAGCTTAGCCTGACGCTCCTAGCAACGGTCCGGTGCCTGAACACCTACATATATATATGAGCAGTGAGCTAAAGCCCAATGAATAACATATGCGTAAAGAGGTTGAGAATGAATGTCCCTTCAGTATTGAAAACAGTCATTTGAACAGTACATCAGTTATTCGATCATAGCAGTCATAAGTGGTACATCCAATAGCAAACAGTGCAGTAGGTCTTAACAAACCGAACAGTCAGTTGATGGCCATCATATCAGTAAAAAGTAGTGGTTCCAAACATGGGAACCAACAGAGATCTCTGTGACAGTAGCAGTACAGTACAGTAATAGTAAATTGCTATGGACGCCACGAATACAGTTCACAAATAGGACAAACATTCATTCAGTAAGAAATATCATTTCAGAAAGCAGTACAGTCGTTCATTCAGAAATATTCATGATTGAACATATCTTTACAACATTGTTACTCACAGAGTTCTGGGCTACAGATAGGCTAGTGAGCTTCTTCGGATGCCAACCCTACACAGTTACAGGATGAACACACACTAAGTTGCACGTTTTGGAAAATAATAACTTAGTCCTTATCTTGACTCGGTGTGGTTCTATAGCATTATTCTCATTAAGATGCCTTAAACTAGGCCTAGGAATGCCTAGGATGGAATGAGGATGCAAAAATGCACTTTAAAACATTTTTCAGATTTTTGCTGAAACAGGGGTCCCGCTCGAGCGTGGCTTTCTACGCTCGAGCGGACATGTAGACAAAAGAGCCTCGCTTGAGCGTGACTTTCCTCGCTCGAGCGGACTGCAAAAGTACTGGATGCAAGAAATTCACGCTCGATGGGCGCTCGACCTCGTTCGAGCGTGAGACACAAGTCCTCGCTCGAGCGTGCATTCCCTCGCTCGAGTGGATTGTAAACACAAGCAAAGTATTGGATACGCGCATTTCACGCTCGAGCGTCACTTTCCCCGCTCGAGCGGACTGCATGTATTCAAAGTGTACGCTCGAGCGTGAGTCCAAAATCTGGAATTTCCAGATTGAACCTCCAAGCTCAAAATCAACTTTTAAAGCATCAAATTCGATCCTTTTGGGCTAATTTTCTGGGAAACACTTTAAAACTCATAATATGACATGTTTCAAAGATCAATTTGCAAAATCAAAGCCCAAAGGTAGTTCAATTGAACACAATTTCAAGGAAAATTTCAAGAACATGATGAACATATGACATGCATGAGTTCTGGTGAATTCTAATGCCTCAAAACATGATCCAAAGCAAGATTAAATTCAAAACCATGATGAACTCATGGACTAGAACAAGAATGTAAACTTGCATGCAAGATTTCATGAAAATCAACTTCAAAATGCACGAATATGTACATGCATGCATGATTTCCTACTCAATTCAACATATTAAGCTAATTCTTGGCTTAGATCACTAATTAACCATGGACCATGCAAGAACTAACTTGAATTCACAAACAAGAAGGTAAATTCTCTATCTTAAGTCTTCAATTTTAAATGTAGAAGCTCAATATGCAAGGAATCCTTCAATCTCCTAAGCTTTCAAGCCAAATTTAGATGAAATCAAGCTTTCTCCTAACTCCTCTCTTTCTCTCGGTTAAGACTTGAGGAAATGGATGAAATTATCTCACAATTAAGTCCAAACAACAATGTAGGAAAATGCCACTCAATGGCATTTTGGTAATTAAGCCAACTAATGTAATTTAACATTATTTAATCCAATTTAGTCATTTCAAATCAAATTTCAATCAAATTTATCATAAAATCACATAAATTCCAATTAGCATAAAACATTAATCAATTTCGGATTCGGCCGCCGATAAGGCCTTCAATTTGCAGTTTAAACATAATACATGAACAGATAATTTAGCAGTCAAACAGATAGACATGCATTTAAACTAATACACTCAATCAATCAGTTCAGAATGTTAGTCAAATCAGTTACTTATCATGTTCAGTCTCAGTTTAGCAGTAATCAGTAATATTATCAGTAAACAGTGGTGAGTGTTGTCACAGTCTCCCTTCCTTACAAAGAGTTTGGTCCTCCAAACTTGAATTACCTTCATTTTGGAAGAATTCTGGATCCAGAGGGAACAGTTCAGCATATCTCTTGATCATATCGTCTTTCCTTTCCCAAGTGGCATACACGCCACCATGGTTTTGCCAGTCAACTTTCACTAACGGAATCTCTTTGTTCCTCAACTTCTTAATTCGTCTGTTTACAATCTGAATAGGCCGTTCTTCATAAGTGTAGTCATCACTTAGCAATACACGGGTAGGCTCAATCACATGGAAGGGATCCCGGAGGTAATCCTTCAACATTGAAATATGGAACACGTTATGCATGTGCTCTATTTCAGGAGGAAGCGCTACTTGATATGCCACCGGATTGATTTTCTCAATAATCTCATACGGTCCGACACATCTCAGCGCTAGCTTGCCCTTGACTCTAAAACGAGTCTGGCCTTTCATCGGTGTCACTTTAACAAAAACATGATCACCTACTTCATACTCTCTGTCTCGTCTTCGGACATCCGCATAACTTTTTGTCGGCTTTGTGCGGTCTTCAGTCTCTATTGAATCAACTTCACTTTTTCAGTAGTTTTTGTACAATTTCGGGCCCCAGCAAAGGCCCATTTCCAACTTCTGCCCAACAGATAGGAGATCGACATTTCCTGCCATACAAAGCTTCGAAAGGCGCCATACCAATGCTTGAATGAAAACTATTGTTGTAGGCGAATTCAGCCAACGGTAAGTGGCTTTCCCAGTTTCCCTGAAAATCAAGGACACACATTCTCAGTATATCTCCAGAGTCTGGATGGTTCTTTCTGACTGGCCATCTGTCTAAGGATGATATGCACTACTTAGTCTCAGTTCAGTATCCAATGCTGTTTGCAGACTTTGCCAAAATCTCGAGGTGAACTTCGAGTCCCTATCAGAAACAATAGATACAGGCACTCCATGCAATCTAACAATCTCATCAATATAAATTAAGGCCAATTTGTCCGCATTATAGATTGTTTTGACAGGTAAGAAGTGAGCAGATTTAGTCAGTCTATCAACAATGACCCAAATTGAGTCCATACCTTTACTGGAGCGAGGTAAACCAACAATAAAATCCATAGTGATATGTTCTCATTTCCACTCCGGTATCGGTAAGGGTTGCAGTAAGCCTGCGGGTCATTGATGTTCGGCTTTAACTTGTTGGCAACGAAGACATTTCGATACAAAGTCAGCAATCTCTTTTTTCATTCCCGGCCACCAGAAATTCAGTTTCAAGTCTTGATACATTTTCATATTTCCTGGATGGATAGACAATTTTGAATTGTGGCCATCTTGCAGAATTCTTCTTTTCAGTTCAGAATCACTCGATACACACAACATTCCTTGGAATTTCAATACATTATTCTCAAATTTGAAATCCGGTCTCGATTTAGATTCTCGTTCATCGATGATCTTCTTCAAGAAGTCATCCTGTTGCTGTTTCTCTTTGATCTCTTCGATAAGTATCGGTTGAGCAGAAATAGCGGCTAAGGTTCCACCTTGTTCACGCAAAACAATCTCAACTTCAAATTTTTCAAGGTCACATAGCAATTCTTTCTGCCCGGTGAGCAAACAAGCTGAATTTCCAATCGATTTCCGACTCAGTGTATCGGCGACGGTGTTAGCTTTCCCTGGATGGTACAAAATTTGCAAGTCATAGTCTTTTATCAGTTCTAGCCATCTCCGTTGTCTCATATTCAGTTCTTTCTGTCTGAAGAAGTATTTCAAACTCTTGTGGTCTGTATACACCTCACATGTCGCCCCATAAAGGTAGTGACGCCAGATTTTCAGTGCAAACACTACTGCAGTAAGTTCCAGGTCGTGGGTCGGGTAGTTCTTTTCATGCGGTCTCAGTTGTCGGGAAGCATACGCAATCACTTTACCATTCTGCATTAAAACACATCCCAAACCCTTATAAGAAGTATCACTAAATATGGTAAAACCATCCGTACCTGAGGGTAGGGTAAGAATTAGTGCAGTCACAAGTCGAGTCTTTAACTCTTGAAAAGCTGATTCTCTCTGATCGGTCCAGTCAAATGATACCCCCTTTTGAGTCAACTGAGTCAATGGTAAGGCAATTTTGGAGAATTCTTTGACAAACCTTCTATAATACCCGGCTAAGCCTAGAAAACTTCGAACTTCTGTCACATTAGACGGTCTGGGCCAAGTCACTGCTGCTTCAATTTTCTACGGATCAACTGAAATACCATCTTTACTGATCACATGCCCCAAAAACATAACTGAAATACCATTTTTACTGATCACATGCCCCAAAAACATAACATTATCAAGCCAAAATTCACATTTTGTTAGTTTAGCATACAGTTTCTGTTCTCTTAGGGTCTGCAAGGCAATTCTCAAATGATGTTCATGTTCTTCCGTGCTTTTGGAATAAATCAAAATATCGTCTATGAAAACAACCACAAATTCATCTAGGAATGGTTTGAAAATTCTGTTCATAAGATCCATAAATGCAGCAGGTGCATTGGTAACTCCGAAAGGTATAACTAAGAATTCGTAATGTCCGTACCTCGTTTGAAAGGCAGTCTTTTCAATGTCTCCTGTCTTGACTTTCAACTGGTGGTATCCAGATCTAAGGTCAATTTTGGAGAACACTTGGGCACCCTGTAACTGGTCAAATAAATCATCAATACGAGGTAATGGATATTTATTTTTTACTGTTACCTTGTTCAGTTCACGGTAGTCAATACAGAGCCTCAATGAGCCGTCTTTCTTTTTCACAAATAGGACTGGCGCGCCCCACGGTGAAGTACTGGGCCTGATGAACTTCTTATCTAACAGTTCTTGCAGCTGAACTTTCAACTCTTTCAATTCAGTCGGTGCCATTCTGTAAGGAGCTTTAGATACTGGCTGTGTGCCCGGAATCACATCAATGGTGAACTCAATCTCCCTATCAATCAAATCCCCTGGCAAATCATTTGGGAAAACATCAGGGAATTCTCTGACTATAGGAATGCTGTTCACATCAGTGTTAGTATCAGTAGGTACAGTCAATACAGAACATCGATACCCCTTACACCCCTTTCTAATCAGTTTAAAAGCTTTCATGGATGAAATCAAATATGGAGGAGGTACTACTCCAACTCCATTAAATACAAATTCAGGCAATCCAGATGGACGGAAAACAACTTGCTTTGTTACACAGTCTATGGTGGCATGATATTTTGTTAACCAGTCCATTCCCAATATTACATCAAAATGGTCAATGTTCAATGACAGTAAATCAATATACAAATGCGCATCTCCAACAATAATCTCATATGCAGGGTACATCTAAGCACAAGTCATGGATCCCCCAACAGGTGAAGATACAGCTAACAGATAGTTCATAGGTTCTAGTGGTCTATTTAATTTTCGCGAAAAAGCATGCGATACATATGAATGTATAGACCCCGAATCAATCAGAACATATGCATTTTGAGTACAGATTGAGAGTATACCTGACACAACGGTCTCGGTATTCTGTACATCTCCCGGTACGAGTGCGAACACTCGGCCTTGTCTCATAGGCTCTTTTCCAGCAGCTTTGGGATTAGGTTTTGGTGCAATAGTTGATGCTGCGGCGCTGGCTACAGCCTTACTATTGCCCTGAGGAGCAGAAGGGCAATCTTTGACCATATGGCCCACCTTGCCACACCTGTAACAAGCACCTGAAATTTTATAACAAATCCCTTTATGTTTCTTACCACATTCAGAACAGGGCGGTATGGAACTATTTCCCTGACTGGAACTGGTTGTTGACCCCGTATTTTGCTTTTTCTTCAACGAACTGTTCCGACCTTTCTTAAATTTAAAACCCCGTCTCTTACTATGCCCTTCAGACACTGGTGTTTCAGTCTGTTTCAATGCTTTGATGTTCGACTCAGCCATTATCGCTCGATCAAGAACATCCACGTATTTCAGTAATTTCAAAACATTGATTCTGTTAAGAATTTCTACATTAAGGCCGCCTTCAAACTTCTTGGCCTTTTTGTAATCAGTGTCAACCATGTGTGGTGCATATCTGGCGAGTTCAGTAAACTTTGACTCATACTCAACCACAGACATGGTACCTTGTTTCAGTTGTTCAAACTCAGTCACTTTTCGGTCCCTAACACACTGTGGAAAGTATTTCTCAAAGAAGGCTCCCTTGAACTGAACCCAATCCATGGTAGTATTGGTGTCGTAGACCAGCATCCACCACCTTCTGGCCTCTTCTTGTAAGGTGAAGATAGCCAGTAGCACTTTGTGTGCTTTAGAACACGGAAACACTTCAAATAATTTTTCAGTTTCTAGCACCCACGCTTCGGCCTTCAATGGTTCAAGGCCTCCCTGAAATGATGGGGGTTTCATTTGACTGAACTTCTGTGTTAGAGCAATGATGTCATCATTCACATTCTGTTCCGGCTGTACCAAAGGAGGTGGGGGCTGTTGGTTCTGTTGTTGCTGTTGCCTTAAGGCTTTGGTCAATAGTTCCATTGTTCTTTCTAATCTTGCCATTCTGGCGTCAGATGATTCAGTTTCATCGGCAGTTCTTGCGTTATCCATTTCACTATAGGCAATTATGACAATAATAAACATAGGCAGTCGCATACTTAAACACATTAACACGTATATTCATGTCACGGCCACATACACTTTTCATGCTCATGTAATGTCCTAATTACTTTTCTAGGACATCCTATAGCTCATTTGGACACGTGTGTGCGGTATAACTCGTGGTTTAATATCGCTCTGATACCACTCTGTCACGACCCAAACCTGCCCCTATGGGTTTAGCACCGTAATCGGCCAGTAATCCGTGATTACCGAAGGTCTGCTTAACAGTAATAACAGTAATACAGAGTACAGGGGCTGGCGGAAGCCAAAACAGTAATACAAGATGTCCAATGAGTTGTGACAGTCTGTATGCAAAAAGACTTTTCATATATATCCACATTTAGAACAAAAGCAGTATTTACATACATCATTTACAAGCATTCCGGTTAGGGACCAAATCCCTACCATAACAGTACAGTACAAATATCACTCAGTCTATACATAACAGAGACATATAGGGTGAATCTGAGACACTCCAAAAGCAGCCTTGGCTTGAACAGATCTGGAACCTCGAAGTGAGGCACAAAGGTTGGCTTTGACAAAACGGGAGCTTAGCCTGACGCTCCTAGCAACGGTCTGGTGCCTGAACACCTACATATATATATGAGCAGTGAGCTAAAGCCCAGTGAATAACATATGCGTAAAGAGGTTGAGAATGAATGTCCCTTCAGTATTGAAAACAGTCATTTGAACAGTACATCTGTAGACACCCCATTTTTGACCGTCCTCAAGACTTGGACGTCACCGTTGGAACACTCGGTGATTATCCATGTTTGTGTTCGTTTGGAGTTCTCGGAGTTCTCGGCTACGCGCGCCTTGCCTCAGGACCTCCGAACTCGACCGTTTGGTGTTTGGTTTTGCACCAAACACTTGTGTTTTGCCTTGGGAGGGCAGGGAATGCTTTGTGAGGCATCCCCACATACCACCGGCTGTGGCTAGAGGCCACCGGCTGGCTGGTGTGGCCACCGGCACTATATTGTGCCGGTCGGCACTCTTTTTGGCAAAATGACCATTTTGCCCTGCCGACCACTTTACAGCTGTTTTTGGAGATATTTTCAGACAGCTTTCTGGTGTTTGTTTCCCCTCCATACACGTGTATGGAGGGATGAGCCCTTTTGATGCCTTAACTTGTAAGTTTTCATGCCTATACAAGAAAAGGCTCTTCTCTTGGCTCAAGGGTTAGAAAAATTAGAGAGTTAGACATTCTAGGAGAGGGAGAAACTCTGGTTTTAGGTTAGGTTTTGTGTATCTATCCTATCTCTCTCTTTCTTTCTTGTTTTGTACACTAGGTGTTTGTGCCTTACTATTGCACATCAACACCTAGTGTTTCACCTTCCTCTTGGAACTGAGGTGCTAAGGGCTTGTTCTTGGTGTTCTTGGCTGGTTTGAAGCTCAAGGAAGCAACAACATCAACCTTTGTGAAGGTGGTCGTCAAGGGTAAGAAACTAGTCATTTTTACCCCATTCTTGCATTCCATTTTTGCCTAGCTTAGAGTTGTTTTTGTGCTTAGTCCATAACACATAAAAGTTCTGTTTTTTAACCCTCTTCATTGTTTATCAAGAGTGTTTTGCACTTTGGGTAGGTTTGACCACCCTTAGGCCTTGAAAAGGGTACTTTTTGTACCATTTTGTGAGAGATCCGAGACTTTGGTACTTGGGCCTCTCCCCCACTGAAATCTTGAGGGATTTCAGTGGTGGAGATGGTGCCTTGAAGTCTCCAAAAGGGGAGGGCCACCCCCTCTCCTTGATGTCCTTGAAAAGGGCAAGTTTTGCTTCCTTATGGAGCTTCATGCTTGAGTGTGTGTTGAGCATGTTTGACTTGTTTTCCATGCTTATATTTCCATGTTATAACATGATTTCAAGTTGGTTTAGGTCCCTCATGCATGCTTAGCATGGTTGCCTTGTAATGCCTTTTGATGCCTTAACATGTCTAGGTAGTGTGCCTTCATTTCTAACATGTTTTAGGCCTAGATCCATGAAGTTTGTAGGCTTATTTTACCATGCTTTAGTTCTGTCCATAGTTGTTTTGGTCAATCTTAGCATGTATTTTGTAGCCTCTTTGTATTTGGCTTGTTGGCCATAAGAACATGAGTGTGTAGCATGCCTTACTTGCTTCATTTTTGATGGTTTAGAACCATCTAACTTGCCATTTCAGACCTTGTAATGTGCTTGTTTGATTGCCTTGCATGTTTTTTTTAGTGCTTTAAGAGTATGTATTGAATGCTCCATGTTTTGGTCATGTTGCATGCCTTTGTGTTTGTGCCTCTTAGATGCCATCTAAGTAGCCATTTGGCTTTTTTTTTAACATGCTATAACTCTGTTTTAGGTTGTTTAATGCATGCCATAATTGCTTTCCATAAGTGTAGTTCAATGCCTCATTGGCTTGTTTCAAGACTTGGGCCATTTGTTGCATGCTTTGGCTTGCTTTGTTGCATGATTTGGCATCAAGTTTTGCATGGATTTCAGAGCTTTTCATGTATGCTAGTAGCCCATGTTCAACTCATCTCAAGTGTGCTTGAATGTTGTTTATTATGCTTAAGTGTTGGTGCCTTAACTTGTGCATGTGTGCATGTGTGTTTGGCCCTCTTGACTTAGCATTTGGCTACTGATTTTAGGCCTTTTTGAGTTGCCTAATTCATGTCTAAGTCCATCATTTCATTGGTTTGCATGCTTGCCTTATATGCTTGTTTGCATGTTTGCATAAGTGCATCACATTGTCCATATTGCATACTAGTTTGCCATGCTTAGGGCTTCATCATATTGACATGCATGCCAAGCCCCTTTAAGTGAGTTTGATGGAGGTTTGGCACCCTTGTTTGATTATTTGGTTTGCATGCATTTTATAGTAAAGTTGCATTCTTGATTCTTAGGGCCATCATGCATGAAAATGCGCGATTGGTGGTCCGAGGATCGAGGCACATACCCCATTGAGTCATTAACATGATGTGGGATGTGTTTTGTGCATACATGCCTTGAATTACCTTGCCATGCATAGTTTGTCCTCTGCTGCTGTGAGTTGCAGGATCTGCAGAACATTTTGTGCCGACCGGCACTTTTTAGTGCCGACCGGCAGTATTTTCCCAGCCGATGGAACAATTCAGTGCCGGTGGCCTCCTCCTTTGGCCGGTGGTGCTCTGTCCCAGCCGGTGGTACTCCCCAGTGCCCTGAGAGGCATTTCTGGGACTTTGGCAATTTTCTGAGGTGCAAATCAGGGAAAACAGAGGCAAATCATGCATGACAGTGCGATTCCGAGCCAGTCCCGAGCGCGCGCTGCATCCGGTCCTCATCCCGAGGCGGTTTACTGCCTTAGTTAATTTGTTAATTTAATTAATTGTAATATTTTAATTAGCTTGCGTAGTTAATTAATTTGTATATTCTTTTGGTCCCTCCGAGCGAGGGCAAAATTGTAATAAGTGTGTGTGAGTGGGTGTATGTCTTCCAAACCCCCATTTCTTTCTATCCCTTTTATTTACCTGCTTATGATGGTAGATTAGGGCACATCTAAATTAGCATACTTTATGCAATGCATGCGTGCATTCATGCTTTTGTTTACATACATCGGGCTCGGTACATCATACAAACTGCATCGTACTTTCAATTCCAAATTGAATACGTGATAGTTGTTGCATTTCATGTGCCATGCTTAGGATAGCCGAGCCTGTCTAGATTACATTCCGTATGCGATGCATTAGTCACTTAACATAAACTAGGTCATGCATGTTTTGCTAACTGGTTTCTTGTTTTGGCACGGAGTACGATGTAAGTTTTATGCTTTAGCATGTCGCATGCGTGTGAATGTTAACATGACGGTATGATTGCCACGCGGCTAAATGCTTATGTGTCATAAACTGTTTGAATGCCTGTGGGTGAAGGTTGGATTACTTGAGTTGGGAATACTCATTGAAATCCGTGTTTTAGCCTACTCGCGAGTAGCAATTTCAAACTGTTTTCCAAACAAGACGGATATGCAATGCTTATTCCCAAATTAGGCGATCTAGTCTATACTTGTTTGCTGTGCGCACAACATAGTAATCCTAGGCTAATAACCGGAATAAGAACGCATAAAGTTTTCAAAATTGGATATCATGGTTAGTAGAGGCCGGTCTTCGGACCGGGCGAAAGGGGGTGCTCATAGCTGACCTTCCCCGATCGTACCCAAGCTCCCGAGCCAAGACCACTTTGGTGATGACGGACACGTGGCCTTCGGCACCGAGTCAGGGTTTCCTAAATTCCCCATTTTAAAAATATTTAGGTGGCGACTCTGTAATCTGGCAAAGCAGTCCATGTTTGGCACTACTTTTTCAAAAATCTGTTTTCTTCAAAACGATTTGCCAGAGGTGGACTCTTTGGTTCAGATTTAGAACCGCGACACAAATTGAGTCCGAGCTGTAGCGAGGTCCCACGCGGGCGCTGTTACAACATCAGTTATTCGATCATAGCAGTCATAAGTGGTACATCCAATAGCAAACAGTGCAGTAGGTCTTAACAGACCGAACAGTCAGTTGATGGCCATCATATCAGTAAACAGTAGTGGTTCCAAACATGGGAACCGATAGAGATCTCTGTGACAGTAGTAGTACAGTACAGTAATAATAAATTGCTATGGACGCCACGAATACAGTTCACAAATAGGACAAACATTCATTTAGTAAGAAACATCATTTCAGAAAGCAGTACAGCCGTTCATTCAGAAATATTCATGATTGAACATATCTTTACAACATTGTTACTCACAGAGTTCTGGGCTACAGATAGGCTAGTGAGCTTCCTCGGATGCCAACCCTACACAGTTACAGGATGAACACACACTAAGTTGCACGTTTTGGAAAACAATAACTTAGTCTCTATCTTGACTTGGTGTGGTTCTATAGCATTATCCTCATTAAGATGCCTTAAACTAGACCTAGGAATGCCTATGATGGAATGAGGATGCAAAAATGCACTTTAAAACACTTTTCAGATTTTTGCTGAAACAGGGGTCTCGCTCGAGCGTGGCTTTCTACGCTCGAGTGGACATGCAGACAAAAGAGCCTCGCTCGAGCGGACTGCAAAAGTACTGGATGCAAGAAATTCACGCTCAACGGACGCTTGACCCCCGCTCGAGCGTGAGACACAAGTCCTCACTCGAGCGTGCATTCCCTCGCTCGAGCGGATTGTAAACACATGCAAAGTACTGGATACGCGCATTTCACGCTCGAGCGTCACTTTCCCCGCTCGAGCGGACTGCATGTATTCAGAGTGTACGCTCGAGCGTGAGTCCAAAATCTGGAATTTCCAGATTGAACCTCCAAGCTCAAAATCAACTTTTAAAGCATCAAATTCGATCCTTTTGGGCTAATTTTCTGGAAAACACTTAAAACTCATAATATGACACGTTTCAAAGATCAATTTGCAAAATCAAAGCCCAAAGGTAGTTCAATTGAACACAATTTCAAGGAAAATTTCAAGAATATGATGAACATATGACATGCATGAGTTCTAGTGAATTCTAATGTCTCAAAACATGATCCAAAGCAAGATTAAATTCAAAACCATGATGAACTCATGGACTAGAACAAGAATGTAAACTTGCATGCAAGATTTCATGAAAATCAACTTCAAAATGCAAGAATATGTACATGCATGCATGATTTCCTACTCAACATATTAAGCTAATTCTTGGCTTAGATCACTAATTAACCATGGACCATGCAAGAACTAACTTGAATTCACAAACAAGAAGGTAAATTTTCTACCTTAAGTCTCCAATTTTAAATGTAGAAGCTCAATATGCGAGGAATCCTCCAATCTCCTAAGCTTCCAAGCCAAATTTAGATGAAATCAAGCTTTCTCCTAACTCTCTCTTTTTCTCTCGGTTAAGACTTGAGGAAATGGATGAAATGATCTCACAATTAAGTCCAAACAACAATGTAGGAAAATGCCACTCAATGGCATTTTGGTAATTATGCCAACTAATGTAATTTAACATTATTTATTCCAATTTAGTCATTTCAAATCAAATTTCAATCAAATTTATCATAAAATCACATAAATTCCAATTAGTATAAAACATTAATCAATTTCGGATTCGGCCGCCGATAAGGCCTTCAATTTGCAGTTTAAACATAATACATGAACAGATAATTTAGTAGTCAAACAGATAGACATGCATTTAAACTAATACACTCAATCAATCAGTTCAGAATGTCAGTCAAATCAGTTACTTAATCATGTTCAGTCTCAGTTTAGCAGTAATCAGTGGTATTATCAGTAAACAGTGGTGAGGGTTGTCACACATACAAACAATACTCAGGCAAATCACATAAGCACAAAACAAGACAAGGACCTTACTTTAAGCAAAACAAGTCAAAATCTACAAATGCAAGCTTAACAAAACAAAATCATGCAGATGCACATGAACATGGCTAAGACGAGGATGAGGGTCATTACAGTGGTGCTGGCTGCTGTTGAGGGTATAGGTGACCCCTTTGAGCCTGTCATGCGAAAGGACCTGCGAAAGGTGCTGGAACAGGTGTTGTATCTCTTCTAATTGCCGAAAAACCTCCCAACCCCCTGGGTATAAATTCGAATAAAGGATTAGTGAACCCCCTCGTACCAGGTATGGCTTCGAACGTGGGATTTGGAAACATCCTTACGCCATTTTCTTGTGTTAGACCAGATCCACCAATTTGCATGGCTTCACTGTTGAGTAAGAAAGCATTTTGATTTGCCACAGGCCTCGAAAGAGGCTCATACCAAGACTGAGGTGATGGTCTTTCATTGTTTTGGTTACTAGTTTGACCATTAGTATGTCCATTACTCTGCATAGGCTGTTTATTTCTAGCCAATCTTTGCTGAGGGACATTTGAATTTTCCTCTATATGTCTTGCGTTAGTTGGTTGATGAATGTTCATTCGATCCAAAAAGGATGTTGCCCATCTTTCCATTGTGTTTATTAACTGCTGTCCCATAGCATCTACTAGGCCACCCCATGGGTTCATTGGCTGAGTAGATGGAACAGTAGATGGTCTAATTCCTTGGCCTCGTCCAATATTATGAACATGTGGTACTTGTTCCGAAGTGCTGGTCTGTTCGACCATAGGTTCTGATAAAATAGGCGTTTCCACAGGAAGTATAATCACATTATCCTTTGGATTAGGCATTTCTACCTCTCCTTCCACGCCTTCTTCCAAACGTTCATTTTCTCCTTGTCTCTTACGTCTAGCCATTTCAATTTGTCCCACCTGGCGTGCCAAAAATACATGTTGGCTTTTTAGCTTTCGAAGGTTATTTTTGTAATTATGAGCGTGCCAACAAGGATCAATTAGTCCTTACAGAATATTAATTGCCAACCAATTATTAGATGATTGTGTTTTAGTTCTTTCAGCCTCAATGAAGAGGACTTTTACTAGTGACTTTGTTTAGGAGAATTAAGCAGACAATGATTAAATGAAGAACAATTGTAGTATTTCATTAAGCAAAATGAAAAACTTACAAAGATCCAAATCAGCCTCGTAGAGGTTTACAACGACAAGCTACGTGAAAACTACTCCTATGAACGAAATGCAGTGCAGGAATTTGAAGTACAGAAATGTAAAGAACAAGAAATGTAAAACTGGAAAGGAAATAAAGTAGAATAAAACTGGTTTTTTAGATCGAGTCTGGGGCTATTTTTTGGGGCCTTCTCTGCTATTTATACTTCTCAGTGACGACCATTGAACTGTACTTCTAACCATCAAACCGCTCCTCCATGATCGCTGATCATGTTGTCTTTTAGTTAACTCCACTATGCCAGTACCTGCAGTTAGGCTTCCCTCCTGATTTTGAATTTAAATGTGAGTAACCGTTAAGGCCACGTCATCTTGCATCTCTTTGCTGATTCAGTGTTACGCAGATCTACAACAAACCAATGCTGACTGCTACGTGTGTGATTATGATTGAAGATTTGAATTGTCTTCCTGTACTGCCCTTATTCTGCCTCGTGCCGAACTGTGATTGGCTTGTACAAAATATGTAGCCAACAATATATATATATATATATATATATAAATACATTGGGACTAAGTTATACACGGACTAGCCGTAAATCTTATATTTACGGTTCTTCAATGATTTGTGGACACATAAGCCATCAACTTATCCCATTATTTCTCTTTGCAAAGTATAAATCACCGTCTCTCTCTTCTGCCGTTGTTGAGCCACCGACCTAATCCTTTTATCTATTTCTTTAATGAGGCAAAATTGATTGAGGTAAAAAATATTATTGAACCTCCAATTACCATATAAGACTGAGAAATTAATAGCCCAATTGTTCATTACATATCATCCAGATCAATCGATGGTCTGCATAAAATCCACCACAAAATTGTTTTTTTTTATTTTTGTTCTTTTTTATTATAAAGATTATAACCATATTTCATATTCAAACAAAACAAAGGTATATCGATTTGGCATGTGAGAGAAGGCAAACTCGAAGGTTAATGCCTTGTATTTATTGAATTTTTCCAATAACAGCAGCAATACAAGAGAGAGTACTAGATTCAGAAAGGGGTTGCTTTTACACTGTATTTGGTTGGGGGATTTGTGAAGATATTTGAAAAGGAAGGGGAAAATATATATAAAACTATGTGAAATGTAGGGATATTTTATTCACATTTCATCTACCTTTTCCATTTTCTTTTCCAAATTTCTTCCTAAATCCTCCAACCAAACACAGCGTTAGTGACTCTTAATCTTGAAGAGAAATAATTACAAAAAAGAGAAAGAGAAGATGCGAAAGGTGGGGGTTTTGTTGAAGGAAAAGAATTTAATCTTCACACATACACAGAGATTTCTCATTGGGTTAAATATAAAAATGGAGCCAAAAACAAACAAACGAACAAATAGAAAATTTTAAATCACCGGTCGTTCATTAAGAACCGATCATAAATCTAATTTTCTTTGAATTGGCTTTCCATTTGTATATGTGATGGTGATGATGGGTTCAATCAAAGGAGATTCGAATATGTGGTCGGTGGTCATGGGTGTTGAAAAATTTAGAAGTAAATGAAATTGGATTTCATTTGAATGAAAGGGTGCAACCTTTCATGGTGTCTGTTCATATGAAACAGTGTGAACCCAAGAGATATGATCAGTCTAAAGGTCACAAGTACTTTTATAAATACCATCATATCCCATAACATTTATGCGTAAGTTAAGGTTTGTTTTAAGATTGATATATCATGTCTAGTCGAGTATATAAGAGAGAGTGCATGGCATAAATTGGTTCACTGTACATACAGAAAGTTATGCAATTTTTGTGTGGGGTAATCATTGTATCTTAGAGGCAAGACGTTCATTAATCGCAAGCACTAAAGACGATGGCGAAATTCTATTTTAAAGGCACAGTGTTCAAATACTGGCCTCGGTCACAATCTGCATTAAATTTACAAAATTTTTGTAAGAAAATTCTTGTGTTTTATTTATTATTTAATTGCATTAAATTGATTTTTTCAAAAATATTTTCATACAGTGGGCTCTTCAGCGGCCGTTGATGGCTATCGATATGGATGGTAGGGAGTTTTGTTGAAGGATCCAAATTGTGAGGTTGCAGAGCATGGGAGTGGGTTTAGGTAAGGACGGTGAAAAAATCAAGAACAAAGAGATGAAAGGTGAGAAGAGATATAATTGTTATAAATCATATTTTTGCTCATGTGGCACCATATAAGTGGATGCCCATAAAAACCGTATTTCTAGATTGGTGCACAAACGAAGACAAGATGTCTTAGTCCAATATCTAAAAATAAATATGCAGTGCTTGGGTAATCTGTAAGTGTTTGTTTGGAAGGAAAATAGGCACTCATTCATTCACCTACAATAATATTGGAGAGAGACATAAAGAGGGAGAAGGAGAGAATTTTTTCAAAAAAGAAACTAGAGTTGGAGATTGCTTTTTCTTTTGATGGATGCTTGCTTGGGTTGCAAAAATGCATGCGGTTCATTTTGGAATCTAAAAGAGCATATTTGAAGAGAGACTCTTGGAAAAATGGTTTGAAGAAAGTGAATTGGACATCTTCCAAGTGGTGGTCCTTCCGCAAATTATATTCGTAATCTCTGTATTTTAATTTTTTGTATTATTTTGATCCTAATCATTTCAAGTAGTTCAATTTTGACATTTAATTTTAGATTTTGTATCAATTTAATCCAATTAATAATGACTAATTAGAACTTTTGAAAAAAAAAAGCGCTGATTCAGTTGAGGTTAACGCCAAGTTAAACAAATTTACAATTCTTCCTATACAAGAATAACACATGTATATTATGTATGCGTTTTCTATCAAAAAAACACTAATAAATTGTAATTAATTAGATCAAATTGAGACAAAATCATAAATTCAGGATTAAAATTGAATCAATTGAAATTACAGAGACCAAAATGACACGTAAGTCAAACTATAAGGATTACCAATGTAATTCTCTCAACTTATATAAACACATAACATATGGATCTCGATCATTTTTAGTATTTTTTTTTTCATTCAGTCATCATTCAATACTTGATTCAAATGTTACAATTTAACTATTAATCATTGTCATATTTTGTGACTTTTAAATCAAGTATAGAATAAGGACACAATAAAAAAATGCTAGAAATAATCCTCATCCATAACATACATATATAAATGATCAAAAAAAGAAAACAAAAAATAACATACATATATAGATACATATAGAGAGAATCAAACATATAGAGTGGACATTGCTTGGGAACTCTAATGATCTTATCTTTCTTAAGTTTCGTTTGGCATTGGTTATGGTAGTCAACTTTTTTGTATTGAGACTTTTTTAATCTCATTTGGTTTTTATTTTTGGATTTTTTTGACTTTTGTAAGAGAAAAAGTGTAATAATTATAATTTGGATATAATATTTGTTTTATTAACTTATATAATATATTTTGTCTTTTTATATTTTTTTAGTCCCAAAATAAAAACCAAACGAGACTTAAGCTTATGAATTTTATGATGAGTGGTCATTCTCATGCATGTAGTATGTACACACGCCTGCATGTCTTGCCCTTTTCCATCGTCCTTTCCTATTCGAAGCTTTTTCTTTGGTAGAATTATCAGGTTACTTGGGTTTGCTTATTTGGTAGTGCTTTTTTAGTTTATTTTTGTCTTCAACAATTTTTTTTTTAATTTTTTATAAAAATTTTTAATCTAAAATTCAGTTTGACGAGATGAACAAAAAAAAATTGAAAAAAGACAAAAATAAGCAAAAAGTAGTGGCTTTTTAAGTTTATTTTGGCATTTCCAAATTTTTAAAAAAAAATTTCAAAAAAATTTGGCTTTTTAGATTCGTTTACATAAGACGGATCGGAAAAGTAAAAAATTTTAACATAATTTTGAAAAAAAAGTGACTAAAAACAAAAATATAAAATAAAAAAGGACATTTTTGTGATATCCCAAACAAAAAAAATTGGCAGAGTAGCTTTTTTAATCTGCAAATTAAAACTCCTAATAAAATGTGAAATTTTTTAAAGTCTCATGAGCCTAATAAGATTAAAAAAAAAAAAAAAACGATATAAAGACTCATTTTCTAGATTTATTTTTAAGATTCAGGTGTAAAAGAAATGATTGAGTGATAATTATAAAAGATAAGAGAGATAGAGTTCGCGTAAATATTTTAATAGCATCATTGAATTTTGAAAAATAAATTTAACTTTTAAGTTAGAGTAACACTACTCTTTCCCATTTTTGAAGTTGATGTCGTCTCTTTCGACTTTATTTTTGATTTTTTTGACTACTTCCTAACTTTTTCTCCTTTTGCGCCTCACTTAGGCAAGTTCACGCACCAATTTAATAAAGATTGCGTAATATTATACAAACAAAAAATTCTTATATAATTTTTTAATTTAATTCATACATAGTTCAGATACCACTTTAATTAAGATTTGTACAACTAGTTTACCGCAATAAACTATTTATTTTGTCAATAAATAAATAACAAGCTAATATCAATTAAATTTTTAATGAATTAAAATAGTTTAGTTCATTTTAAAATCAATCAAATCACTATGTGGATAATCAATTTTTTTTTTTTTTTTTGTTTGGACCACATACAATAAAAGCCCTTCATTCCCATTTAGATTAGCATAGGCGTGATGGCAATGGATAACCTACCCTATGGGTATATATGGAGACCCAATCTAAATATATGGGTTTTTCCTTTTTTTCTTATCAATCGGGTAAGGTAAGTGATATTCTTTAAATATCCACAGGGAATGGGTCGGGGATGGGTACCCACTAATTTTCCCATATGTTTTTTTTTTTTTTTTAAATTTTTTTAAGATTTACAACCAACATACATTCAATCTTTTTTTTTTTTTTTTTTTTAAGGTTCACAACCTTCTTTTTTTTTTATTTAAGATTCACAACCAAAGCTAAATATACATTCAATCTTATTTTATTTTATTTTATTTAGCTCAACAACAAAATCAAATACACATTAACTAACATTGTCACATTATTCTTGTCAAATTTTATGTATATCTAGAACTTTTTAAATTTATTTAGAAAAATTCTATTCCTACAAAAAATTCCATCTTCTTTTTTAATTTTGTTTTAAAATTTTAGGGCAAATTACACAAATAGTCCCTATAGTTTGGGACTTGTGTCACTTTAGTCCCTGACTTTTCAATTGTGACATATTTGACCATGAATTTTGAATCTTGTTCCAAATAAGGACAATTGAATATATAATTAGATTTTTCAAGGGTAAAATTGTCAATTTGATAAAATATAAACTAATTTGACAAAAATAAATGTCAAACAAATATTTTTGAATTTTTAAAAATTATTTCTACATACTAAAAATAAAATTATGTAAAATTGATAAATCTTTTAGACATTTATTTATTTTTTTTACCAAATTAATTTTTATTATGTGTTTGGATGATAATCATGTAAAATTAATTTTAAAAAAATTAATCATGTAATTTTTATTAATTTTACATAATTTTATCATTGGTGGATAAAAATAATTTTAAAAAAATTAAAAAATTTTTTTGACATTTATTTTTGTCAAATTAGTTTATATTTTATCAAATTGACGATTTTACCCTTGAAAAATCTAATAATATTTTCAATTGTCCTTATTTGGAACAAGATTCAAAATTCAGGATCAAATGTGTCACAATTGAAAAGTTAGGGACCAAAGTGATACAAGTCCAAAACTATAGGGACTATTAGTGTAATTAACCCAAAATTTTATGTATCTCATTCTCCTTTCTATTATTTGATCTTCGATAATCTGAAGGTGAGTTATTACTCTTGTTTCCATCATCATCTTCTTCTTCTTCTTCTTCTTTTAAAAATTTTTATTTACATTTATATAATGATTTTTCTAGTTTCAATATCTCCTGCAATTGTTTTATTGGATTTCTCTCTGATTTGATGGTAACTTTAGATTGAATTTCTCAATTTTCATCTTAACTAGCAATCATTTTAATTAAAATTTTGTACATTTTTGTCTTCAATTTTCATATTTTGGTTATGATTAATTGCGCATTTTTGATCGATAGTCACAATTTTGTCACCGTTAGATTGTCGTTATCGCAAATCGCCATTGCTGTAGTGAGAGGATGAGAGAGAGTGAGAATTAGAACTCTAATTGTCAACAGAGTAGTGAAAACATATGGAGAAATTATTTTTCGATGTACCTAAAAAAAAATATGGAGAAATTAGTGGGTACCCATCCCCGGTTGAGATTTAAAGAATATCACCTACCCTACCCGACGGACAAGAAAAATGGGGAAACCCAAGTATTTGGGTTGGGTCTCCATGGATACCCACATGGTAGGTTATCCATTGCCATACCTACTCTGTTGACAATTAGAGTTCTAATTCTCACTCTCTCTCATCCTCTCACTACAGCAACGGCGATTTGCGATGACGACAATCTAGCGGTGACAAGATTGTGACTATCGATAAAAAACGCGCAATTAATCATAACCAAAACATGGAAATTGAAGACAAAAATGTACAAAATTTCAATTAAGGTGATCACTAGTTAATATAAAAATTGAAAATTCAATCTAAGGTCACCATCAAATTAGAAAGAAATTCAATAAAATAATTGCAGGAGATATTGAAATAAGAAAATTCATTCTATAAATGCAAATAATTTTTTTTTAAAAAAAAGAAGAAGAAGAAGATGGAAATGAGAGCAATAACTCACCTTCAGATTATCGAAGATTAATTAATAGAGAGGAGAAGGATATACATAAAATTTAAAACAAAAAAAAATTAAAAAAGAAGATGGAATTTTTTTTGTAGGAATAGAATTTTTCTAAATAAATTTAAAAAATTCTAGATATACATAAAATTTGACAAGAATAATGTGATAATGTTAATTAATGTGTATTTGATTTTGTTGTTGAGCCAAATAAAATAAAATAAGGTTGAATGTATATTTAGCTTTGGTTGTGAATCTTAAAAAAAAAAAAAAAAAAAAAAATTGAATGTATATTTAGCTTTGGTTAAGATTGAATTTTTCGAAATAAATTTTAAAATTCTAGATTTACATAAAATTTGACAAGAATAATGTGACAATGTTAATTAATGTGTATTTAATTTTATTGTTGAGCCAAATAAAATAAAATAAGATTGAATGTATATTTAGCTTTGGTTGTGAATCTTAAAAAAAAAAAAAATGGTTGTGAACCTTAAAAAAAATAAAAAAAATAAATAAAAAGATATTGAATGTATATTTAGCTTTGGTTGTGAATCTTACCAAAAAAAAAAGAAAAAGAAAAAAGGAAAGTTTGTGAACCTTAAAAAAAAAGATTAAAAAAAGAAAAGATTGAATATATATTTAGCTTTGGTTAGAAAATTAATATCCACCCTATTAACCTTCATTGCCATCCCTAGGCGTGTGTCCATGTGTCCGTACAATGGAGGGAGGGGAAAATGTCTAAATACATGCCATGAGCTTGTGGGTTGCATTTTGTAAGACATTATATATATATATATATATGTATATTATTTATAAAAATATTATTATTTTGATTTAATAATTATAATATTTTTATTTTATTACTTTTAAACAGGATTTATAGTGAGTTGTATAAGCTTAAACAATCTAAACGTGGATTAAAGAGAAATTCAACCCGATGTTTGTATTTTAGTCATAAGTTTATGAACAACATACCCTCAAATTGTTGGAAGATTCTAAACAATAAGTTTCCTTTTCCATTTTTCACCATATCATTGGCAACGTATTTATCATTTTCCTAACATTAATATTTCTAATAAAGACAATTCAATTGGTTGTCAATAAGTGTAAGAAAATGTTAAAAAAAATAAAAATAAAATGAGAGGTTAGAGTCAATACAATCTTTACATAGTTCAAAATATTTTTTATATAATTTATTATATTTTAATATATATTTTTTACACATTTACTAATGTCATTTTTCTTTTATTTTTTATATTGCATTTTTTTTTTTTACTGGCAATGGTTTGAGGCATGTTATTCTACTTTGATTAGAGGGTCTCTGAGAGCATTATCCTTCTAATTGGAGGGTTATGCAAAGTATAATTTGTGGACTAAAATTAGTTCGTTGGCATGTGTGGCCCAGAATGAGGGTGTCAATGGGGCGGGTTTGTTTTCTTCCTTCATATCATATTATATTGAGGGTGGAACAAATTGAGAGGTCATAGATAATAATTTATAATTAATAGAAGTTAAAAGATGTAATATTATAATTAAATGAGTGAGAATGAATATTAGGTGTTTTAGGGAGACTTACGTGTAGGTCTTAATAGGTAGATATATTGTCTAATAGATCTTATGATAATTAATGACATTTTTCATCAAACACTATTTAAAAAACGTCACTAATTATTAATTTTTAGCAACAGTTTGAAATTTTTTTCACAAAAAAATGTCACTAATTATAACTTTTAGCGACAGTTTAAAAAAATTGTTACAAAAAAGGTCACTAATTTTTCACTTTCAGTGACAGTTTGATAAATTCGTTACAGAAAAAGTCACTAATTGTAAGTTTTAGTGACAATTTATAAAAATCGTAACAAAAAAAGTTACTAATTGTCAATTTTTAATGACATATGTAAAAAATCATCACAAAAAATTATTTTTAGTGTTGATTTTACTAGGACTTATTTCTAATAGGACCTGATGAAAATTAAATCTAACTATTAAGATTTATTGATAATTTACGCATTTTTTAATGTTTTAGTTTTACTATATTGAATATATATATATATATATAAATATATTTAATAAATAAAATTGGAGCGGGGGCTCCCTGTTCCATTTTCTTGTTGAGGTGAGAAAAATCTATAGGGTTAATTACATTAATAGTCCCTATAGTTTGGAACTTGTGTTACTTTAGTCCATGACTTTTCAATTGTGACACATTTGACCCTGAATTTTGAATCTTGTTCCAAATAAGGACAATTGAAAATATTATTAGATTTTTTAAGGGTAAAATCGTCAATTTGATAAAATATAAACTAATTTGACAAAAATAAATGTCAAAAAAATATTTTTAATTTTTTTAAAATTATTTTTATCCACTAATGATAAAATTATGTAAAATTAATAAAAAGTACATGATTAATGTTTTAAAATTAATTTTACATGATCATTATCCAAACACATAATAAAAATTAATTTGGTAAAAAAATAAAAATAAATGTCTAAAAGATTTATCAATTTTACATAATTTTATTTTTAGTAGGTAGAAATAATTTTTAAAAATTAAAAAATATTTGTTTGACATTTATTTTTGTCAAATTAGTTTATATTTGATCAAATTGACAATTTTACCCTTGAAAAATCTAATTATATATTCAATTGTCCTTATTTGGAACAAGATTCAAAATTCAGGGTCAAATGTGTCACAATTGAAAAGTCAGTGACCAAAGTGACACAAGTCCCAAACTATAGGGACTATTTGTATAATTTTCCCAAATCTATATGAGATAGGGTAGGAAAAAATTGTCCGCCCTAGTCCAGAATTTTAACTTTTAGTTTTTGATTTTTTTTCTTACTTGTGCCAATTTACTATATTTATTAAATTATAATAAAATTTTGAGATACAAAAATTTTAAATTTAAATAGAACAAAAAATCTTCAATTGACCTGGAGAATCATTAAAATATCATATATATATATATATATACATAAAACAAAAAAAAAGGGGTGAGAAGAAGAGAAATGATAATAGATGGAAAAATGGCCCAAATACCACCAAAGAAAATGATATGATGGGCCATCACTCCCCTCTTCTTCTTCCCCTACACCACTATTTTTGTTAAGAATGGTGAGATTTGAGACTTCACTTGCTTGCCTTCATTAAGTTTTCAAATATTTTTAGACGCAGAAATGCGCGAGACCCCTAGTAAAAGCCACTCCAGTGACCCCCCAGTGCCACGTGGCACTGTGGGATTGGAAGAAAAGAAAAAAAAGAAAACTGGCCAATGGGGGAAGCCCACGTCACTGGGGGTCGACCCCCAGTGGGGGTGTGTAGCAAGGTTGTTTTTAGACGTCTAATGGTTGGACTATTTTACGTAATGTATTAATAACAAAAATTTGTAAATGAGATCATGTTAGACACTTTTATCTCCCAATATATAACACAATTAATGAGATTTCTTATTAATTGATAATTCCTTCATATCTCATTTTTATTTTAAAATTGAGATTAAAAAAATAGACTATAATCTCAGTTTCTAGTAATCGAGATTAAGAGGCTTTTTTCTTCCCTTTTATTTTTTATCTTGGTTGGTGTGAAAAACTGAGATGAAAGATATTATTCAATTTTTTTTATCAGCGTTTTGGGTTTTATACAAACTGTGATGTTTTCAATACGTTGTGTGACATTTAGCTATTATTGCAATAGTATAAATGGATTTTGCCCTTTTTTTTTTTTTTGTGAGCCTGGTTATTTGTGAGAGTTTGTTTTGTCACTATTGTAGTTTTTCAGATCAATTATTCTCTGGATTAGGGGAATCTTACTGTAGGTTAAACCACGTAATTTGTGATATTGTGCATTTGTGATTATCCCGCTTAATCTTTATTCATTTTGTACTATTAGTTCATATTCTCTATATTCATAATCATCAACAATTCTAGTGTGACTCATTTTTCCTAAAGCTCTCCATACAACAATAACTTAAAAATATCAATTTTTGATTTATTGTTATAATGCTTAGGGAGGAACATCTCTCGTTATAATGCTTATATGTCTATATTAATTAGCAGTTGCTTTCCAATGTCATGGAGAATTCAGTCCAACATGATACCACTTGACTCTCCACTCTCCACTCTCCACTCTGCACTCTCCACTTTCCAATTTTGTTTTTTGTTTTTTGAATTGCGATGACTCCCCTTTTTTTTTTTTTCCCCATAATAAGATAGCGTAATGTTGTATGTATGTGGATTCAGTGCACATCTCTATTGCTGTTTTGCTTTCCTTTATTTTAAGTTAGCCTTAGAAGGAAAAGAGGCATGGCCTTCATGTATGCTCAATCACTACCCATAATTGCTAAAGCAATAGCCAAACACAACTATGCTAGGATTCATAAAGTTTTTTTTTTGAAAAATATCAAAAAAAAATAATAGATGATTGAGATTCATTTCACATGTGAGTATTCCCATTGTACAATAATTAGATCTAAACCATAAATTAATTTTCTAGTTAACTTTCTATATTATTTTTCTGGGTTAATAGGTTTTCTGAGAAGCATTTGATAGAAGAATAAAAAATTTGTCACGATGGCAATGGATAGCGTAGCGCATGAGTCTTTGTGTTTACTACATATTTTAGTAAGAGTACAATGAAAAAGTTATAGGAGTATTTATTATAACATAAATTGCATCTAACGAGACTTAAATTAAACCAGCATCTTGTTTCCTTTTCATAATAATAATAGTAATGATAATAATAATAATAATAATATTATTATTATTATTTAATTTTGACTTAAAACTTCAAGTGGATGCTTAAGCAAACAAAGTCTTCAAATGCATCTCAATCAAGAGAGAAGGAATTAATTAATTTTTGCCCAATCTAAAAAATTGGCATATTTAAAGTTGGCACATTAAATTTTGTGGTCCTGTCTTCTAGTTGGAAATGAAATCATTTCAACAATACAATTGCCATAAATCATAAGAGATTATTATAAATGCTCCAGAAATTATATAATACAAGATTGGTACCAAAATTTCACTATCAAGTTTTTATTAGAAGTCATGTATATCAATCCTTTAAGTTTCCTCCAAACAAAAAGCCCCAAAATTTAAATCCTTAATGGAGACTCATCAACTATATACAAGATTGTCTCAAACAACCCCCCCCCCCAAAAAAAAAAAAAAAAAAAAAAAAAACAAAAGATCCCATGTAAAATCTTGGTTAACCACTCATGTCAATTTGCAAACCAAATTTAAACACCCTACAAACTCTCTCTCTCTCTCTCTAAAGGCATACCTAACAATTAGGGCAATGGCAATGTACAAGATGTACAAAATGGATACTAGAAGTTGAGGTCCCCCTCTAAGAAAAACACCATTCATCTTTTGCAAGTCTCTCCTATTTTCCAAGGCTTGGTGTTAATGAAAAGAGAGGGCTCTTCACTCCTACAAATCTCTTTCTACTTTTCTTCTTTTCCTCAAATGGAGGAGCAACTCCTTGGTACCAACACATTGTGCCATTGGTACCACCAAAAAACCCTCCAAAATCAACTATAGACTTTTTCAAATTAACCAAATCTATATTTTGTAACTCAAAAGTTGCAAAAAAACATGATTAGGGGGAGAGAGCGCGCGCAAAGGAAGTAAGATGTTTTGCCTTGGCTTTCCAACACTGTTCAATGTCCTCTGCTATCCTTTTAGCATCGATTGATGCACCAAGCAACCCTCGTTTGGTGAACCCTACAGCGTATAGCCCAGACTCGCCTTTCCAACCGTTTGGAAATGGCCTCCGTGGTAAACCATCTTCCTCCGAAAACATATCTCTCTCCTGGAAGGGGACAATTCAATCCCTTATTAGTCCTTTGAACTTGTGAGAATATAACATACATACACTTATTAACAAAGAAACTATAAAATAAAAAGAAGATGAAAAACAAGTACCTTTAGCCAAGAGGGTACATTGCTTTTATAACCAGTTGCTAAGATGATTGCATCAAAATTTTCCTTTCTTCCATTGACAAACTCAGCGGTATCATGTGTTAATCGCCGAATGCCTGGACATACCTACAACAAGAGTGACACAATAAGATCTAATTAATAATAATTTGCAATTCAAAAAATTTCTCTATTTATGGGCCCTGAAAAACATGAAGAAAAGAAAATTAGTAAGTAAAGATGGTTTGAACTAAAATTCTAATTAAGGAGACTTTACCCTTTTGATTATACACATAAGATTTTGAATGAATAATTGAATTCCAAATATTGGCAAAATAAAATCGGGATTAAATTCCCCATTGCTTGAATGAATTAGGAAAATATTGTGACACTTGGCAATCAATCATTCATGAAAAGACAACATGGGATCAATCAAACACTTAAAAAGTTAATATGTCCAAATAAATTGGAAAAAAAAAAAAAAAGTTGTATTTTTTCCTAATACATAACTTATCGATTTGCATAAACAGGAAAAAATTACCTTAATGTCTCCACTTTTGATCTTAGCAAGCGTGCCAACGTCCAACACTGGTGTCTTTCCGGACGAGTTCTTTAATTGGAGGGGACCTACTTGAGGGCGGTCGAGGCCGAGCCTGGCAGTGTTGCCTAGGAGGAGCCGCGACACGATCAACAGGAGCCGGTCGACGAGGCCCAAGGGCAGCCACTTGAGCAACCACATGGACAGCCCAAAAGTTGATTTTCCAAGCATTTCTCGTGGTAGGACGTGTACCTTAATCATGATCAAATTCAAAGAAAAATTGGGTCACAAAAAGATAGGACACTACTTAAAAAGGGAGACACTGTAAAAGATGAGTTTGATGGGTGCGTGTGAGAGATTGCTTCCAGGCCATGACTCAACCTTTACAACCTTTTCCAGAGAGAGAGAGAGAGAGAGTAAAAAGAAAAGAAAAGAAAATCATATGCATGATTGTGAAATCAAACACTAGTTTCTGAACATTGTTGCGCATGCTAGGGAATCCCAAGAAAGTGAAATAAAACAACGATTTTCTCTTAAACCAATATATATTGATTGTGATCAACTTTGAATAAATAAACAAAACTTGAACGCACTAAAAGGCACTAACACAAACTGTTGAAAAAAACAAAATCGAAAAAAGTAATTTCTTTTTGTTTAATTTGAAAACTAAAAGAAACCTCATAATCTTGACCTGCCTTTCCTTAAATTCTTTTGACTTATGTAAAATAAAAATAAAAAATTCAATTAATTTGAACAACTTTACTCTATTAAAAAATTCTCCAAATCTCAAGATTCGACTATGAATATTGACCAGGGAACAGTGAAATTTAAGGATAAAATTCTTAGATCAAAATAAAAGATTGTGATTACACTTTTAAAAATTAGCTTAGTCGATACATATCGAGATTTTGAACTTAAACTACTTATTTAAAACTATTGCTATTATTAAAATTATATATATATATTTATAGATTATGATCAATTTTGAATAAACAAAACTTGAACGCACTAAAATGTCACTAACACAAACAGTTAAAAAAAACAAAACCCAAAAAAGAAAAGAAAAAAACACACGTTTGAAAACAAAAAGAAATTTCAAAAATCTTGAATTACCTTTTCTTAAATTCTTTTGACTTACATTAAAAAAAACAAAAAAACAAAAAAAATCAACCAACTTTACTCAGATACTTTGCCTCGAAAGCGCGAATTTCATGAATATTGACACGATGCAGATTTAAGAACAGGGAATTCTTAATTTGAAAGAAAAAACTGAGATTAAGATTTTAAATAAAATATCAATTTGCTTGATAGATATATCTTGATACAGTTAATTAAAACTATGACGATTATTAAAACTATACTTACTGTTTCCCTGACCACCAAGGAAGGGGTAGCATTATGGTTGCAAAGATCCAAACAAACCTCCATTCCAGAATTCCCACAACCAACCACCAAAACCCTCTTCCCTCTAAAAACCTCACCACTCTTATACAAACTTGTATGCAAAATAGGCCCGAAAAACTCCCTCCTCCCTTCAATCTCTGGCACCACCGCCTCCGCATTCTCTCCGGTCGCCACCACCAACCACCGGCACACATATCCTCTCCCCTCACTACTCCTCACTCTCCAAAACCCTAAACTCTCATCGAACTCCGCTCTCTCCACCGCCTCTCCAAACACCGGCCTAATATCAAATTTCTCAGCATAAGCTTCCAAGTACTCCACAAACTCTTGTTTTGTAGGGTAAGTTGGGAAGTTTTCAGGGAAAGGCATGAGTGGCAATTCACAGAATTGCTTCGGCAAGTGGAGGCGAAGACGATCATAGGTCTTGAGCTGCCACAGAGAAGCTATGCAGTTTGATCTCTCTAGTACTGTGCTTGGAACACCTCTTACTTTCAGGCAGGCTGCGGCAGCCAGGCCCGAGGGACCAGCACCGACGATGATGGGTCCCGGGACGAAAGCCCATCTGGGAGAACTGCTTGTTTTGGTGGTGGAGTGAGGATCATGGGCTGTTTTGCCTTGTATTTCTCTCAGATAGTCGTCCATTTAGTAGTAGTAGGAGTAGTTAGATGAGAGAGTGTGTGAAAGAAGAGTTAAAAAAATGGAGGGTGTATGTGTGTGTTTGAGAAACTATATGGATTGAATTGATGAGAGAGAGCTAAAAGTGAGGATACCCATTTAGTCAAAACAACGTGGTTGTTTTGATTTGGAAGAGAGAGAGAGAGAGAGATGACAATGAATTTCTCTCTTATGATTTATCTAGAGAGAGAGAGAGAGAGAGAGAGAGAGATTAGGCATGAGGATAATTTTTTGCTTAATAGGTGGAGAGGATTAAGAGTATATCCACTTGTAGTGTGAGAGGATGAGCTTGTGATGAATCTCTGTTGTTGTTGTTGTTCAATGGAGGAATAAACGGAGTAATGAGCGAAGGCTACGGGGCTTAATCAGCATTTATTCAATTCAACACAAATGCATAGAGAGAGAGAGAGAGAGAGATAGAGAGAGAGAGAGAGATGGTGATATGTGTATGTATAAATATATATATTCTTTTTGTTCATGGGACAGTATTGAGTTGATTTCAATCACTCTATAAATCTATATATGAAGGGAAGGCCAACTGGTAAAAGGGAGTTATGGAAGTGGGACATATATATAGGCATAGTGTGTGTTTGTATATATGTGCTATTGATGGATACAAATACAATTTGTCCGTAATTTTAGATTTTTGTTGTTGATAATTTGATGATTGAAGAAGAGGTGTTGAATTTGATTATTTTTGAAAGTAGTTAATTCAAAATTTTTAAAATTTTAAATTATTAAATTAATTTAATAATTATAATTTAAATGATTAAAGTGAGACCTCAATTTCACAAGTGAATAGAATTCTGATCACTTTCTTAATAAAAAGAAATCCATTCTTATATGAGTAACTACTATCAACCAACAACAACCTATTTTAATAATTCTATTAGGAGGAATCATTGTGTGTTTTCTTTCGGGTTTCGGAGTGAGCATAGTTCAGATTGATTTGGATTGGAGTAAAATCAAAATCAATTCGTTATTTATGGTTTGTGAAAAATTAGAATCAATCTAATCCGTTTAAATCGGGGAACCAATCCGAACCAATCCATTTAAACACGGATTGGATCGGTTTAGAACCATGGATTCACATAATTAAATAACAAAATAAATAAATAAATATAGAACATTTTAATTTCATAAAAACATAAACATAGCATCATATTAGTTCCACAATAGTAACATGTCAATATGTTTTTCCATAATAGGGATATACTGTTCTAGAATTTAAACAACCATAAGAAATTTGGTTCCAGCATAAGTATTTAGACAATTACAAATTAAAACTAAAAACCAACAAACAAAAGCAATAAAAGAAGATACTATGCTGGTTTAGGTTTGAGTTTAAGTTTTATATAGAATAAGAGAAGATATTATGTGGGAGGCTGTATAATATAAATATAGACTATTTGTATACGGTCCGGATCGGTTCCAATTCAGAATCGTGGAGTTTAATCCGAAACCGATCCGTGGACTACGAATTTTTAATTTTTCAATCTGGAACCGAACCACGGATTCAAAAAATCAATCCAAACCTACCAGATTAGACTGGACTAGATCGGATTACGGATTTTACGGATTCCTTACTCAGCCCTAGTTTTCTTAACGATAAAGTCCTTGGAGGAAATAACTTCAATATAAAAATCCATAAATAATCTTAATTAGATTAATTGGGAAGTAATAGTTTTAGCTTAAAAGTAAAAAAATTACTAAAAAAATTAAAAAGCCTATAACCTATACCAAAAAATCAAAGATTCTATATTCTCTATACTTTTTGTAAAATGTTTTGTAAAAAACTAAAAAGTCATTCCAAATATACTAGTTTTTTTTTACCTCATATTTTAGCCAAAAAAACAAAAAGTTACTAAAATAACCTATTCTTAAACGAGTTTTTTTTTTTTTTCTTTAAAAAAAGTTCTAAATTAGGATAAGTTAAGTAGTCTTCAAGATGGAACCAATAATGTTGTGATTGTTATTAATGAAAGGCAAAATTATTAGATATTTTCAGATTTTCATGTGTTAATATTTTTTCATCAATCATCATTTATTATGTTTTTTTGTATATTCCTCAATCACTTAATACAAAATTATAATATCTCATATTCTACACTAATCATAATACCATAGAATATCACATGGCCGTACTTCTGACATACCCAATAACCGCCCAATAAAAGGAGCAATAGATTACTTTCTAGTTATTATTTGGATTAGTGATTTATTTAATGTAATTTTTTCATATTTATAATTTTTTCATTCCATCAATTGACAAAATAATAATAATAATAATAATAATAATAATAAAGTGGTAGTCATGGTTGGAAATGGGTTGGAATTTTGGACCATACTGGCTTGGGCCGGGTGGAGTATGAATTGTAACCAAATTGTCCTCCACTTAAGGTTTACCAAAAGTTATTAAATATGGTAAATTATAATTTTTTTTTTAAATTTTTTATTTTACTTTTGAACTTTTATTCAAATTTTATTTTGATTTTTAATTTTTTAAATATAATAATTAAGTTTTTAAATTTCAACTCGTGTTTTGATATGATCTACTTGTCACTCCATCGTTTGAAATTTGAGTAAAAATTAGAATATGATGAACAAAAGTGAAATTTGTGTAAAAGTTAGATGGTGAAAGTGAATTCCTTTTTGGCTAAACTATCAATAGATTTTAAAAGTTGAATTTAATTTTCATCAAGTTTTATTGAAAATAGGTTTTAATAAAATCGTTGATAAAAATAATTTTTTGTGATATTTTTTGCATATATCATTAAAAATTGACAATTAGTGACTTTTTTTGTCACGATTTTTACAAATTGTCTTTAAAACTTACAATTAGTGATATTTTTCTGTGATGAATTTTTCAAATTGTCACTGAAAATTAAAAATTGGGCAAATTACAAACACCCCCCTCGAGGTTTGGTGAAAATACAGATTCCCCCCTGAGATTTGAGAAATCACTATGTAATTGAATATGTTTATATATAGTAGCTAATATATAAACATACCCTAGTCCTATATCCATCCTAACTTTTGGTGCTTCTCTCTCCTCCATCCTTCTTAGCATTGATGAGGGCACAGTTGAGTTCAAATGAGGAGGCCTTTGCATTTGGTTAATAAAGTTTTTATTTCATACATTATTTATCTATTTTATTTTTATAAATTCATAATTTAAATGCAACATTACAGCATTAGAGGATACAACTTTACTAATATGTAATAGTCGCAAGCTTTAGAGATCAGTATGAGTAAGATTATCTACTGAAAAATACCATACACAATGAATCGTTTTAGATGGTTCATATCGAGCGAAACCAAAGGTATTTGTTGGCGCCTGAGATTATAAGGCGCCACAATTTAAATATAATGTTACTAATTGCCTTGAATTCGTCAATTAAATTTTATTTTTATTTATTTATTTTTGTGTTAAACAAGGACTTTATCAACTTGTGTAGCTCATGTATGTTAGGGTGCCATAACTCATTAAATTAAAACATAAGACAATCCCAAAGCACAACTTAAGGGTGTATTTAATGTGGCCAAAGGGCTGTCCTTTGGTTAAGTTGTAGTTCAACTACTTCAAGTAGGGGTGTGCGCGGTGCGGGTCGGTGCGGTTTGAGAGAAAAATAGAAACCGTATGGCGGGTGGCGGATTGATAAAAGTATCACTAGAATTTGTCATTTTCCTTATCAAAAACCGGCGGTTCGGTTGGCAAATAATGACGGATTTGCCTTGGCGGTTCGGGCGGATTGGCGGTTTATAAAAAATATAATTCAAATTACAAAACTTAAATCAAAAAGTAAAAAAAAGACGAGAGATACCGTGATATTAAGCATCTTGCGAAGTTTTCTTCTGATGCAGTAAGTGTAGCAACAACATGATAATATCAACGACTATGCCATCAGTTCATTACAAGCATCTGTGGAAGCTACAATGATCAAATACAATACATAAAATTAATATTATTCAGGGTTTACAATATATTGAAAATGTTTACTGTTGAAAAGTATTTAGATTGAAAAGTGAGCTGATGCAAGTTTGCAACATGGCCAGAAAAAAAAAAAAAAGATTGAAAAGTAAATTGGAATCCAACTTTATTTTGGATTACTGACATCTTGAATTCCCCTCGAGCAGTAATGTAATACTATATTCTAAGGTATAGAATAACAAGCAAACTTAAGTAAAAAAGAATTTTTAGAATCTTATAAAACATGATTTAATAGCGGTGCGGGTCGGTGCGGTTTGGAAGAAAAATAGAAACCGGCGGATTGATAAAAGTGTTACTAGAATTTGTCATTTTTCTTACCAAAAATCGGCGGTTCGATTGGCAAATAATAACAAATTTGCCTTGGTGGTGCGGCGCGGTGCGATTTTGGCGGTATTATGCACACCCCTAACTTCAAGAATCAAGAATCTATAAATTGTCATTAAATTTGTTGTTATACTAGTTGACCCATTTTTATTTTTATTTTTTGAATTCAATTCTATTATATCCATTCATGTTTGGCCTCCAATGCTAACCAAAGCCATCAACTAAGCAATTATGGGTCACCTGAATGATATTCAAATCAACTCCAATTTTTTTTGTTTTTTATTTTTATTATTATTATTTTGTAATACATGCCATGAACAAGGAATTAAGGTTCTATTTGGGTTCATGAATTTAAAATGATTGGATTTGAATTTAATAATGTAAGGTTGTCTTAACATTATATTTGGTTACTCACATTTAGATATATCTATTTATTATTTATTTATTTATTTTAAGCGTAGAAGATTTTTAATTACAAATATGATTTTTTATTTTTTATTTTTACATAAAATTGAACAATTATGGTCTAACAACACATAACTAGAAACTCAACTATCATAAGAAAATTTATAATGAGGAGAAATAAACAACATAATACAAATCTTATAATAGAAAGGAAATAATCGATCTTTGTTTGGTAAAAATAAATCCCATAACTTTCCAAGTAAGAATGTATAGACCAACTGACCTATTATCAATTTAAAAGATAACCAACACCACTTTAAAGTATAATTAACTTAAATTGTATACCATTTAATTGTCCTATATACAAATATGAAATATGTCACACACATGCAAACAATGATGCATTGCTAGCCAATAAAATGTGAACTAATTATATGTATTCATATTAATTATTGGCCAAAGCTCACTTTCATTTATTATTACATCAATCATGTATTATGTGGGTATTTTATATATAACTTCACAAGTGCATGTTTAGCTTATAAATGATTAGGCCCAGCTGCATGTTTAGGTGATTGAATTGGACACCTTTGAACGTCCCATTCTTGAGAGAAGCTCCTCAATTTTTCTACGCCACTTAGCTTCCAAGGACAAGCGTATGGGGTATGTCCTTTGCCTTTGACATTAAATAAATACTAATCAAGTATTTTGAAAACTTCCTAATTATTGTGTGATGATCAAAATACAACGACAATAAATCTATCTCTATCTATCTCTCTATATATTTTCTATATATCTATCTATCTATAATATTATTATAGAAAGAAAGCTGGAATTGGTGTTGATATCTTATTTTTTTTTTAATTTTCCCAAAATATCTTACATGGACAGTTATGTCCTAAATTTATGGTTTTTTTTTTCAGTCAACTTCTAATTTTCCCAATTCATTTTAATTTTTACATTTCAATCATACAGTTTTCAATCTTATTTTTTTTAACAAACGAATCACATGCGCATACATCGCATATGCTACTCTCAAGTATATTTGATCTTGTGCTATCTACTCTTGTATTCAAACCCATCACGGTAGAGTTGAACTCAAAGACAATGATATCTTGAATGGACAAATCAAATTATCATTTTAATCAATTTTCTTGACATATAAGAGAATGTAACTAGTGAATTATTTAGTTGAAACTGTTAGATAATGTCTCAATGGGACCACATAATTAAATGTGGTGTTATCATTTATAAAAAATCTACAATTTAAGTGATTCAATTTAGTTAATAGGCTTAAGGGTGTATGTGTTATGGACCTAATGTGTAGATACTAGTTGTATAATTTCTATTTCTATGAGGGGCAGAAATAGAAATTAAAACATATTGGTTAAAGTTGGTTTTCATTCCTTTTGAACTTCCACAACCTTTCAGTTTTGAAAACCAATAAATAGAAATTAAAACCAATAATGGTTAAAGTTGGTTTTCATTCCTTTTGAACTTCCACAACCTTTCAGTTTTGAAAACCAATTACAACCTTTAAAAGGTTATGGTTCCTATTCCTTCCCAAGTGGAAAAAAGAACACTGTCATTTTTCTAAATCCTCTCAAGGAGAAACATAAGGCACCAAAGGGGAAAGGATTAGAAGGCAATAACATAATCAATAACAAAGAGTTTATTGATAATCACGCTTCCGTTTAACCGTTCATCAATGGATTCAGGTATGTCATTTTGTCTTAATTTCTTGATAATACACATGGTAAATGATTCGAAGTGTAAGGTTTATGTTCTGAAATTTATGTTTACAATTGGTATCAGAGCGAGCATATCATGTGTCTTATCAGAATTGATATGCTTTATTCATTCTATTTAGTTTCCTGGAATCAGATTCTGAATTTTCTTATGGATGTAAATTCTGTTTTTTCCTGTTTTGTTCCGTGAAAATGGCAATCTGTTTTCTGGAATTGTAAAGTGATCTCTCTTGTCTAGATTGTTTTATATGGAATGTTTTGATGTTCATGTCTGTGTATCTCATGCGGGTATTTATCGGTCCAAAGATATGATTAATACTTGGCAGAATTACACACACATTTTGTGGTGATAAACATGTGCCAATTGTCAAGAAAACCTAATGTGAATAATAAATCCATCAAAAGATAGATTTGTTATTTGACATAACTTATTGTCAATGTTTGATCATTACAACAAGAATACCACTTATAGTTAATATCACTACCCAAAGGCTTGGTATTAATGTTGTGCTAGGTATTTTGAGATGTTGTCATACCATGGCCGCAGAATTTGTAGCATGTTATGAGGCATCAAACCAAGGGATATGGCTGCGGAATTTTGTTACTGGGTTGCGTATTTTGGAAGGCACTGAAAGACCACTTAAGTTATATTGTGACAATAAGTCTACAGTTTTATATTCCAATAACAACAGGAGCTCAACAAAATCAAAGCATATTGATATCAAGTTCCTACTTGTAAAAGAAAGAGTGCAGAGTGGACAGATTTCCATAGAGCACATTGGGACAAACTCTATGATAGCGGATCCACTTACGAAGGGACTACCACCTAAGGTCTTTCATGAGCACACTGCTCAGATGGGTGTTGTTCTATTTGAGAACATTCTGGTTTAGTGGAGTTTGTATTTATATTACTGCTTTATGTCAGCCTTGAGTTTTATCTATGTAATTAGATTAATTTCTGTAGAAATGAAATATTCAGTTTATTACGCTCTATTACGTATTGTGAAGTATTGATCTCAATAAAGTTAAGTAGGACCAGTTGGAAATAGGCATGTATGGATCACATCATATGTAATTTCCATGCTACGCATCCATGATTGATCTATGTCATTTAGCTGTATTAGTATACGTGACCATTGGTGGGTCGAGTTACGATTAATGTAACGAAGACCGCTTTGATCCTATATTAATATAGTTAATGGACAAGATTGTTTGGATACCCTCAAGTTATGATAACAAATTTCTGAGCTCACTAAAGTTAAGCACATTTTTCAGGATACATACGTGGTCCAGTGGGAGATTGTTAGATAATGTCTCAATGGGACCACATAATTAAATGTGGTGTTATCATTTATAAGAAGCCTACAATTTAAGTGATTCAATTTAGTTAATAGGCTTAAGGGTATATGTGTTATGGACCTAATGTGTAGATACTAGTTGTATAATTTCTATTTCTATGAGGGGCAGAAATAGAAATTAAAACATATTGATTAAAGTTGGTTTTCATTCATTTTGAACTTTCACAACCTTTCAGTTTTGAAAACCAATAAATAGAAATTAAAACCAATAATGGTTAAAGTTGGTTTTCATTCATTTTGAATTTCCACAACCTTTCAGTTTTGAAAACCAATTACAACCTTTAAAAGGTTATGATCCCTATTCCTTCCCAAGTGGAAAAAAGAACACTGTCATTTTTCTAAATCCTCTCAAGGAGAAACATAAGGCACCAAAGGGAAACAGATTAGAAGGCAATAACATAATCAATAACAAATAGTTTATTGATAATCACGCTTCCGTTTAACCGTTCATCAATGGATTCAGGTATGTCATTTTGTCTTAATTTCTTAATAATATACATGATAAATAATCCGAAGTATAAAATTTATGTTCTGAAATTTATGTTTACGGAAACTATATCTGTATATATATTGATAAAATTGATTCATTTCAGTGGCATATTATCAAAAAAATGTACGGTGACATTCCTACTATCAATTATGACAGCCACTTTTGACTATCTCTGTCACGAGTCACAACATTTGTCCACCTCTACCACTGTAGTCACCATCTCTAATAGCTTCCAAAACATTTTTTATTTTTGTTTTTTAAACAAAAACAAAGCAAAAACTTGTTTCTTGTTCAATAAAAAAGAAACTAACAATATTATCAAACAATACCTAAGTTAAAAAAATAGGGGATAGTTTCTCTCTAGTTTGTGTTCGAACTAGAGCGTATTGTTGGATTCATGGAGATTTATCACGGGTTTCGTTTCAATGCCTTGAACCGTTCAATGTGTAGAACTCGTTGAGTACTTTATTCCAGTAAAAAATCACGTTGATCGGATATCAACAGATATTTGATTGGATCATATTTCTGTCAACGGTAAATATAATTTTCAAAATAAATTGTTGACAAAAATCTGATCTGATCAAGTAGCTATCTATATCCGATAAACGTGATTTTTAACAGGAATAAATTATTCGATGAGTTTTACATATTGAACGGTTCGAATTATCGAAATTAAAATCGTAATGGACCCCTAAAAACCCAACAGTACCTTCCACCGGAGACAAACTGCCCTAAAAAATAAAGTGGATACTCTACTAGCAGCGCAAGATGAGAATAGCCATGAACAATTTTTAGGGGTCCTATCCCTCCCCCACCCCTGCTTCAAGTGAGATATTTTTTTAATAAATTATCAAGAGTTTTTAATAGTTAGATTTAATACCCATCAAATCTTATGTATTAATAAAATTATCGTTAAAAATAATTTTTTGTGATAATTTTTTATATATGTCGCTAAAAATTGACAGTTAATGGCTTTTTTTGTCATAATTTTTATAAATTGTCACTAAAACTTATAATTAGTGACTTTTCCTATGACGAATATTTAAATTGTCGTTGAAAGTTGAAAATTAGTAACATTTTTTGTGACAATTTTTTTAAATTGTTGCTAAAACTTATAATTAGTGACTTTTTTGTGACAATTTTCAAACTGCCATTCAAAATTAACAATTAGTGGTGTTTTTTCAATAATGTTTGATGAAAAAGTCATTAATTATCATACGACTTATTGGTTAATAAGGGGTGATTTGGGATGAATTATATAAATGTACTTTTTTGACTTTTTGACTAAAAAAGTAGAGGAAAAAAAGATGTATGTTTGGGATAATTTTTTGACTTTTTACGAAAAAATATGTATTAAAATATTGTATCAACTAGCAAAATGACCGTCCTATCCTTCTGAGCTGCATTGTTGGATGGCCAGTGAACTGTGCTGAATTGCGCTTTTTTTCTTTTTTTTTTTTCACACGTGAGTTGCATTGTTGGAAGGGGACAAAGAAGGGTAATCTTGTCTTTTTGCCCTCTGAGAAATTAGCCCTAGTTTCCCGCCAAAAAATTGTGAATAGTATAAATTTTTTGAATTTTGTAATGATTTTTTGACTTTTTATCTTTTTTAGGTTAACCCAAACACCTATTAAGGAGTGGTTTGGATTGTTCTAAATAAGTGCACTTTTTGACTTTTTATAAAAAAAGGTGTAAAAAAGTAGAGAGGAGATATTGATTGATGTGACCCAAAAAAGATAAAAAAATAAAAAGATGGACTAAAATAGGATGCTCCAAACAAGGCCTAAGTCTCCCTATTAGAACCTACACGTAAGTCCCCATATTTCTTTCCACTCTTGCTTTTGTTGGCAATGCATTGAGTAAAAAGTTATTTTTGGTGAAATTATTTATTATTTGTATAAATAAAATTAAAATTAATGTCAACAAAATAAAATATTATAATCAAAGCAAATCATTAATGAGTAGGGGTACTTAGTAGATATATCGATCCATCCAAACCGATTAAACTAAACCGATCCGTTATATTTTGGACTAATGCGTGATGACAAGCAGATGGATACGGATTACTTTTCTCCAATTCACCTAATTTTGAACAGATGGCAGATTGGAGATTCTAAGGCCTCAATCGAACCGTGAACACCCCTAGTTTGTAGTCATTGTTAATATAGAGGTTTGTTGAATTATTATCTATGTTTGTAGTCATTATTAATAAGACAGATTGGATTGTTATCAAAAATTTATATCGACAGATTTTATTATGTTGAAAATTTGTAAAATATAAACTGAGAAACCGATTAGCATCTATTTGTCCATCCGCTCAATCAATATCTACCAATCTGAAGGACTATTACAAATTAATTTTTTTCAATCAACCTAATTTTAAACAAAAAACGAATTGGAGGTTTACACGTCACTAACGAATTGCAAGCACCCCTATTAACGAGTGTAATAATATGGCAATCTAAGTTTCAAAACACAAACATAAAAATGTTATTTAGAAACTCGACAAAATTAGGCGGGCCGGGCGGGCCGAAATAATAATCCACACATGTCAGTAGGTAAGTTTATTGAGGTTAAAAAATCGTTACTGGCTTATTTTTAAAAGTAAATTAAAATTTATATTTTTGGTTTTTTTTGGTTTTTTTTTATAAAAAAGATGTATAAAAAAATAAAAAAATAAAGTGACTTAAAAAAAATTAAAATATTAACTTTTAACGGAGTTATCAAAATAGGCCCAGGGAAACTAAATTTTGTTCCTTGTTCTTGTCAAATGGGAATTAGGATCTACGACCTTGTTGTGGAGTGCTTTAGAACCCACTGTTATCTGGGTGGGGATTTTTTTCTTTTGGATTGGAGTAACTGACAATCGATTATTACAGGATCAAGATTTAAATGAGTTATGACAGTTCACGAATTTATATTTTTTTTTAGTAAAAAGAAAAAAATTGAAAACTGGAATCTAGCCTAACACCTGGTGCCTAGCTCTGAATGCCTAGTGCAATTGTAAACTGGATGGAGAGAGAGATTGCAAAAGGCGCTTTGCTTAGGGCGAAAAGTTGTGGGGGGTTTAGGAATCTTATAGGGTGTGTTTAGTAACGTTTACGTTTTTAGTTTATATTTATAAAAATTTTATAAATTATTTTTGTTTATTTTTAGAAAAATATAAATTACAAACGCGTTTGGTAATTAACAAAATGTTTAAAAAAAATTTAAAATGTAAAAAAGAATGAAAAATGGTAAGTGGTGGCAAATTGCAGCGGAAGACGGTGGTAGAAAGTGGTGACGGTACGTAAGTGGTGGGTAGCTGGTGGTGGGTGGTGGTGGTGGATGGGTAGGTGACGGTGGCGGGTGGTGGGTGGTAGCGAGTGGGTGATGGTGGTGGTGGTGGTGGTGGTGACGGGTAATGGGTGGTGGGTGTGGTGGCAGGTGGATGGCGGATGGCGGGTGGTGGTGGTGTGGTAGCGAGTGGGTGGTGGGTGGTGGCAGGTGGGTGGCGGATGGCGGGTGGGTGGCGGTGGTGGCGGTGATGCTGGTGGGTGGGTGTAATGATGGTGGTGGTAGCGGTGGCGGGTGGTAGGTGGTGGTGGCGTGTGGGTGGCGGATGGTGGGTGGCGGATGGCGGTGGTGGTGGATGGTAGCGGGTGGTAGGTGGTAGCGAGTGGGTGGTGGTGGTGGTAGTGGTGGTGGTGGTGGTGGGTGACGGGTGGGTGGTGGGTGATGGTGGTGGTGGTGTGGCAAGTAGGTGGCGTGGTGGTGGCGAGTGGTGGATGGTAGTGGCGGGTGGTGGGTGGTGGCGGTGGATGGCAAGTGGGTGGTGGTGGTGGTGGTGGTGGTGGTGAGTGGGTGACAGGTGGTAGTGGTTGGTGGGTGGGTGGTGGTGGTGGTGGCCGGTGTGGGTGGTGGTGGTGGTGACAGGTGGGTGGTGAGTGGTGGTGGCAGGTGGTGCTGGTGGGTGGGGTGGTGGTGGTGGCGGAAGACGGTGATGGAAAATGGTGGCGAGTGGGGCCTAGTGTTGGGTGGTAAAAAAATAAAAAAACTCAAAACTCAAAACGGAAACACATTTTTTATGTTTTCATTTTTTGGCTAAATTTATAAACTGAGACCGCTGATTTATAAATCAAAAATTTTACCAAACAAGTTTTTATTTGAGTTTTTAAAATTTTTGTAAATATAAACAGAAAACTGAAAACGTAAGTGTTACCAAACGGCACCATAGTGACACTTTAAAAAAAGTATATACGTATCTTATAGTGACACTTTAAATTATGCTTGAGTGGTGGATATTTTGATTCATTTAAATTGATTGAATTAAATTAATTTATTATATTTTAGACAGATACGCGATAATAAGTGGATGATTGTAGATTGATTTTTTCAGACTCACTTAGTTTTAGACGGATGACGGATTTGAGATTCTTTTGATAGCAACCGAACCACCAAACTGCGAGAAACTCTACTAATTTGTAGGACTTTATGTTTTTAATTTGTTCAGATCTTTTGTTGTGATTTCAATTTGTTTTCAATTTGAAAATCCTTTGATCACATGGCAAGGATTGATATTTGGTATTTTTGTGTGGAAAATATAATTTTGTCATTTAAAAAAAAAATCAAATTAAATAATTTTTGAATAAAAAAAATAATGAAATAATTTTGATAAAGCATAATTTTTTTATATGTATTTATCATTGGTATTTGATAATTTACTTGATAATCTTTTGATTATATAGTTGGATTATTATCTATAAAAAAAAAATGTTGACAAGTTATACTAGGTTCAAAATTTATAAAAATTTAAACGCCAAACCAATTAGCATCCATCTGCCAATCCGTTAATTCGCTCAATCTACATCTGTCAATTTGACGGACGGATGCAGATTGATTTTTTTTCAATCCGCCCATACGGCGGACAGATGATGGATTAGATATTCCCCATCTGCAATCGAACCACAAATACCCCTACTTCAAATTGATCGTAGATTCTCGGCCCCGTGGTTTTCACTCAAATTGATCTCTTCTGTTTTGATCCTCTTGTGATGGTTATCAGGTAGCTTTGTCTCTATGAATCACTAAATACCAAGTCTCTACGTGTGATAACATAATTTTTGAATGACAACACGTGGCCGAGGTGGCACCGAAGTGTCAGCCGAGGTGTCACGTGTCTTGGTCATGACGCCACGAAGATACCAGAATCCGGGATAAGCGGATAAGGGACAAGAGTCCTAGATTGGGAGAGGACTTCAGTTTGGGTAAAGATAAGACTCTTAGAGAGTTTATCCCAATCCTATTGGGAGTCCAAGATTAGCAGTAATCCTAAGTCCATTAGAGCTAGGCTTCTATTAGGACTAGGATTGTGTTGGCTATAAAAGGGAGGCACTCCCATGGGTCTAAGGTATGTCTTTTATGGCTTTTGATATTCTGTCTAGTGAGTTAAGCACTATTGGTTATCTTTGAGAGATATGGAGTACTGACTTGATCGTCGGAGTACCCCTGGGTGGACGAGCCACCGCCGGAGACTCTTCTTTCTGTTGCAGGTCAGACAGGTCCCATCTATTCTGTCGGTGTTCTCCAGTTGAGTACTAAGTTGGCAGTGTGGTCAGAAAATCACTCACACAATTTGGCGCCGTCTGTGGGAAAGAAAGGATAATAGATGGCCATCACCGTACAAGATCAACGTGTTGAAAACGACGAGTTTAGCGAAGATGGAGAGTCTGTCGACATAAATGGAATAAAGACCCTTCCAGAAGGGACGCGAAGACAGGGGGCATGAGCGCTTCCAAGGAGATGACATTCAAGTATAGAAGAGCTCAGCCTAAGTAAGTAGATCCTGGATTTCAGGCCCCAAACCCCAGATCTCGAAAGACAAGAACTCGGACTAAATAAGCAGGTCCGAGAAGAGAAGAGCTCAACCTGAGTGAGCAGATCCAAGATTCCAGAAGACATGATCTCGGCTTGGATGAATAGGTCCGAGAAGAGAAGAGCTCAACCTGAGTGAGCAGATCTAAGATTCCAGAAGACAAGATCTCGGCACTTAAGTCCGAGAAGAAAAACGGCTCGCCGATGCGAGGCCGAGGTAATGATGAATAACTTAGACTCATTATATGGCAGAGTTGAATCTTGAAGTTGAACTAAGTTGGAGTAACATAGGCTTGCCATGTCGGCAGAATCAAACTCAGGTTGAAACCAAGTAAGATCAACAGAGAAATCAAGGCTAACAACCTCGGCTTGAAACCAACTTCGGCGAACAAGATCACATGCACAAGCTTAATGTGAACATAAGTCCACATTAGGGGGCAGAGAGTTATAAATGATGTTTAACACTTGTTGAAATTTGTAGCAATTTACAAGTTGAAGTTAAACCGATGTTATGTTTAACACTTGTTGAAATTTGTAGCAATTTACAAGTTGAAGTTAAACCGAGATGATATTTAACACTTGTTGAAATTTGTAGCAATTTACAAGTTGAAGTTGAAGTTAAACCGAGATGATGTTTAACATTTGTTGAAATTTGTAGCAATTTACAAGTTGAAGTTAAACCGATGTTATGTTTAGCACTTGTTGAAATTTGTAGCAATTTACAAGTTGAAGTTAAACCGAGATGATATTTAACACTTGTTGAAATTTGTAGCAATTTACAAGTTGAAATTAAACTGATGTTATGTTTAACACTTGTTGAAATTTGTAGCAATTTACAAGTTGAAGTTAAACCGAGATGATGTTTAACACTTGTTGAAATTTGTAGCAATTTACAAGTTGAAGTTAAACCGAGATGATGTTTAACACTTGTTGAAATTTGTAGCAATTTACAAGTTGAAGTTTGTAGCAATTTACAAGTTGAAGTTAAACCGAGATTATTGTTTAAACTTGTTGAAATTTGTAGCAATTTGCAAGTTGAAGTTAAACCGAAATCATTGTTTAACATTTGTTGAAACTTGAGAAAAATTTACAAGTTGAAGTTAAACCGAAATCATTGCTTAACACTTGTTGAAATTTGCGGACAATTTACAAGTTAAAGTTAAGTCGAGGTTAAACCCTTGTTGAAATTTTATGAAAAAATTTACAAGGTGAAACCAAGGTTATGCCAAGAAAAGATACTTGGGTACTTGCTGAGGTAAATCATCAGTTTGTATAACCGAGGTGTGTCACCCCGAGACGGTTGCAAAGGAGGATGGTTTCGGCTGAGAAACTTGAATGAACTTGGTCGTTGGTTCTAAGGCATTGATGAAAGCAGACTATAGGTCTTGGTCATATTGAGCTGACGAGTTCTGACTTCGGCAATAGATGATGAAGCGAGCTTAGCTGACGTGCTAAGTGGAATAAATGATATAGGTTCCATCACCTCAGGATGCCGAGGTAATAAAACCTAGGGGGCAGTTGTGGGGACATAATTTCTGAATGACAACACGTGGCCGAGGTGGCACCGAAGTGTCGGCTGAGGTGGCACCGAAGTGTCAGCCGAGGTGTCACGTGTCTTGGTCATGACGCCACGAAGATACTAGAATCCGGGATAAGCGGATAAGGGACAAGAGTCCTAGATTGGGAGAGGACTTCAGTTTGGGTAAAGATAAGACTCTTAGAGAGTTTATCCCAATCCTATTGGGAGTCCAAGATTAGCAGGAATCCTAAGTCCATTAGAGCTAGGCTTCTATTGGGACTAGGATTGTGTTGGCTATAAAAGGGAGGCACCCCCATGGGTCTAAGGTATATCTTTTATGGCTTTTGATATTCTGTTTAGTGAGTTAAGCACTATTGGTTATCTTTGAGAGATATGGAGTACTGACTTGATCGTCGGAGTACCCCCGGGTGGACGAGCAACCGCCGGAGACTCTTCTTTCTGTTGCAGGTCAAACAAGTGCCATCTATTCTGCCGGTGTTCTCCAGTTGAGTACTAAGTTGGCAGTGTGGTCAGAAAATCACTCACACACTACGGATGGACAAATCTTGAATTAGGTTAAGTTAGGACTAAATTTGCACTATATATAGTAAGAGAGTATGTCTCATCTCAAACTCGGAACAATTCAACATTCAACTAAATTTACTTATTTCAAGCTCGACCGTAAAAAACTTTCAAATTAATCCGCCTATTTAACCTAGTATATATAATTTATTTATTTATTTTATAAATATTTTCATCTTGAAGGGATATTAAATTATTTAAATCTTTTAATTATTATTTCTATATGTATATCATGAGGTTCATGTCGCAAGCCTCATCCATATTTCAACTTTTCTTCTTTACTAGTTGGATTCCCATGTGCTCCGCGCGTGGGAGTCGCGCTATTGTTAACTAAGAATAAGATGCACCAAAATATATAGTATTATTAAGGTGTTTTTAGATAATTTTAAAATCGTAATATCAATCTACAAATAGACTTGATTAGATACAAAAAATTGAGTTTGGGAGTGTTAAATTCAAATTAAGTATCATCTCTATATAGGAAGAAAAAAAAAGAACACTTACCAATCAGACTTATTAACTGGACTTATTTACCTACATGTCCTATTGACAAATTTATCACTGTAAATTTATTCATAAAAATAAAAGAGATTGATAAATTTATCAATATGACTTTGGGACTAGGACTTATTGGTAATTTATCCTAAAAAAAAATTGCAAATAAGAAAATCACATATTAGATTATCTTATTTGACAAATTGTTAAATCATAAAAATATGTAACCTTGGTTGAGCGTTGTTGTTCATTGGTTGCTTGCTTGAGTGATTAGGTTGAATGGGTATAACCAAAGCAATTACTAATTTCTTCATTGTGTTAACCACTCAAAAAAATATTAGAACCAAATAAATCCAGCCTATGCATATTCACTTTGCCCATGTTTGATTTGATTTTTAAAAGCTTATTTCAATTTTTAAAATTTAAAAAAAAAATTTTTTTTTTGATATTTATTTTTATCAAATTAATTTCAAAATTTTTAACAATTTTTTTTTCCCCTGAAAACAAGCCAAACCGCCCCTTGTTTTTTACAAAATATATTAATTAAAAACCAAGTATTTAGACATATGTGTACCGAACAATGGTAACTTTAGTAGAAAAACATGGTGGCTTTTGGTTGGTGAGCCAACAAGTATACTCAACACAGGTGGCTAAGTTTCAAAGAAGATTTCAAAAATAATTTTTTGGGAGAGAGTTTAGAAAATTTGAAAATTTGTTTGGTTATATATTTTGAAAATAGTTTTGGAGTTTTGGAATTTTGGATGATTTGATATTTTTTTTATAGTTGAATAGATGAGTATGAGATAATAAGTGATTAAGAATGAGAGAGGAGAGAGAAAAAGTAATTGATTGATGTGTAGTAAAGAGAAAAATGATTTTGAAATTTTTTTCTCTAAAATTTTCAACTAAACATGTTGAATTTTTTTTGCTCCAAAAACATATTTTGAGAGATAAACTAAACATGCTTATAATTTCTCGTATAAATATATTTACAAACACAAGCATATTCAATTGCTATAAATCTATAACCCATATATAAATCACAACAAAAACATTATGAAGCAAACAAATGAAAGACATGCAATCTTAGACAGAAAAAAGCCATATAAGTTATTGTTTAATTGTTAACTAACATTGTCTAAGGCTCTTCTTCAACTTCATGGGCATTAGAAATGGAGCTAATCACAAAATAGAATTTTTTACTCACCTGAACAAGACCATTTTGATAGTGAACACAGTTTGAAAGAGGAAATTAAAAACCAACATTGTCTTCCAAACTCTGACCGACAATGATGTAATATAATAGGTGTCAACTTTTAAGTTATTACACATCCAATGATAAAAGGTCTAACTCTTATTATATCATTATACCAAACTATAGATCTCTAACATTTTTGAAAAATTTATTATATATTATAGGAACAAAATACTATAAATCCAAACTTATGAATCCATAATTTATCCATCAAATTTATTTATTTATTTATTTATTTATTTATGGGTAAATTCTTGGTTTTTAAGTATCTTGTGTTGGAACAAAGGTTCTTGAATTCTTCAAATGGTGGTCTTCGGGTCTTTAAAATTTGGCAATGATCTTGTCTATATAGAATAGAAAATTAGTGCTTCAAGTTGCGTTACTAAGTCGCTTTCCTAAAGACAATATTTGTACCCACCAAAAGGTGTGCAGGAGGTTACAACAAATTTGCCTCCATGATATAATGAAGCCTGATATAAAGATCTAGTCTATCGGCGTCTGCACTGACGACAATAGATCAGAACACTCTTGATATAATCAAGAAACCAAGACACTGATAATCAAATTTGCAGAACTTGATTATCAATAAGAAACAGAAATTTGCTTAAGAAACTCTTGATCGAAAATTCAAAATCAAGAGGGAGAGAGAGAGAGAGAATTGCAGGAATGAATTCTGAATTGAATGAAATGGCTGAATTCGTAGCCTATGTATAGGCCTTGATGGATCTGATCGAATGGTCATGTTCCTTGATCGTATCCGATCAGATTTGATCGTTGGATCGACGATCTATGGTGCAGATCATTCTGACACCGAATAGATGCCTTGACTAATCACACCTGATCACGATCGGGTGCCATTTCATCCGTAAGATCGCGCGCATCTCCAATCAACGACTATGATCAACCCACTCTATATCGGACACACAACTGTTTGATCGGTTGGTTGACTTATCGCCAACGGACGACACGTCACTGCCACGTGGAGCTGATTGTATTCCACATCAATTCTCCAACCTGTCCGATGCAAATAGGAAAGCGCCCTCATGGCGCCTCTGTGCTAAGTGCTAAGTGCAAAGTGCGCCATTAAACGCCACACAGCCCACTGCCCACGCCATGCGTGCGTATGCGGATGGTGTAAAGCACTATCCTTGCGGTGTGGGTGCATGCACACTAGCTTTCATCCCATAATTTCATATACAAAAAAATATTCCATGTAGCACTTTATTAAGTGCTCCATGTTTTGCTCTCTTTCCAATGTGGGACAAAGTCCCCAAGCTTAATTAATGCTTTCCAAAGAAAAATAAGGAAGGTTTTGAAAACACCCAAATATTAAACTATAAATTTTAAAAACCATTTTTAAAATTCCCCAACATTACCCCACCATTTTCAAAATACCAGATAATGACTCTTGGTTCACTTGGCAGCCTTATGCATAGGTGAAGATATCTTATGATTTGAATCATTCATTTAGTGAAGACATCTCAAAGTTAGTCAAGATGGCATAGTAGACTTGTTTTTGAACTAGCGATCTTATACGACTAACCGAACATGTCTCACGCACAGTACATGTTACCTCAAGTATTCAAACAAACCGACACGTGGATTGGCCTTATGTCTATATCCTGTTTCATGAGCGCTCTAGAGTCAAGCCCTTGGACTCATAGGAACCGGCACCACCTCCTACACTCACATAGGTAAGCTTACTAAGAGTACCTCTGTAATTTACAGTACCCTAACAATCTAGTTGTAAGCTTATTAAGAGTTTGCTAACTCATCCTCTTCTTTTCACATTACAGGTACCAAGCACTTCAATCTTGGGATGAAAATGAAATAAAACTAAGTGCTTGCAATCACGACATATAGTGTAATTGGGCTCATTGAACTCAAGACTTAATATTTCTTCAAGCGTTGAGTCGAGTTTCCACCAGGAGTGATTATGTTAAGTGGGCTTGAGACCCATCTCCTTTGATGTTTTCTACACCAAATCCCTTGCAAGTCCCTTTGTTAAGGTGTCAGCCAAGTTTTCACCTGACTTTACATAACTAATGGTAATCACATCTTCTATGATTAACTGCCTGACACAGCTATGTCTCAGTTTTATATGTCTAGACTTTCCATTATAGACATGGCTATAAGCCCGTGATAGAGTTGCTTCACTATCACAATGCAAAGATATTGGTGGCATAGGTTTTGGCCATATCTTAATCTCTAACAAGAGATTCCTTAGCCATTCTACCTCATTGCTATAAGAAGCCAACGCTACAAACTCTGACGCCATGGTTGAATCTGTTATGCATGTTTGTTTCTTAGAACCCCAAGAGATAGCTCCTCCTCCAAGAGTAAAAATCCAACCACTTGTGGACGAGTGAGCTTCACGATCAGTTATCCAACTAGCATTCGTGAATCCTTCTAGCACTGCTGGATAGCCATTATAGACTATTCCATAGTCTATTGCTTTCCTCAAGTACCTAAGTACTCGGTTAACAGCATGCCAATGCACACTATTGGGATTACTAGTGTATCTACTAAGTTTTTCCATTGCAAAAGCAATATCAGGTCTAGTGCAAGTCATGGCATACATCAGGCTATCTATTACTCTTGAGTATTCTAGTTGATCAACAACTCTTCCAGTATTAGGATACAATTTCAAATTTGAATCAAAAGGTGTAGACATGGGTGTACAATTATATTGATTAAATTTCTTTAAGAATTTTCTCAATATAGTGCGATTGGGTTAGAATCAAATTATTGTCTATTCGTTTGATTTTAATACCCGAAATTACATTAGCCAAGCCTATGTTTTTCATATTGAAACTAGACAACAAGAAACTTTTAGTACTTTCAATGACACCATTGTCAGTACCAAAAATAAGCATGTCATCTACATATAGACATATGATTACACCTCTATTTCCAGTAAACTTACTGTATACACACTTATCAGATTCATGTATCCTAAAACCATTTGACACTATTACTTTGTCAAATTTCTCATGCCACTGTTTTGGAGCTTGTTTCAGTCCATAAAGTGACTTCACGAGTTTACACACTTTGTGCTCTTGACCCTTTACAACAAATCTTTCCGGTTGTTGCATGTAGATTTCCTCATCTAACTCTCAATTTAAGAAAGCGGTCTTAACATCCATCTGATGGATTTCAAGCTTATAGATTGAGGCTAAGGCAATCAACACTCGAATGGTGGCGATTCTAGCCACTGGCACATATGTATCAAAATAATCAATACCCTCCTTTTGAGTAAAACCCTTAGCAACTAATCTTGCTTTGAACTTGTCAATTGTGCCATCAACTTTCATTTTCCTTTTGAAAATCCATTTACAACCAATGGGTTTGGATCCAGGTGGCAAATCAGCAAGTATCCAAGTATTGTTACCCATGATAGAATCCATCTCATCGTTTATTACTTCTTTTTAGAATGCAACATCTTGAGACTTCATAGCTTCCTCAAAGGTTAATGGATCTGAATTCATATTCAAAGAAATCATTGTTTGGTTATAATAAGCTTTTCTAGTTCTTTCTTCAAGGTAAACAATGAAATCAGGGCCAAATGACTTCTCAGTTCTAGCCCTCTTACTTCTCCTTAGCTCAAAAGGCTCATTAGGTTCATTAGACTCAATAGGTTCATGTCGTTCACTTTCCTTTGTAGACATCAAAGGAGTTGATTTATTTCCTTGATTAGAATTCAACCTTGGAATGGTTGTGAAATGATTCTCATAAAATACCGCATCACGTGATTCAATGATGGTATTTGTTTCCACTAAACCATTGGGCTCTACTACCAGAAACCTATATGCTTTGCTATGAATAGCAAAATTTTATCAATTTTACATAATTTTACATTTATTTTTATCAAATTAGTTTATATTTTACATAATTTTATTTTTAGTTGGTAGAAATAATTTTTAAAAATTCAAAAATATTTTTTAACATTTATTTTCATCAAATTAGTTTATATTTTATTACATTGACGACTTTGCCCTTGAAATTGAGTAATAGTATCTTCAACTGTCCTTATTTGGAAAATGTTTTTAGTTTTGACTTTTTTAATTTAATGGATTGGTTTAATAATGATATCAAAGTTATCGCCATATTTGACTTTTGGAAAAATAGAAACTAATTTAATTATCATCCAAAAACATAATAAACATTAATTTGGTAAAATAAATAAATAAATAAATGTCTAAAAAATTTATTAATTTTACATAATTTTATCTTTAGTGGGTAGAAATAATTTTTAAAAATTTAAAAATATTTTTTGACATTTATTTTTATAAAATTAGTTTATATTTTATTATATTGACGACTTTGTCTTTTAAATTCAGCAATGGTATCTTCAATTGTCTTTATTTAAAACAAAATTCAAAATTTAGGATCAAATGTGTCACAATTAAAAATTTAAAGATGAAAGTGACATAAGAATTAAACTATAGATACCGTTAGAATAATTTATCTATAAGTAAATAATAAATAATGAGCAACCAACAAAATGGCAGGAAGGGTAATAAACCCCAATATGGAGGGCAATTAGGCTGTAGACACGTTTGTCATCTTGTGTTAGATTCATGCTGATTTCCTCTTTTTATATATGTTATAGATTATACATGACACATTTATGCTTACTTTACCCTTAAAACATTATTTTCATAATGCAACCTTATTGAAATTTTTTAATAGCGTTAAGCATCACTTGAAGGGTGCGTTGCATCCATTAATATTAAAGACTTCCCCATACCTATATATCTTTACCTTTTTCTCCTTTTGTAAATTGATAAAAGAATATTTTCAAATATCAAAAGAATTACATTAAAAAATAGTTAATTATTTAAGAAAGTTCAACATCAAATAAAAAATTAACGAAAGGTCCCCTAATAGGAACAAATAAAACACTAGAAGGTTTGATTGAGCGGTAAAAACTTGAGAATAAGATTCAAGATCTCAAATTTTAATCTCCTAAGGTTCATTGGAGGTTTGGCCGATCATTAGGCCTCTAGAAATTAATTCTCAATTGTTCAGATACGAGGTAACTCCAAATCAATTGGATTAAATTAGGCGGGAGATACATTGAATTATCAATAAATAAATAAAATAATTAGTCATTGCTTTTGGTAAAGATTAATCTCTTCATCTCTCAATTGAAAGTGTATAAAAGTGAACAATTGAGCTAATCCCATAGATTATCATAAATTGCATCTATTGTATGACCCACATGAAATCAAATCATGTTACACATCATAGTGCTCTTTGTTTAGTTGACATCATATCCCATGATTCATAGACAGTTTTGCTCCCACAAATCCCTCATCACTAAACTGTTCCATACTCCCAAAATCATATTTTCTTTGGGTTATTAAGTAATAATTATGATTTGCACAAGATATCTTGTTGATGAGATGTTGCTAAGTAAATGGTAGGGCCTTAAAAGATTAGTTTCATCATATATAAGCATAAAGTTAAGGTGCAATAATATTGTTTGTTCAATTTAGAATCTTCATCAAGCCAACGAAAGACAAGGATCAAAAGAAAGATTAAAGAGGAGATCTTAAGAAAGATTGTCTCTAATCCCACATGAATTTTCACGCATAAACCAACGCCCAATTGTTCCACTAAAGTATTTCTTGTGCTATATAATGTTCCATGTTCCTTGGTCTATTTTTAATTTCATACTACAAGATTTTAAGATGGTAATGTATTCATGTAAAGGTCATCTAAGGATGTTTGTTTAATACCAAAAGCATTATACAATTCTTTTAAGTTTATTGCTAATTTAAAGGACAAACAAGTACATAGATGAGCTTCACAAATATATGCTTACTCAACTCATACATATATATATATATATATTTTGAGAATATGAAAGCAGATATATTAATATAGAACAAACAACGTACAACAATAGAAAAATAACAAGACCTTAAAGGGCCAAACAAACAACCAAACAACAAAAAAATAACAAATCTACCCAAAAAAATAAGGTATGATCTAAGAAAAATCACCGATCTTCTCATAGATGTGGTTTGGAAAGTTAGATCTGCTTTAAACCAAGTAAGATCTACATCAACACTCGTCGTCGCTGCCGACGTCATCCCTATCGTCACTACCCAACTCCGCCACCACCATTGCCTTACTTTGGACACCGCCAGAAGCTAAAGTTGAAGAGAAAAAACACCCACAACGGTATAAGAGAAGCCTTGAGAGAAGAGAGAACTATTGTGGGTGTCGAAAATTCAAAAATCTATGCTGAAATTGGAGAGGAAACACTCACAATCCATATTTTAGATATAAAAAGTTTAGATCTACACTTTAGAAATGTAAAATAGATCGTCAAAACATCGCCGACGCACTGTAGGAAATTTTCTAAATAGAGAAGCTCTCACTGCGCGCTCTCTCTCTCTCTCTCTCTAATCATACACATATATACAAATGTTGTTCTTACAACATTTCTCTTTATTTCTTTTGTGTGTGTTGGTTGTGGTCAAAGTGCATCAAACACCCTTCATGACTATTCTTCCAATATTTTCAAAGAAGATAATCAAAGCATAATGATGCACTTTTCCTATTTAGCTTAGTGACAATCTCCTTAGTTTTGATTTTTTTTTCTTCTATTTTATGTTGTTATGCCTAGGTGATAGTTGTTAACTAGGGTATTAATGGGCCATTACGTACTGGGATTTTTATTTTTAATACCATTATTTATTAATATATCAGTTGATAATATCTAGTATTAGCCTGTATATGATCGTATCGCAGATACTAATAAATATTATGATACTGTTATTTTAAGACAGACTTATGTGTAGGTTCTAATAGGTGGACTTATTGTTCAATAGGTCCTATGATAATTAATGCATTTTCTATCAACAGTATTGAAAATGTCACTAATTGTTAAATTTCAGCAACAGTTTAAAAATTATTATAAAAAATGTCACTAATTATAAGTTTAACGACAGCTTTAGAAAAATCGTCACAAAAAAAGTTACTAATTTTCAATTTTCAGCGATAGTTTAAAAAATTCATCACAAAAAAGTCACTAATTATAAGTTTTAGCGACAATTTATAAAAATCGTGACAAAAAAAAGGTACTAATTATCAATTTTTAGTGACATATAAAAAATAGTTACAAAAATTATTTTAGCAAAATGACTTACTTTCAATAGGACTTGATAGAAATTAAATCTAATTATGAGGACATATTGATAATTTACTCTTATTTGGAACTATAGTATCAACGTAATTGGGATGATCTCTCCTTGTAATGATGCCCCTATTGGTCATGGCTTTCATTTGCACTCCCTTGTACTTGTTTTTCATTAATGGATTTCTCTTTTGTTACTAGTCCAAAAAGAAAAAAAAAAAAATCAAACAAGAATGATTATACATGCATTGCCAAATGATTATACATGCATTGTGTATGCGGCGATCACTAGTTTGAAAAAAAGTTTGGCACTTAGTATTGTGCCTGCTCAATGAAACAAAGTTCTTAAGCCCAATTAAAATGTAAGTTTACCAAGAAATAGAAGAAACCAACATTATTAGCATAAGCTAATGTCCTTATGAAATAAGTGAACTTTGTTCTTACTATTTTGAGCTCAGGGGATAAGACTTTGTCGAGTTTCCCTATACAAATTAAATTGCAATTTCTTTTGTAAATGAACTTCTATAATAAATTTGACCACAAATAAGGTGAAAATTGTAGAAAACTAGGTAAATGAAAATTCAAAGAGAGATAGAGAGGAAGAGCGAGAGAGAGAATTAAAAAGGATTGTGTATTGAAAAATAATTTGCATTAGCTTCAACAAATATTAAAGTCCATAACATAATAGTTTAATGAAATTGCCTTAGTGTAAAGCTTCAATAACAAAGAATAAGACAAACTGAATTTTAAAACAATATTTTAGGTGTTAATGAATAGATTAAACTAAGCACCTGCCGACAATAAAACAAGAATACCACGGTGACTCATCCATTTGGGAACACTCCGACGATTAAGTCAGTCAACTTATCTCTCAAAAAAATCAAACAAGTACTCAATGCACAAGTAAAAACATACCTTAAACTCACGACGGTGCCTTACTTATATAGCAAACAATGCCCTCGTTCCTTAGAAGTCTCACTTCATAGGACTAAAGCACAATACTTATCTTGAACTCTTAGTTAGATATGGATGAACTACTTAATAGCCTCAACCTTATTTGAACTAAGCGTATCACTTATCTATGATACTTTCTCTATTCAAATATCTCGAATTCTGATATTACTATACCATATCTTGGTAATACCGCAATCATCTCGCAATATGGCTTGTCCACGTGACACCTCGGCCATGTGGCATGACCTCGAAAATACGTCCCCATAACTGCCCCCTAAATTCTATTACCTCGGCAAGCTGTGGTGATGGAACCTATATCATTTGATCTTCCAACATGGCAGCTAAACAACATGCTAGAGATACTCCTCGACCGAGATCATGACTTGTCGGCATCAAGAAATAGGGACTTAAATGTCCACTCATCAAAAATCAAGAACCAACGTGTTCTTCCTCATCCAAGACCAACATCTCAACCGAGATTGCACTACTAGTCGAGATCATGACTCATTAATTCAAGAATACCAAGAATCCCAACTACACATGAGCTGTTATGCATAATTATCCCAACTGTTTCATCCATGTGTTATCGCCCAACTGCTCCGTACTTGTCACGCGTCAGGCGTGTCTCATCAATTCTGTCCCACGCCACCTAACGTCAGCACTAGCACGTCTCCTTAGGCGATTAATTTAGGGTTTTGCCGTCCTTTTACCTTTTCAACAAAACTCTTCCCTCTCTCTTTCCATTTCTTCACTTTTGCCTTTACTATTTTCTTTCTCTTCTCAGAGTCTCTCTCTCTAGAATTCTCTCAAACCGCCATTAACAACCTTTGAAGCTTTCTACAACTACTCCTATTCATCACCTTCGACGAGCAATCAACCAATTCGTTCTGATTAAGAGCATCGTCTGACTCCTGTGAACATGATTTTCGCTTTCATTCTTTCGCTCGCGATCTGTAAGTTTCGAAGTCCTTTTATTTCAGTTTTGATCTTGTAATGTTTTTCATATTCTCAAGCACGCCTCAATGTTTTCTATGTCTGTATAAGCCACATTGGCACTGGATTACCATGGATCACCATCCCCGATCCTTTGTATTTCTTGTACTTGTGTTTATTTTTGTCTTGAATGTGTTCTTGCTCTCTTCATCTTCTGAATTTGTGTTATCTCTGCCTCTATTTGTTTTTCTGTTTCCAGATTATTCCATCAAACTCTTTCTTCACCTCTGTAGATTTAGGATCATGAGTTGTTAGAATCGTTGGAAAACTGAAATACTAGCCTTATAGAACCTTGGCAAGATCACCAAAACCTTCAATCCAAAATACTTTAGAGCTCAAATCAGAAACCCTAAACCTCCAATCATTTAGCCAAGGTAATGGGGATGTTCAAATGGATGGTAGATTCCCTTAGCAAACTAGAGTATTTTTGCCAGGAATTCAACATTCCTGTCGATGTCTAGATTAGACTAGTCAGTGAGAATGACTCAATTATGCCTGGGGAAAACTACATGCATTTTCTCGTGGTCTCAATCATTGAGGATGGAATCAGATTCCCCCTCAACATCCTCTTTAGAGAAGTGATGCACTTTTACAAATTCAACCCTATACAAATAGCCATAAACACTTTTAGGGTTATCAATGGCATAACCGAATTATGTCATCATCACAATGCTAAGATCACCTTTTCCGACATTCAGTACTACCACACCATGTGTAGCGTTAAAGCCACCAACGGTTACACTTACTATCTCAAACCCCGGTCTACTGCTTACAAGTTAATAGCCAACCTTTCAAACTCCAACAAGGGTACTGGAGAAGACTACCTCATCGTTTTGGGCAACTAGAAGTTTGCACCAGATGATGAACTCTGTCTCTTCCCCTTAGGCCGATGAGTCTTTAGGGAAGATGAGAGTAAGAACTCAGTCATCCCAAACCCCACATCTTTGACATTGCTGCCTATACGTAGTCCAATTCTAATGTTTTATCTTTTTTTATTCTTTTTGCAGTGCTTTCTCAACCAAACAAATCCTTCCGCAAGTCGTATGTCCAAAGTCAAGACCTTACGCGACTTCTGGACTTGTCGATTAAAGACCACAAGGCCCCTATTCTGCTTAACTACATACCGACATATCGATCTTCACTGCCTGATGTCCCATCCAGGAGTAGAACTCCACCATTTGCAACGACTCCACCAGCAATGTCTTCTCCACACACTGATCAGGCTTTCACTTTTGACCCAGTAAACCAGCCGTCAACCTCGGCTCCATCTCTACACATTCAGACAGCTCAATGCTAGCGTCGTCATCGACCTACAAATGCTCCGACTAGGAGGATGCATAGCAAAAAATGTTAAGGTTTCGACACACTAGCATACGATCTTGCCAACCACCTCTTACTCTCTCTACATTTAAACTTGGCACCGAAGTGACCATCGCTGCCATCTCAGAGGAGATAGGTTGTAAACCAGTAGTCGCTAAGGACTTACTCGTTGGATTGCCCAACGTCGTAACTGTCCAATTTACCCATTCTCCTCAATCAGTTCAAAAACTAAGGATGGTGAAGAAGGCCAAAGCAAAGGCCAGAGTCACAGTCGTCTCTTCTGATGAGAAGAGGGATCCTGAAGACTCTATGCTGATCTCCAAACTGGTCGAAGCCAAGAAGATGCCAGCCTCAACCGAATCCACTGACGCCCACCTGCAAAGAAGTCAAGGTCAGTTAGACCTAGAAGAGAGAGGGACGTTCTCCCTAAGGACGCTAGGCTCCCCGAGATTCAGGTGGGTGACAGACTTTTGAAAGTCGGCGACAGCACCATCAAAGACATTGAAGTTGGTGCTGCACTGACCACGGGTCTTTTCCATTTGACATGGAGCAGATAGGTTAGTACAATCAGTACGATAATTTTGCCTTGATGATGAGGCACTCTGTTCTAGTAATCTTCCTTTAATCACCATTTTCAAATTTTGTCTTCCATACTTAACAAAATATTGCTAATTTATTTCTTTCCTTATAGGCCATCCAACATGCCCACTCCCATGCGGTCAAGGCCGAGTTGATGAAGAAAGACTTGACCAAGAAGACGCAAGAGGTTGCAAGTTTCCTCTCTTAACTCAATAAGGCCGAGGCCAAGATCAAGATCAAAAATCTAATGGATAAGGTCAGCGCATCCAAGGTTGCCAGAAATAAGGCCGAGGCCCCTGCCAAAGCCACTAGGGCTGCTGCCAAGGCTACTAAAAAAAAGGTTGCCAAGGCTGAGATTACACTGAAGAAGGCCCTCGAAACCAAAGAGGTTGAGATCAAGATAGCTGATGAAAAGGCCTACGCGGAAGGATAGGCGACATGCGAGACCAATACAAGAAACAAGTCAACCTGGTCTGCAACAAGGGTTACTATTGGGCTGGGTGGCTATTTTAAAGAAACTTTCCGTCCCCAAGGACTCCTCCCTATGGGACATCAGCCAACTAAACGTGCCCTGCCCTCCTTTTATCCAATCCGAGGAGGAGAAAGAAGAGGAAGAGGAAGAGAAAGAAGAAGATATTGCTGTTGCGACTGGGGTAAAGTCCCAAACTCTAAATGATTAGGTCCTAGACCTGACTGAAGATGATGGGGATGAGGTCTCCAAAAACACCTCTCCAAATAAGGTTGACACCTCTAAGGTCAAGATCGTTGTTGCCGAGAAGAGCCTTGATAAGACTCTTAAGGAGATCAATGACGAAATAGTAGCCGACGTCGAGGCTGGAAGGTTGTGAAGCAAACCAAGAACACTACTCCAGAGTCTAGCACTTAGGATTTTTCTTTTTTCTTTTTTTTCCTTCTTCTTTTTCGATTGTAATTTTTATCTTCTTTGAACATTTCTGTTTTTGTTAGGTGAAAGTGTCTTCCAATGTACTCAAACAAGTTCTTCTTTTATGAATGCAAGTTTGTTTTTTGACTAAGCATTGGATGCTTGTTTTTTCATGCTGCTTTCATATATCTTGTATAATCTTGCCATCCTTTAAAGAATTCTTATAAATATAACATCTTGACAACAAATCATCTCGGATTGAACTATTATCAAATATCTTAGATAAGTGAAAAAATTATTGGTTGGTCTTAGGGTATCATGTGGTCATGCCCCACACCAATCATAATTCACCATAGCCTTAGATGTTTCTCAATCATCTAATACAAATTCTTAAGCTCCACTTCCTTTACCAATCACAATATTATTGAGGCACCACGTGGCAGTGCCCCAAGAGTAACTAATAACTTCTCCTCATATAGCCTTTAAGAGTTTGATCCTTACTAAATCTATTAACCAAACACAACCTTATACTGTGTTTGAAGTATGAATTTAGGTAAATACTTGGAAAATATTAGTAAAATATGAATGAAATATAATTATATTTCACACATATTTTTCCTTTTCAATAGTGAGTTCTATATTTATAAATGAAAAATGCAAGAAACATTTAATTTATCACCCTTAAAAATTACTCCTATAATGTGTTTGATAAGGTCAAATTTTAATTTGTCAAACATTTCATCATGTGAAATTTAACTTTAATGTCACATCATTAGAAGTCATTTAGAGGTGATAAATTAAAAAATATAATATTAATAAATACACGTAGACTCATGACTTTATGCTTAATGATTATAAAATAAATAAAATAAAAAATTCATTTAGATATAATATTTTTTCTTATTAAAATTGCCATTCAAATGGAAGGATTGTAGGTAAGATTGTGGGGAATTGCCTAAAGAATAGTTGGGTTGATGAATTTTTTTTAATGTTATTTTTAATATGCATCACCAATATTAGTGATTTTACTTTAATTATTTATGGAATAGATACCCAAATTCAGTCTTATGATGGGATACATGTGACCCTCTCGTCAATTTCATTAGGATCTCAATTTTAACTTTTATTGGACAATAAAGAAAATTTTTAAATACAATTCTTGTTTCACTCGCCGCCCATGTGCAAAATATTTTAAATAATTTTTTTAAAATTTCTTACAAAACCTTCATACTAGTTAAGGGTGTAAATTTAGCCTGGTTTCGGCCCAACTCATGTCGGGCCTCAAGACAAAATTCAAGACAGGGCGGCCTAGGGGCCAGAAATTAGGCCCAGTCCCAGGGAGTATTCGGGCCTTGGGCGGGCCTAGCCTGTGGGCTCGGGCTCGGGCTGGGGTAAGGCTTGAACATTTTTTTTAAAATTTTCACCAAAATTTTATTTTTTTCCACCAAAAATGACGCTGGGCCGTGGGCCGGGCTTTGAGTGGGATATTGACGGGCTAATGGGCTAGGCCACGGATCGGGCCCATGGCTAGCCTTCAAAATAATGGTCTAGGCCCAGGCCCAAGGTCCTGGGCCGGGCTTGGACCCAGGTTTAATCGGATTAAGCCCACCTCGGGCCGGGGTGGACTTCAGGCCACGGGTCATTTTTATACTCCTAATACTAATCAATTTAGATTGAGTGATTTAGAAGAAGAAAAGAAAAGAAATAAAATTTTTTGGACACAACTAAGAAAATAAACATCCAAGTGAGCTTTGGAAAAAATAAATAAAATAAATATCAAAATTTAATTTAGAGTGATTATATGTAAAACATCGGAAAAATTGCAACTAAGTTGAAAAACCAAAAATAAATTACAAATCAGTTATGAAACTTATCAATTTAACAATTAAAGTGATAAATGATTTTGCAATTTTTCTATGCTCTTTTAATTGATTTATAATTTTTCCTAGAGCATATAATCACATGCCACTCATTCACATAGTGTAAAAGAATGTCAGCACTCAAAGTAACTGATCAATTGACATTCATTCACATTTGATCATTTTGGGCAATTGGTTAAAAGTTGATTTTTTTACTATTTTAACTTTTTTTGAAAAAAATTTATAAAAAAAGTAAGAGGTAATGTGACCCAAAATAGTTAAAAGTCAAAATTTGACTTTTTACTAAGTTCCCAAATTAAGCCTAAATAATCCTAACAACAACTAAAGCAACAAATTGGCTTTAGCGAGTGGATGACTCCTATCCATTAGAGATTTTGGAGATACAACAAAAGGGTATTAATAAAAAGGATTTAAAAAAAAAAAAGCATTTAGTGAAGTAAAAAAAAAAAAGAGTAGTTTTTAGATGCACCTGAAACTGGTTTAATTGCGAAAGAGAAAAGATTAGTGCTCCTTCCATTCCTACCAAGGGATGGAATTCAAAGTGGGTCAATAATGGTTTAAATGAAAGGCCCAACCAAATTCCTACCCAAATTTATATGGTTGCGCCCCCAATTTTATGGCACCATTGTGTCACGGCCTTGTTGTTTCCAAGCTATCTGTGCGGACGCTTAGAAATCTCAAGTTCACTTGATGATGCTAAGTCAACCTAACTCACTAACTTAGAAGAAAGACAAGTAAGAGGAATACGAGAGTTTGAGAAAGCCTTGTATTCACTATGAGAAAGTTTTACAACTCTTGGATAGATTGGAGCAAAAAAGCTCCTCTCCTATTTGTAGGCTCCCTAGGAGCATTCTAGATTTCTCAAGAAATTGTCATGTAGAAGCTTCTTATGGAAGCCTTCTTTACAAGTTACAAGAATGTTCTAGAATGCTTTAGAAATATCTATACAAGATATTTACAAGTCAAGTGTCTTAATATTCAAGGATGTTCTAGAATCTTCCATGTTCTCTTCAAGTGTTGGAATGGGCTAGTAAGTTCTAGATTCTTCCATTAACCTCTGTGCTCCCAAGCTCCCATGTAGGAGGTTTTTGCCATAGGAAATTTAGCAGCTTATGACATTCTTCTACACCAATGCAGCGATGACCTCGTCGCATCCTTCCTATGGAACTTTTGTATTTGCTCCTGGAACTGCCATAAAACTTATGCTGGCTCCCAGCTAGCCTTGTTTTTTGGTAGTCCCTTCCACTTTACCAAGTATTCCGTGTTAGGACGGACTCCATGCCTTCGATGACTCGGTCGACCTACAATGTATTCTACCTCTTTGTCATAAGAGGTTGGTACTGCCGTTGCTGCTCGCAATGACTCTCCTCGTCTTAGGTCTTCCAAGTCAGCATGATAAGGCTTCAAATTATTTACATGGAAGACTGGATGAATCTTAAGCCTTGGAGGTAATTGCACCTGATAGGAAACTTTCCCAACGCTCTTTGTGATGGGAAAATGTCCTTGATATTTTTGCACCAATCCTTTATGCATTTTTCTTAGGGACTTGAACTGTTGTGGCAACAGCTAGACAAGCACCAAGTCCCCACTTGGAATTCTACAGCTCGTCTTCTTTCTGTCAGCCCATTTTTTATTTTCTTAGATGCCTTGTCTAAGTAGGCCCGTGCCACATCAGCTTGCTCTTGCTATCCTTTAGCAAACTTGAATGCTGCAGGACTCTTTCCCGTATAGCCAAACATCACCGTGTGTGGCGTTAGTGGTTGCTGCCCAATAACTAGCTCAAATGGGCTGTGATTGGTGGACTCACTTTGCTGCAGGTTGTAAGAGAATTGGGCTACATCTAGTAATTTAGCTCAATCTCGCTGATTGGCACTGACAAAGCACCTTAAGTAAAGTTCTAGCAAAGCATTCACCCGTTCAGTTTGGCCGTCAGTTTGTGGGTGAAAGCTTGTAGAGAAGTATAAGTCTGACCCCAGCATCTTGAATAGCTCAGTCCAAAATTGTCCTGTAAAGCGAGGGTCCCGATCACTAATGATGGACCTTGGTACACCCCAATACTTTACCATATGTTTTGTGAATAACCGAGCCACCTCTTCTGCTATGCAATATGTTGGGGTTGCTATGAATGTGGCATACTTCGAAAACCTGTCAACCACCATCATAATAGAGCCGCACCCTCCCGACTTGGGCAAGGCTGAGATGAAGTCCATGGTGACACTCTTCCAATGCTTTTCAGCTATAGGCAATGGCTTTAGCAAACTCCAGGTGCTTGCTGCTCTACCTTGTCTTGTTGGCACAAAAGACAAGTCTTCACGTATGTCTCCACATCATCCTACATCCTCGGCCAATCATAACTGATTCTAGCAATACTCTTGTATGCTTTTGTCCAGGGTGGCNTTTATGAGACTGGGTTGGAGACAGATGATCTCAAGCCCAAGTCTTAATGTTAATACTGGTGCAACATAGGGCTTATTTGGAAAGTGGGTTAAAAGCCAATTCCCAGCTTTTAACCCACTTCCCTCTCTCACAAAAAAAAGAGTCAAAAAATAATTTTTAACCATCTTTTCAAAACACCCCATAAAATAGTACCTATTTTGAGAAGTAGGTTAAAAGGTAATTTTTTTTTAAAAAAAATTAAAAAAACGTACAAAAACGTAGAGTGATGATGTGACTTTAAAAAATTAAAAAGTTAAAAAGCTGACTTATAACCCAATTGCCATACTTTTTCATATTCCACTAAATGCATAATGATAATATCAGTCCTTTAATTTTCTGTAAAATAGAATGTTTATGTAAGAATGTAAATCTGTATATATGTAGAATTTTGGTATTTTCTGACCTGTAGTGTAACAAAAAATGAAAATTAATTAAAAAAAAATTGGTGATCAACTAAAAATAAATTTATTTGGACATAAAATGTTTTATCTTTTGAAAGATGAAAATTGCTTTTTGAACCAAAGTCGTACCTAATGCCATTACATTACCACCTCCACTGTCACCTCACTATTATCATCTCGTCACCAGGCAGTGTTGCCACTGCCACATTACTAATACCACACTACTAATACAACCAATAGCATATTAATTTTATATTCGCAATCATTTTCTAAAAATATATATATTTTTTTTGTTTTCGGATACCAAAACGATTTTCATTCAAAAAATAGAATGTTAAATGGAATGTACAAATCCTTCCCCTGACAATGAGAACAATACTCTAAAAAAAAACAAAAATAATGTTCCACCAAAAAAATAACAACAATAATGACAACAAGAGGTCTGGTTGGTTAGGGATCATCAAGGCTTGGTCCAGATGAAAAAATATTTTATGTAATAAATACATGATTGAGACGATGTGATATATATTTCTATTTATTAATTGACATATGATTAAAATAAATCTAGAGAAGTTACTTTTTACTCAATCTGAAATGCTGAGTATTCGGTCATATCAAATCTCGGTCAAATTTGTTATCAATTAATAAATGGAACAATGATACCACATTGTTACACAAATTACTTGGGTGATTTTATTTGCACCCAAACAATAATTTAGTACACTCAATTAAAATTAAATTTTAATTCTTGTTATATCCTAATGTAAATTTACTAATAACCCTAAAATAAAATTTTTTTTTTATGATACACTCAAACCACTTATATATATTCTTCATATTCAAGTCCCTTCATCTTCTTTTCCAAGTTCAAATTATTTTCTCTTCATCTTCTTTCTCATTCTAAAATTTCAATCTCTTCCACCAAAACTCACTATTATCATCAATATCATTGTTTTATGAATGAAAAATAAAAATGAAAATTATGGAGATTTCCTCACAATCTATGACAAATTAATTAAGAAAAATACCACAAAACTGATTTTCTAGTTCTGTAAAATAAATCTTGTGGTTGCTGCATTGGTGGTTGTCATTCACTTAGATTGGACAAGAAGAAAGAGTGGGACTCGAATGGAATTATCTACTCTTTCAGCCCAATTTCTTCCAATCAAGAAATTGGTTAGTCGAATGGTAACAAATAGGTCGAATGGTAACAAATATTATAATAGATCGCATTCGATGAATGAAACAGAACAAACAAAAAAACAAAAAAAAAATCAATAGAACAACCAATATTCATGATGCAATTAACAAATCTGTAATTTACGGTTTTTAATTTGTTTGTTCTTTAGGTGTACCATCAACGGTAATTTGGGAAAAAAAGTATGGGGTACATTGAGAGTAATTATAATTCTAAATAATTTAATAAGGTACACTGAAAAATTAGACATACTTAATGATTTTTAAGTGCAAATAAAAGGGCGATTCTATTTACACCCAAAAAAATTATTAAGTACTCCTAATTTCTAAGTGCATCTTATTTAATTATTTAAAATTTTATTTTACTCTCATTACATCTTATTATTTTTCCCAAATTATCCTCAAGGTAAACCCAAATAATAAATAATAAATAATAAACAAACTAAAAAAGCTAAATTATTTCAAAAACTTTTCAATACAGAAAATAATTCCCAACTACACAGAATTTTAAAAAAAAAAAAAAAAAAAACCAAACTTATAAGCACATAAGAATTATAAATCCAGAAAAAACAAACTTTTACACAAGCACTATAAAATCTTTTCAATATAGAAAAAAAACTTTCACATTATAAATTATCCACAAGAATGCTCGTGGAAAAGTAAAACCAAATTTATAAGCTCATAAGTATCATTTACTAACAAGAAAGAATAGTTCTCAAATAATGTACTATTTAAATGACAAAATAAGAACAACTCCAATAATATGTTATTGTTAATCTAACTATTGAGCCCTTTAATTTTTGTCAAAAAAATGAAATAGAAAATAATTGATGATACTTTACAAAAATTGTGAAACCCCTTTATATGATGAATACTTACATCCTTTTTGATGGATTGCTTCAAAAAACTATTTTGATTATTACTCTAATCCATTATTTGATTTTGTTCAAACTTTCTTCTAGGGTTTAGGGTTTCAAAATAATAAAAATAATGATATTGATGATGATGGTGAGTTTGGTAGGGTAGATTGGAGTTTTGGAGGGAGGAAAGAAGAAGAAGAAAAAAAAAAATAATAACGTTGATCTCTTGGAGAAGAAGATACAGAGATTTGAATAAGAATAACTGATTGTGGTATACCATGAGAAAAAAAAAATTATTTTAAGGTTTATATGATGTGTTGTCTTTACTAGTAAATTCATATTAGGATATGATAAGAATTTAAATTTATGAATTTAAATTGGGCGTACTGAGACATACTTTGAGTTCAAATAGAATTCCCCATGAGTGCTGTGACACCACCGGTGTTGTCACGGCTCACTAAGTTTATGTTGAACTTATTTTTAATAATTTGAATTATTCATTTTGTAAAATTTATAGAGTATTCATTCATATAAAAAATGAGATTAATCAGACATACATAACCCTACGATCAAACTCTAATTGTTTTATAAAAAAAAAATATTAAAATTATATTAACCGTTTATTTTTTAAACATAAATGTGATTTTATTATGGGTTACAGATGCCCAAATAAATATATTTTTATAAATGATCTACTTGACAAATCTTACTATATAAATAATTTAAATCATCAAAATAAATTCAAGACACACGCCACAGATGTCATAGCATTGGTATTGTGCCTATAGGGACAACAGCAACTCCATCCCCTCCATACTTGATATATATTAATTTAAATAAATATTTATAAAATTTACATTACAATTCTTTAAATATAAAATTTTAATTTTAAATTTTTTTTGGGGAAATGTGAAATTATAAATAAGCTTGTGTAATCAAGTCTTTCTAGTATATTTTTTTTAAGGGGTAAATTACATATACCTCTCTCAAGATTTATTTAAAATTATCACAAGTGGTTCTAAAAATTACAAATATCTTATTATCAGAATTTTTTATTTAATAAAATTAACTAAAAAATATATAATTTCTAACTACTCTCTCATACAACAATAAAATTATTTGTATCGTTAATTGAAATATTTTTCTGTCAACATTATAAACTGCTAATTGACTTGATAATTTATTAATAAAATGAGTAATTTGTTATACAATTAAAAAGAAGAAGGGACGGGATGTAATTTTTAGAATTACAAAGACAATTCATATTTTAAAGAAATCTCGAGGGTTGTATTTTTATTTTTCTTTTTTTGTAATCAAGCTTCTATTCATCATTTGTGGAGTTCGGAAATTTATCAATTTTCTTTTTGGGATAAATTACAAATACACTCTTTGAGGTTTGCTTAAAATACGGATTGCCTCCTATGATTCTGGAAATTACATTCCACCCTCTCAAGTTTCTAATTGCATAACAAATAATCCATTTTATTAATAAATTATCAAGACAATTAATAATTTTTAATGATGACAGAAATATAATTTCAATTAGCGATTCAAGTAGTTTTATTGTCGTGTAAGAGAGTAGTTATAAATTTTATTTTATTTTTATTAATTATGCTAAATAAAAAATTCTGATAAAAAATATTAATAATTTGGGCAAATTACATATACCTCTCTCGAGGTTTAGCTAAATTACAGATACCCCCTGAGGTTTCAGAAATTACAGATACCCCCCTGAGGTTTATATTTTGATAACAAATTGCTCCATGAGATTTATATTTTCATAACAATTTGGCCCCTAATTTGTTATGCAAATAGTACCTTCAGGGGGGTATTTGTAATTTCTCAAACCTCAGGGAGGTATCTGTAATTTTGCTAAATCTCGAGGGGGGTATATGTAATTTGCCCTAAAAATTTTCAAAATCACATGAAACAATCCATATTTTAAGCAAAACTCAAAACGTTTATTTGTATTTTACCCTTATTTTTTCCTAACGGGTTTGTGATAATGATTTATGGCCATATTTGTAATTATCCATGAATGGTAGGATTGGAGTGATAGTGAGGTTAGACATGTGAAAGCATGTTTGGTTGAAGAAATTTATGAGTGGATTAATAGTCCAACTGGATTGACAATCTTCCTATACAATTGGATTAACAAAGTTGGAGAAGGTATGAGATTGAAAAAATAGTGAGGGGATTAAGTGCTATTTTATTATTTTTATTTTATTTTTATTACCCAAGTGCAACCTGTTATTTGTATAAAAAAAAAATTATATTTGTTTTAGAATTTTTTTAATATAGAAATATTTTTTAAAATTTTATATAAAAATAATTTAACAATATCATCACTAATCATCACTCCCACTATCAACAAAATAAACACACTTTTACATAATTTCCCCATTAACAAACTCTTCACTAACCATCCTCTCATTAATAATTTTATCTAACATAATCCGCTAAACAAACGTTTGTTTCTTTAAAGAAAGAAAGATCAAAATTATTAACCCCCCAAAAAAACGATCACAATAAAAACATATGTACGGTATTTTTTTTGGAATCATGTGAGGTGTTTTTTTATTTATTTATTGAAATTATGTTATTGTCCTTTTTTTTTTTGGGTAATGGTTTTATTTATATATACATATATATATTTGGAGTAATGCTAGGTGTTTTTTTTTTTTTTTTTTTGAAATTATGTTATTGTCCTTTTTTTTTGGGTAATGGTTATATATATATATATATATTTGGAGTAATGTTTGATCCCCCCTGTAATAGTGAAAGAATGATATGAATTTAATTAATTTACCGAAACCTTAACAAAAAAGAATAGTAAAAAATGATACGTATGTCCAACCCATTTGATTGGGACATGAAATTTAGTTTAATTAATTAAAAAAATAAAACAGATTCTATTTTAAGTGTATATATAGAAAAAATGAAGCTTTGTCTAATTGGGGCCTTATGCAGTAACTTTAACTTTACTTTAATAGCCTTATGATTGGGCTGGGTTGGGTTCACCTGATTATGGGCCTCTAGGCCTTTGATTATATTAATTATCTGAAGAAATCTATACTATTATGTGAAGGCTTAATTTGGCGTGGATGTCACAAAATTCGATTTTTAAAAATACCCTCAACAATAATTTTGTAACTGTTCAAATATTTGTTTGGTTGTGTTTTTGATGTACCATTTCTGAAAATTAAGCATGTTCCTAAGATAGACTATACTAGGGCCCATCTCAATTTTGTGGATCAGCTTGGCAAGCTTTAATATTAGGCCCAATCAAGCATAACAACATTATTCATGAATGATAATGATCCCAATGTAAGGCGAAGGTGAAATTAAGCTTATGATCGGCACAACAGTCAATCAAAATGCCGAGCGAAAAATAAGATTGTTAATTCAAAAGTAATCAACAATATGAAAGAAACAATAATAGAATCAAAATCAGTAAAGATAAAAAAATTGCCAATTATAACATATGAAGGTCAAGTCAGTATTAACTACTGTATTGATTTGATTATTTTACAAAAAAATTGCTTAACTAACTTAGAAAAATGTCCAATGCCCGTGCTACAAGCCGCTTGATAGAACTTGTATATTAGTAAAAGTCCCTAATGATGATAAAAATGTCTCACCATAATGGGATAATGAATAAAATGACAAGCATGCCCAATATGGTCCAAAAGGCAAAGGAATGGGTGATGTAACCATGACCCGCAGACATTAGGTAAAATGTAACATACAGCTTGCAATATTCTTCCTCTTCTTCTATTGAAGAACTTGACTTAGGCATCAGAATGTTTTCTTGGCGAAATCAGTCAGATCGATCTAGTTGTTTGCCACATGTCCTTGACCTTCACTTGGATCTCAAGTGTGCATGGAGGGATAAAGAATTAGAGTGGGGAACTTGGGCCTTTAGCCAAGTAATTGTATAGTACCAGTTTGTGATGTGAGGTTACGGATTCAAATACTATGAAGAAGAGTTTGGTACTCTTGATTTCTCTCTCGTTATGAAAGTTGTATTATGTGATTATTGAGTTAAGTTAGATTGTTTCTTCGGTTGATTGTGGGACTTACAAATGTATAATAGTAAAATTTAATAATATAATTATTTACAATATATATATATATATATATATATATCTTTATATGATATTTTCAACTCTCGTTTCTTTCACATTTTTCTTGTTAATGATATCATGTTATAGTGCTGAAAATTTAAGCTATTATAAGGTACATTGCAATAATTGCATTGTTTTGACTTAATTAGCACTAACATCATGTGTTGTTAATCATGGTTTCAAATTTTGCAGTAAAAAAAGTCAGCATTTCAGTACCTAGATATGGATTTGCTAAATCAAACTATGGATCTATCTTGTGATTATCAATTTAGCATGTTGAATGTGCTTTGGTCAAAAAAAATAAAAATAAAAAAGTTGATCAATGGGTAAGAATTAATTTTCTAAATATTGTGATAGTAACATTAAACTCATACAAAAAATTCATTTTATAGAAAATTCAACAATACATATAGTAAGAAGACTCAATCTTAACCCAATAATCTAGTGGAAATCAATTCTTTCTAACATTTAATTAGAGAGGTGGATTCAATAGGTTCATCTAGGGATAAATTTCGGTGATCTATGACTTACTTTGTAAGGTTTATTGAACAAATTATTTATGCAAAAAATTAAATTGATTGGATATTAGAAATTACATGATCTGTTCATATTTAAAAAAAAAAAAAAAGGAAAAGGAAAGTATTTTGAGATAGACTATTCTTTTTTTAAAAAAAACAAATGTAGCATGATCATGTGGCCACCGATATTGGATTTTTGAATGCCCTAATCCAATAATCTCTTCGATTCTTCGCACACAAATATGGAAAGTTTCAAATTTACTTTGTTGATATTCGATTTCAATCGGATCTGTTGTTTGAATTTAAACTAAGTGAAAGTTTTCACTCAAGTACGGAGGATTGTGATCCTCTCCAATATACTGTTTGTAGTCACATAGCCCACCACATGTTTTATTCATTTATTAAAATTTTAAATTTTTGGCGCATAAATCATCTATAAAAAAAAAAAGAAAAAAGAAAAATGATCAATCCAACAATATAACTATGAAATTATATCATATTAAATTTTATTTTTTTTAAATGGACCACATCTATACTACTTAGAATAAAGTACACAATAAAGATGACAAAATCATCCAGTCATAATTATTGAATCAATTAATTATATATTTTTTATGAATGATTTATAAAAAAAAAAATCATATAATAATAAATAAATAAAATGTATCATGGAAGTTGGACCCAAGATGGGGCCCAACCCCAAACATGGTCCAGTCTATGACTATATTGGAGAAAAGTTTGTCTTGGCTTTTGGTATGAGCTTGGTAATATTAAAACTATACTACTTCTGAGTTGTCTCACTAAAATACAAATGTCTATTTCATGATCAATTCTTTTGTGGTAAATTTTTGTAACTACATAAAGAGTAGCTTAATATATAAGACTCTTGTCACTACTGGTGCTGTAACGATTAGATTTATGAACAGTAACAAAAGTTTGAACCGATGACATCAAAGTTGCAATATAATCTTACAATAACACCTAGGACTACCTTCATTTGTGCAAACCTATATGTTAAAAAAACACATATAATATATATAGTGAGATACAAATCAAATTACGAGAATATGGTCACGAGCCAATGGTGCCATAAAATTGGTAGGCACAACCATATAAATTGGGTAGGAAAGTTTGGCCTTTCATTGAAACCATTATGAACCCACTTTGAATCCCATCCCTTAGTGGGAATGGAAGGAGCACTAATCTTTTCTCTTTCACATTTAAACCAGTTTCAGGTGTATCTAAAAACTAACTTTTTTTTCCCTCACTAAATGCTTTTTTTTTTTTTTTTTTTAAAAAAATCCTTTTTATTAATACCCTTTTGTTGCATCTCCAAAACCTCTAATGGAGATAGGAGTCATCCACTCACAAAAGCCAATTTTGTTGGTTTAGTTTTTGTTAGAATTATTTAGTGATCAAATGTGAATGAATGTCAATTGGTCGGTTACTTCGAGTGCTAACTTTCTTTTAAGAATAATGTTATATGTACTAATTAATATATTAATTAGTATATTAACAGATGATATAATATAATTTTAGACGTTTTAGGTATTTGTAATTTGTACAATAGGTATAGTTAGTAATAATGACATAATACTAATTGGTACACTAGTGTGTACATTAATCGGTGCATGTAGTACCACCGTTCTTTTACACTATATGAATGAGTGGCATATGATTATGTTCTAGGGAAAATTACAAATCAATCAAAAGACCATAAAAAATTGCAAAATCATTTATCACTTCAATTATTTAAATTGATAAGTTTTATAACTGATTTGCAATTTATTTTTGGTTTTTCAACTTAGTTGCAATTTTTCCTATGTTTTACATATAATCACTCTGAATTAAATTCTGATATATATATATATATATATATTTTCCAAAGCTCACGTGGATGTTTATGTTGAATGTTTTGTTTAGATACACGATTCACCAGATCTTTTTATGAAATATGATTTTTTTTAAAGATTAGTTAAAAAATAATTTATTGGATAAAAATAAACTTATAAAAAATTAGAATATACAAACACTCTTTAAAAATTGTAAAAGTATAATAGGCCAAATATAGTTATAAAAAAAATAAAAAGCCGTGATACTTGGATAGCCAATAATGTTTGGATAGTGTCTTAAGTTCAATTTTTGGTGCATGTAAGATTGTTTAAAAAAAAAAACAAAAAAAAAAACATCTTATTAGCTAAGCTTACAAAAAAAAGTTACTACCGATAAACTTGGTTTGTTTGATATATACATTCATAGTTGTTCATTTCTTATAATGACTTTTTAAAGTAGTTAAAGTGAGTCTTTTTGGCGAAAAATGATTTTGCTAAATCCACTATGAATTTTCTTTTAGCAAAATAAAATTTTTAAATTTTAATCAACAAATTACTTTTTAATCACAACCAAATGTAACTTTAATAACTAAACTAACAACCTACCATTACCAACTATTGCATCTTCTCATATATTTTAATGTTCTTGATGTTTATCTATTAGTGCTTTAAATTCAAAAAGTTAGAAGTGTCATGCATCATCATATATATAACGATGGATCAAAGAATCGAATTTTGGAGGTCAAATACACATGTAACTTCTCATTTTTTTTTATAAAAATTATCTCACTATTACTAATATAATATACATAATTTTTATAATTTTTGGGGGTGTGACAGCACTCTCCCCTGCCCCCACTCTCACTCCATCCATGATATATGTAAGTGCTTGCATTGTTAGGCGTCGTCATAAGATTTGAAAATTTGTATGAAATGCCAAATTATAGTTGATCTCAAATTTGGATTCTAATGATTTGCATTACCAACTGTTGGAATTGTATGCATAATCATATAAATGCCTAATTTAAAAGACTAGAAGTATCAAGTATTGCCATATAAGTGTCTAATGTTGTGCCTATGACTATAGTTGATATCTCAAATTTGAATGCTAATGATGAAATTTCCTTACTAACTATTGAACCTTATGCATCGTCATTTGATTGCCTAACTTAAAAGGTTAGAAGTGTCACGTATCGTCATATAAGTGTCTAACGTCATGCTTGCAATTGTAGTTGATCTCAAGTTTGAATCCTAATGACGAAGTTACGCATCACCAACTACTAAATCTTTTGCGTCATCACATAAGTTCTTGACTCAAAAGACTTGAAGTGTCATGCATCGTCGTTTAAATGTGTGCATATATATTGATACTTAAAAGGATTTTAATAATCTACACATATTTTGCAATCAATAGTAGTGTTTTTGCTACACTGTCCTATTGTTGGTTGCTTGATTTGGTGGTTACAACTTGACAAATTTTTAAAGGGCAAAAGAAAGGCCAAATTGATCACTATCAAAAAGTAGGATAGCATACTAAAGTTAAGAACTATGTTTTTGCCTCTTTTCTTTCTACTAATAAAACAAGAATACACCTTTCATATACCCTGAAAAGAAGTTTTAAATTGTATGCACCTTAGATTCTCCAAATTGCAATTTGTTTAATTCACTGAAAATGATAGGCTTACATATGCCATGGCATTTACCAAAATAAAATATACTTGTAACTATACATGTTCAATTCTTCTCCTTTCTATATTTCTTGTTTGTTTGTTTGTTTGTATTTTTTTTTTAATAGCAAAAGGAAAAACAAATAAAAGGCTCAGGCAAAAAGCATCCTTCCTTATGTTGTTTCTAGATAATTAACTTGTATGGTGCAATTTTCTCAAAGTTGATAATCAAAAAATAGAATATAACATCCCTCCCCATGTTTCTCCATAAATAATTTTCTTTTCAATTTATTTCCGTTATTTTTTTGTCTCATTAACTATAATCAGAACATGTAAAAAGTATTTTGGCATAATTTTTCTTTTAAAAAAGTCCGAAGTAGCCTTAATAATTTGCAATAAATAAGTTTAAATAGTGCTACAAATAACACAAATGAAAGCATAGTCATTGGCATGAATGGAGAGGCAAAAAAAAAATTGAAGACTGTTTGAAAATGAAATGCAGTAGATGTTGCTTTTCCATGTTCTCGTCCATATATAGTGGTTGAATTTTATTAGTTCTAGAGGCCTATAATTATTGCAAAGAGCAAGCTTCCAAGCTAGCTTTAGTATCCCTTACTTTCAAGATGATTGGTTTATATAATCCTTCACTTTTCGGGTCAAGATACTTTAGAGGATCAAATGGTTGCCATAGTTAGAAATATTTAGAAAAATGTAATGGCATCACACATGTGGCATATGAACATTTAGAAGTTAAGTGGATACTAATTTTAAAAATACTCACTTACTTCCTCCTAATCACCAAAATATATAAAATAATAATATAAAAAAATTCTACACTGATGTGCTTTATATCATGAGAAAGTATCTTCACCCTACTCCTGTCTAATCAATCTTTGAACTAAGTGATTAATTCAAATCATATATAGATAAACTTTAATGAAGATCTAGAATTTAAAAAATAAATAAATAAGGAAGAAAAGATTATAGTGGAGCGAAAGACATTATGCCCACTCTGATTGTGTGTCTTGTATGTGGTTTCTCCACAATGGGAGTGGAAGCAAGTCACATCTTTCTTCTTTCTTTTTTATTTTTATAAAGGCTCAAGTGTTAGGTGAGACTTTTTTGAGCCAACTTATAATTTCTAACTTTTAAAAAGTTATTTTGGACTGTTTGGTTAAACTTATTTCAAACATTTTTTGATTCTACCCATTTATTTTAAGTCAAAAAAGCTAATTCTGAGAAGTTTCTCACCTCTTACTTCTGATTATCAGCTTCTGCTATGTAGATGTTAATTCATGGTTATACTCTTAGATTTTTTTTTATTTTATTTTTTAAATAGAAAAAGACCCAAATGGACTATAGAATATTATTATTATTTTTTATAAAAAATGTAGACAAATAGTGAATAATAAAAAGTAAAAATTAATTGAAAAAGCTACTTCATAACTTATTTAACAAACACTACTCAGCAACTTAAATCTATAATCCAACAACTACACCAAACAGATTAACAACTTCTGATTAAAATCATAATCTATAATCTGTTAAATTATAATTTATAATTTGTTTTAACAATTATACCAAACAAGACCAATATTCATCACTTTATTTCCATGTCCTTTGCTCATGCATGAGGCTCTGGCCTATTTTAGGGCCATTACTTTCTTGTCACTATGTTTTCGTTGAAGTTAAGGTCAAGCTATTTCTCAAGACTATTTGTTGGAAATTATAGTTTTTTATAGATTTATTTTGGGTCAATTTTTAGTCTAAATTTGAGTGGAGCCTACACATCTTTTGGGGTGAGTCCAAAAAGGTGACATATTTCTTGCCGCATGGTAAGTCACACGTGCAAATGATTCACCAAAACATTTATGAGTGAATAACAATTTGACTTCATTTTCGGGTTCTTAGAATGGAAAATTAAATAGTTAAATGTGGGTTACCTTAAAATGGTTGTCCCACTTTGAAACTTTAAGAGAGTTTGTGTATGTATATAAGCTCTAGGTGGACAACTTGGATTGGGCCCCAAGGGACATCCCAAATTCGTAGAAGGGAGAAGTTATGGACAAAGTGGACTTTGACTCAAACCACCACACGAGTCCGCCACCCGGCCAAGCCAAGTGTGGGTATTTAAATTCAAATTTTTTGCTCCCAAATAGTATGTCTTTTCCAAAGCAGATTTAGACAGATTGCACCAGACAGATTCAAAACTGTTTCAACAATTTGCACCTGGTCAATTCGAAATCAGACCTGTTCAATTTGAAATCACACTTGTTCGGCCTTTCCTAAAGGTCACCGCTTAGCTTATAAATACTAGAACTTTTCCAACAGTTTGATCATCCAAAATTCTCTATTTGCCTTCCATTTTATTCTCTTGCATAGATATATTCTTCATATTAGTTTTAAACAAAATTCTGAGAGTATAGAACACAGGTTCTAATTTGCCGAAACAGATTGTTTTTAGTGTTAATACAATCTGTGAAAGATCATTGTATCTTGGGAGATAGACGCTATTATTCTGTAAGTACCTGAGCGGGGCGAATCTGTTTTAAAGATAGAATGTCATACACTTGACTTGATCATTCTTATTTTTAAGGTGTTTTGGTAAAGAAATTATGTAAGTAATTTATTTTTATTTATTTAATTTGTGTCAAGTTATTTATTTTATATAGAAAATTGTTTCAATACTATCGTAAGGAATCACCCGTCAATCTCCGTATTGTGTTACGCTCGTGTTATCAGGTGTGTCTAAGTATTATTGTCTGACTCTACAACAACAACAAAAAAAAAAGCGCAAAAAAGTTCTTCATTTACTGATCCGTTGTCGTATCATTTTTTTATTCATCATGAAGTCACATTCCAGTATAATTAACCCTGACTTGTGGAATGTTGCCTCAATCTTTCAAAAGATTTCTTGCAATATTAGTTTTTTGTTTTCACATCTTGTCTTATAAAAATCAAAGTGTCTTAATCAAGTGGATACATCATTAGAGCACAATAAAACTTGATGGAATATAAAGTGTTGTGTTGTGTTGTGTTTAAAAAAAGACTTCAAAAAGCTCTCATTTGAACTTATTTAATAGGAAGCTTTGCAATCATTAGGTTGAGAAGAACCCATAAAGCTTTCTATGTAGATATAAATAAATGAAGCCCACATGAACAAAATGATCAAAAGATACTGTAGTCAGAATCTTTAATTATATAAGTATAAAATAATTCTAATGCATTATATAAAATGGAATTCACATAAAGATAGCAATGAAAGGACATGGGGCCATGGACAAGATTTTGAAGCCTAAATTCTAATAGTTTAGTGGCAAAGATAACATGCTTAGTTGTGTTTTATTTATTTTTTTGTTTTTTGTTTTTCAATTAAAGAAAACAAAACTTGTTTACCGAACTGTTTCTAAGGAAATTTTTTTTTATCAAAAACAACATATGTTTTAGTATATATCAAAGTGTTTTTGAACTTTCAAAACCTATTTTTTGGCAAAAGTAAAACGATATGAGAATCTTCAATGCTTTTGAACTTTTCAATTTTTTTGTTTCTAAAAACACGAAAACAAAAAATGAAAATGAGAAAATAAAACACAACCAAATAGCATATTGGTTTCTTCTTCTTTTTTCATTTTTATTTTTTTTGCAAATAAAGAATTTGGGGCTTGGTTCATATGTAATATTCCAAAATTACATTTTACAACAAATATAAATTTTTGGGTCAGTAAGATTACATAAATAAATGAAAGGGATATAAGCACAATTAACATAGTTTCAGTAATATGAGACTGATAAACTGGGAAACAAAATTAAAAAATACTATGCATTTTTACATTGGCAATGATTTCTCTACAATTGGATTTGGGGCACTATTCTAGGAAGATAATTCCCAAAATTTTGCTTCTTTATTATTATTATTATTTGTTTTTGTTGTTTTTGGAAAATAAAAATAAAAAGTTTGAAAAACTAATCATTTTCATATTGTTTTCATTCAAATGAAAACAAATTTTGGTAATTCCAAAAAAAGTGGGTTGTTTCAATTAAAAAAAAAAATTTAAAAAAGATTGCCAAATAAGTTCTCTGCTCTTTTGTAAAATGAAAATAAAAACTAAAACTAAAAACTACAAAACAGCCCCCTATGTTTTCCATTTTCATTTTCCATATAACACAAAAAAACATGTTTGGTGAATTGTTTTTTTATTTTTTTTTCTTTTTTTTTTTTTTTTAAAAACAACCCACTTTTTATGAAAAACCAAAAAAATATTTTTTCACAAAAAAGAAAACAAACATGAAAGCAATGGATGTTTCAAACTTTTCATTATTTTTGTTTCTAAATTTTTTTAAAAAAAATAAGAAAAGAAAATAAGCACAACCAAACAGGTCCTTAGGTAATTTGATAGTTGGTTTTGCTAAAATCGTAGGATGTGGACTAGACAAGGCTTTGAGGAAGAGAATTAGGAAAGAAGAATGTAATCTCTTTGTATATTAGCCATTAGTTTATGGAAAATTGGGTGGTAGCTCGAAAATATAAGGGTCGAATGGCCCGAAATTTGAAAAGGGAGAGAAGAGAGGGAGAGGAGGACGTCGTCGCCTCTGCCGACGCCGTCGCCTCTGCCGACGTCGTCGCCTCGCCGCTCGTCGCTTCTGCCGACGCCGTTGCCTAGCCGCTCGTCGCCTCGCCGCCTGTGCCTCTGCCGCGAGGAGCTCGTCCAGTCCTTCAGCCTCGCCGCAGCCCCACCTCCTCCTCTAGCCGATTTTTATGGCCCCCTCCCCTCCCTCCTTCCTCCTCCTCCCGATCTTCTTCTCCACCCTTCTTCTTCTTCTCCCCCCATCCCTTATTCTTCTTCTCCTTTCTTCCCCTCCTCCTTTGATTTTCTACTTCTGATAGAAAGACGAAGACCCCCCCCCAAAAAAAAGAGGCAAAACGACGTCGTTTTGCTTTTTCGACCCATTCGTCCCACGGATTTTCGAGCTACCAACCGGGGTTGTAGTTTATGTTATACGAGTCAACAATGATAAATATAACATTATTATTATGTTTGGGTTATCGACTTAGAACATCTCTAATGGTATTTGTTAAAATAGTATTGCTATTGTTATAATTTGATAATTAATAATATTATTTTGTAAAATTATGTCACGACCCAAACCCGCCCCTATGGGTTTAGCACCGTAACCGGCCAGTAATCCGAGACTACCAAAGGCCTGCTGGACAGTAATACAGTAATACAGAGTACAGGGGCATGGCGGAAGCCAATACAGTAAATAATCAATGTCCAATGAGCTGACAGTCTGTATGCAAAAAGATTTTTCATACCTTTATACTTTCAGTACAGAATAGTATGCACAAAATATACAATCAGTCAAAACTGGGACTTAATCCCTATTAAACAGTACAGTACGGTGCTATCAGTCTATACAGTAAACAAAACAGTTACAGAGACAAACGGGGAAATAAAACACCCCTAAGCCCCTAAGCCATAGCTTGATAGGCTCAGAACCTCGCAGTGAGGCACAGTGGTTGGCTTGACAAAATTCAAGCTTGCCTGACGCTCCTAGCTACGGTTTGGTGCCTGTACACCTACATATATATATGAGCAGTGAGCTAAAACCCAGTGAATAACACAATGCGTAAAGGAGTTAAGAATAAATGTCCTTTCAGTATTGAAAACAGTCATTTCAGTCCGTTCATTAGTCATTCAGTTTGTGTTTCATATTTCGGGTCATAACAGTCATTCAGTTAAAGCAGTGATATGTGGTACATCCATTGGCATAACAGTACAGTAAACAGTAGGTCTTAAAAGACCAGGTCTTAACAGACCAAACAGTAAATGATGGCCATCAGTAGCAGTACAGTAACAGTAACAGTAACAGTAACAGTACTATTTCAGAGAACAGTACAGTAGGTGTCTCGCACAGATTCTAGAGGTGGCTCACACTGTAGCACTTAGTTCCAAAGATTCTAGAGGTGGCTCACAGTGTAGCACTTAGTTCCGTACAGCACTTTGTTCCATATCAGAAATACAGAATGGCCATTGTAACAGTAAACAGTAGTGGTTCCAAACTTGGGAACCGACAGAGATCTCTCTGTCACAGTAACAGTAAACAGTAGGTGCCAAGGATGCCACAGTACAGTTCAGAATATAAGACATACGTTCATTCGGTACACAGTATCAGTTCAGTGAACAGTTCAATTCAGTAAACAGTATAAATTCAGTAAACAGTTCAGTTCAGTAAACAGTATCAATTCAGTAAACAGTTCAGTGAACGGTTCAGCAAACAGTTCAATAAAGTAGGCAGCTCAATAAGGTAAACAATTCAATAAAGTAAACAGTTCAGAAGATAATCATTTTTGAACATATCTTTACACAGTTGTTACTCACAGAGTTCTGGGCTACAGTAAGCTAGAGCGTCCCCTCGGTAAGCCAACGCTACACAGTATACAGGATGAACACACACTAAGCTATACAGTTGGGGAAGATCAATAACTTAATCCCTAATTTGCCTTGGTGTGTTCTACATCTGTATCCTCATTAAGATGTCTTAAACTAGGCCTAAGAATGCCTAGAATGGAATGAGGATGTAAAAATACACTTAGAAAACATTTAGCAGAATTTGCTGAAAATAGGGGCCTCGCTCGAGCGAGCCTTCCTTCGCTCGAGCGAGCTTCCAAAATCAAAGGCTTCGCTCGAGCGAGAAATCCTTCGCTCGAGCGGTCTGTCGAAACAGTAAAAGTACTGGATGCTGCAATTTTACGCTTGAGCCACCATTTCTTCGCTCGAGCGGAGCTCTGAACAAACGATGGTCGCTCGAGCGAGGAGGCCAAATTCTGGAATTTCCAGATTGGTCTTCCAAGTCCGAACCAAGCATTCTTCCCCACTCTATACTCGACCTCTTGGGCCCAAATTCGGGAAAACACATCTAAATTCAATGTACAACAAGTTTCCAAAGCTTAATTGTGAATTCAAAGCCCAAGAGTGAGTCAATTAAATCCATTTTCAAAACTCATTTCAAGAACAATCTCAAACATGACATGCATGGATTAAAACCATTTCAAAGCTTCAATTCTTGCTCTAATGAGCTCAATCCTTACAAGACAAGATGAAAATATGGATTTAAACATGATTATGAACATGCATATGGCATTCGACCATGAAATCAACTTCAACTTCAACTCACTAAAACCGACATGCATGCAACAATTAAGCTTCAATCTCACATGCTAAGCTTAAAACATGACTTAGCTCATAAATTTAACATGAAACATGCAAAATCAACTCAAATATACAATGAAGAAGGTCAATGATCTACCTTAGGTCATGTATTACAAGGATAGAAGCTCAATTTGTAATTCACACTTCAATCCTCTTACAATCTAAGCAAAAACCAAGCAAGATGAGATGGAAATCAACACCCTCACTTTTCTCTCTCTCTAGCTTCGGCAAGAACAATGAAGTTTGGTCTGAGGAAATGTTTTGTAATGCAAGACTAAGTCTTGGATGAAGTATGGTGTAGTGGTCCACTCAATGGCGTTTCGGTAAATAAGTCCAACTCTTTATATAACAATATTCAATCTAACTTAATCATACAGAATCGGTTTTCAGATAATTACACTATAAAATCACATTAATTACAATGGTCATAAAACATCTATCAATTTTAGATTTGGCCGCCGATAAGGCCTTCAATTAACAGTTTAAACGTACAAATTTGAACAAATAATTAAACGGTCAAACAGATAAACATGCAATTGAACAGATACGGTCAATCGATTCAGTCTCAAATTTCAGTCAGTCAGTTCAATAATTCAGTTGGTTCAATTACCAATCATATTCAGTCTCCGTTTAACAGTAATCGGTAATTACTCGGTAGTATATCAGTAATCAGTATGAGAGTTGTTACAGTCTCCCCTCCTTATAAAGAGTTTGGTCCTTCAAACTCGAATTAACATATGACAACAGAGATGATGCATATCATAAAGGTAACTTTCACTCTATAACAGGAGTATAATCATATTCATAAACAGGTTCATGGCCCAATCTCAATCTTAGCAATGCACAGAAACAGAATCAGAAATCACATATGAGGATTGGGGCTCATATTAAAACAGAATCTTATGCACATTCAGATCTCAGTCAAGGACAGATTCAGATACATGTTCATTTCCATATTCTTGTCCAGAGCACACATAGATGCCACAATTCTTACTTAAGCACATGCGGTGCATTCTTTAGCACTACTAGAGCAGATACAGACGTGGCAGATACAGTGCAGTACAGATACAGTACGGTAGCAGTGACAGTACAGTAACAGTAACGGTAACAATACAGTAGTAGTATAGTAGTATTCACATTACTTATATCAAGTATTTATCGGGGTTATAGATTTGCACTGGTCTCAGTTTCCTAAGTAGTTTCCCCCGTTAAATTACAGAGTTCCAATTCATCCTCTTCCGAGTTGTTCACCCAGTCTTAGTTCAATTTGATTCTCGATTCGGTAAGCCATCACAGTCAGTCCAGTTCATTCGGGAGTTATCGGGAATATAAAGCGAATTGTACATTACTCCCATAGCAGTAGGTAGAGTTCTGAAGTACCATAATCACCAAGACAATCATTTCCTAGTCAAACAAGTTCATGGTCAGAACAGTATTACCGGGTAAGTCATCACCGGTTACATACCCAGTTTTCCCACATTGTAAGCAATTCAGATAATAGCTCTCAGCAAGAGTTTTCTCAGGTCAATTCGATGAAAGTTCGACCAGGTCATGTCAGATGCAAGTTCTGCCCAATCATAACGAGTAAAAGTTCAAAGCACAAACATCAGACAGTAATTCTATCAGTTACACAAAGGGTTTCATCAACCCACCGTTCTATCAGATTAGATCGGATAACAGTTCCATTCCTATCATTTCCAGATGAGGCACATTAGTTCGGACTCCATTCGTTTAGGTACATCATTAGTAGTTTCACAATTTGTCAACCGACATCAGAGTCTGGTACCATTACAATTCATATAAAAGCAGCACAGGTCATATACAATGTGTTCCTCTCAATAAGTTTACAGGCAAATGCATAGGCATGCAGTTATTCACATTGAGAGGTAAGCGTCACAGTCAATATAGCAGTTTTCCAAAGAAATCTTTCATAAAGGCACACGGTACACAGTAATACATCACACAAGGTTCTTGGTGACACATAATAGTGAGTTGTCATACGAGGGTTCCAGATCGGTCATACAGTCACTAAAGCATAGGCTCGCAGGTTTGATCAAACAGTCATGTCAATTTTCCACAATCACAATTCACAGTCTAGGGTTTATCATTTGGGGTCTTTATTCAGTCATGCAGTTACAGGGTCATAGTCCCAACGGTTAAATTATCGATAAATAACTTAACAATCATTCCGAGCAAAGATATCATCATATGTGTGCATGTTCAGAGTCTACTAACATTCCCAATTCGGATTTCACAAGTTCAATGTACAATACAAAACAATTTCTCCAGATACGATAGTTAAGGTAACAAGTCATACGTCTATGCAGTCCAATAACATCCTTAAGCAAAGGTAAGCAGATATGTACACAAGTCTAAGCGGTTTCCTTAGCATAGGTAAATGTTAACATGAGGTTTTACAGTGTCGCACATATAGTCCGCATCAACGGTAGATTTCAAAAGATCCATTATTCACAGTCCATTCCTCTCAATCTTAACAGTGTTACAAGCATGGGAACATACATACAGGTGTGAGATCAAAATCAGTTTTCATGTAGGCATTCGTTCACAAATTCATAAGCAGAAGTTCATCTTTACAAACCAATATGGGTTCTCAATTTCAGCAGTCCCACACACAAACAGTTCACGTGTATAATTCGAGTTCAAGGGTCCGTTCATTCAATAATGTCCGTCAATACGTAACAGTTCAGTACAAATCATAGTCGTACAAATTTCTCGAATTACAGTCAATCATAAGGTATTCCCATGTTCAACAGTTCTAGTACAGTTCAAAAGGTCATACCTAACAGTTCACATTCAGTTTGTGCAATACGATACAAGGGCTCAACTCAGTAAGTTCTCGCTGTTCACAAGTTCTAACAGTTCTCAGTGTATGGTTCATAATTCCAGTAGTTCAATTAGCGCAGTCAATATGTTCGCAGTCTATACCAAATTACGGAATATACGATTCCCCACACAAACGTTCGTATAAGCAATTTCATCTGTTTCAGGTAATACCTACGTCAGTCTTTCAGTGTTCCGAGCATTTGTGGGCAAGACTTAGGCAAATATCCCTCCTGTCCATGCCTAGAATAAGTTTCAGATAGGCGGTGGCAACACCCCATTGGTATTTCCCACATACGGTACAGATAGGTATATCGTTGTTCACATTACTTCTTTGACCTTCATTGGTCAAAGCTATCGCCGAGATTTTCTATTCACGGAGGTCATTGAAGCACCGGTCATTTTCACTTTCTGTTACTTTTGTTTCATTCTTTCTAATTTCAGTTGACGATGTCAAACACATCTAGGTCACTCCCACCTCCAGTTCTTTTCCAGTCAGTGTCTATCATGTGGGTTGCCTATCAGATTAGCTGGGTAAATTTTACCTCATATTTGACCACAGTCCTATCACTTTACTCAAGTTGTTCAAACTCGGATACTTTCCTATTTCAGATGTATTGGGGAAAGCATTTTTTCGAAGAGAACTTCACATATTTTCTCAGTTTCTAAACCCAAGTCTCAGTTTTCAGTGGTTCAGTACCTCCCAGAAATTCCGGTGGTTTCAGTTTATTTAGGTTTCAGTATTAGTGTCATCAGTTCATATTCAGTTGGTTCAGGCACGTATGTCTGCCTTTATTCTCTCAGATTTTCGATTAAGGCCTCAATCATTCATTCTAGCCTGTTAATCCTCAGATTAGAAGTTTCAGTTCGTTCACAATCCTCGCCCTTGTTGTTGTTATTTCAGATTCTCAGTTAACCTATTCATTCCCTAGGAATTTACCAAGAATTTCCGACTCGAAGCAACGCTGGCCAACGTGATTCCAATCGGACTTTCCAGGTCATTCAACAAAGGCATGAGACTCTACGGTTTAACATTCCACAAATTAGGTTCCCACATATTTCTTTGATCAACACAGGGAAGTTCTCACTGATTTCACATTTTATTCCATATCAGACGTGTGTATACTTTCATTTCAGTTCAGGTATGGTCACATGACCCTTTACTTTCACACGTTCATTTTCTTATAGATTTCCACAGTCGGTAGTAACATTAACATTACATGTTATTCCATTTAACTTCTTTAAGTATGCATATAGGTTTCGTTTCATTTCACTATAAGCAGTGGTAGCAATTATAAATATAAACAGTTGCATACTTAAACAGTTTAACACATTAGCATATAATCAGTCATGTCATTGTCGCACACACTTTTCATGCTCATGCAATGCCCTAATTTCTTTTCTAGGACATCCTATAGCTCATTTGGACACGTGTGTGCGGTATAACTCGTGGCTAAGTATCGCTCTGATACCACTCTGTCACGACCCAAACCCGCCCCTATGGGTTTAGCACCGTAACTGGCCAGTAATCCGAGACTACCAAAGGCCTGCTGGACAGTAATACAGTAATACAGAGTACAGGGGCATGGCGGAAGCCAATACAGTAAATAATCAATGTCCAATGAGCTGACAGTCTGTATGCAAAAAGATTTTTCATACCTTTATACTTTCAGTACAGAATAGTATGCACAAAATATACAATCAGTCAAAACTGGGACTTAATCCCTATTAAACAGTACAGTACGGTGCTATCAGTCTATACAGTAAACAAAACAGTTACAGAGACAAACGGGGAAATAAAAACCCCTAAGCCCCTAAGCCATAGCTTGATAGGCTCGGAACCTCGCAGTGAGGCACAGTGGTTGGCTTGACAAAATTCAAGCTTGCCTGACGCTCCTAGCTGCGGTCTGGTGCCTGTACACCTACATATATATATGAGCAGTGAGCTAAAGCCCAGTGAATAACACAATGCGTAAAGGGGTTAAGAATAAATGTCCTTTCAGTATTGAAAACAGTCATTTCAGTCTGTTCATTAGTCATTCAGTTTGTGTTTCATATTTCGGGTCATAACAGTCATTCAGTTAAAGCAGTGATATGTGGTACATCCATTGGCATAACAGTACAGTAAACAGTAGGTCTTAAAAAGACCGGCTCTTAACAGACCAAACAGTAAATGATGGCCATCAGTAGCAGTACAATAACAGTAACAGTAACAGTAACAGTAACAATACTATTTCAGAGAACAGTACAGTAGGTGTCTCGCACAGATTCTAGAGGTGGCTCACACTGTAGCACTTAGTTCCGTAGATTCTAGAGGTGGCTCACAGTGTAGCACTTAGTTTCGTACAGCACTTTGTTCCATATCAGAAATACAGAATGGCCATCGTAACAGTAACAGTAGTGGTTCCAAACTTGGGAACGACAGAGATCTCTCTGTCATAGTAACAGTAAACAGTAGGTACCAAGGATGCCACAGTACAGTTCAGAATATAAGACATACGTTCATTCGGTACACAGTATCAATTCAGTGAACAGTTCAATTCAGTAAACAGTATAAATTCAGTAAACAGTTCAGTTCAGTAAACAGTATCAATTCAGTAAACAGTTCAGTGAACGGTTCAGCAAACAGTTCAATAAAGTAGACAGCTCAATAAGGTAAACATTTCAATAAAGTAAACAGTTCAGAAGATAATCATTTTTGAACATATCTTTACACAGTTGTTACTCACAGAGTTCTGGGCTACAGTAAGCTAGAGCGTCCCCTCGGTAAGCCAACCCTACACAGTATACAGGATGACACACACTAAGCTATACAGTTGGGAAGATCAATAACTTAATCCCTAATTGCCTTGGTGTGTTCTACATCTGTATCCTCATTAAGATGTCTTAAACTAGGCCTAAGAATGCCTAGAATGGAATGAGGATGCAAAAATACACTTAGAAAACATTTAGCAGAATTTGCTGAAAATAGGGCCTCGCTCGAGCGAGCCTTTCTTCGCTCGAGCGAGCTTCCAAAATCAAAGGCTTCGCTCGAGCGAGAAATCCTTCGCTCGAGCGGTCTGTCGAAACAGTAAAAGTACTGGATGCTGCAATTTTACGCTCGAGCCACCATTTCTTCGCTCGAGCGGAGCTCTGAACAAACGATGGTCGCTCGAGCGAGGAATCCTTCGCTCGAGCGAGGAGGCCAAATTCTGGAATTTCCAGATGGTCTTCCAAGTCCGAACCAAGCATTCTTCCACTCTATACTCGACCTCTTGGCCCAAATTCGGGAAAACAACATCTAAATTCAATGTACAACAAGTTTCCAAAGCTTAATTTGTGAATTCAAAGCCCAAGAGTGAGTCAATTAAATCCATTTTCAAACCCATTTTCAAGAACAATCTCAAACATGACATGCATGGATTAAAACCATTTCAAAGCTTCAATTCTTGCTCTAATGAGCTCAATCCTTACAAGACAAGATGAAAACATGGATTTAAACATGATTATGAACATGATGCATGGCATTCGACCATGAAATCAACTTCAACTTCAACTCACTAAAACCGACATCATGCAACAATTAAGCTTCAATCTCACATGCTAAGCTTAAAACATGACTTAGCTCATAAATTTAACATGAAACATGCAAAATCAACTCAAATATACAATGAAGAAGGTCAATGATCTACCTTAGGTCTTGTATTACAAGGATAGAAGCTCAATTTGTAATTCACACTTCAATCCTCTTACAATCCAAGCAAAAACCAAGCAAGATGAGATGGAAATCAACACCCTCACTTTTCTCTCTCTCTAGCTTCGGCAAGAACAATGAAGTTTGGTCTGAGGAAATGTTTTGTAATGCAAGACTAAGTCTGGATGAAGTATGGTGTAGTGGTCCACTCAATGGCGTTTCGGTAAATAAGTCCAACTCTTTATATAACAATATTCAATCTAACTTAATCATACAGAATCGGTTTTCAGATAATTACACTATAAATCACATTAATTACAATGGTCATAAAACATCTATCAATTTCAGATTTGGCCGCCGATAGGCCTTCAATTAACAGTTTAAACGTACAAATTTGAACAGATAATTAAACGGTCAAACAGATAAACATGCAATTGAACAGATACGGTCAATCGATTCAGTCTCAAATTTCAGTCAGTCAGTTCAATAATTCAGTTGGTTCAATTACCAATCATATTCAGTCTCCGTTTAACAGTAATCGGTAATTACTCGTAGTATCAGTAATCAGTATGAGGGTTGTTACAAATTATAACAATGGTATTCCAATAGTCACATGCTATTTTGGCAAATCTCAACCAATTTTCCCTCCAAGTTTGTAGGTGTTCTTTAGATATAAGTTTTTTAGTGATATAAGTTTTTTAGTGATTTTTTTTTTTTTTTGTGTCTTTTGTGACTTTTTTTTTTTAACTGTTTGTAAAAAATTATATATTTACATTATACCCGACTAGACAAATATAAAAAATAAAAAATAAATTGAAAAAAAAATTAAATATAATTCACCGTACCAAAAAATATATCACTACAAAAAAAAAAACATATATACATATATATAATTATATTATTAACATTACAAAATAAAAATGGCATCGCAAATAAAGACTACAAATTACATTAAAAAATAAATGACATTGCAAAATTAAAAAATACATTCTCCCGTAATTATTCATCAGGAGGCAGGAGAAAATAGTAATTTAGGTTACTGACATTTGCGGACCACTTGGCGAAAATCTCATTTTTTTGCATTATGTAATACGCTTTAGTCTGAGGATCCAAATGAGAAATGTCCATAGTAATTATCAAATGTTCTTCCTTTTTGATCTCATGTTCTTGTCTTTTTATCTCAAGTTCTTTCATTTCCTGTAGTGCTTGAATCCTTTTTTTCTTTTCTTTCAGCTTTTTTCATTTTCTTCTCAACAAGGTGTTGGTTAAATGCCTCCAACACATTGCTAAATTTGTGGACTTCAGCTTCAACGAATTGATTTCTTCGAAAGTTTTTTGTAGTTTTCCTACTTATAGACCTTTTACCCCTTGCAAAGACATTACCCTCATCGATTGAATTATTACCAACAGTTGGATTGTGTATATTTTACATAATAAATGAATATGAAATCTTACTATATCAACTTGAAACATTCCACTCGGGTATAGATTTTCGACTTGCGCTAAACACCCACGAAATTTATTGCAACATTTCATGATTACACCCCATCGAGATGATATAAACACTTGTGTTCTTGAGTGATCATTCTGCAGCGAACAATAATATTCAAAAAAATTTCCCCAAAAATGAGCATGCATTTTCAAATTCCCAACAATTGGGTCTTCAGTAATGTGAAATCAAGCTCTACAAATTGCCACATCTTCTTGAGTGGTGAATCATTTTCCTCTCTTTGTATTTGATTAACCTTCCATACTAATCGTGTGAAAAATAGAAAAGAAAAATATAGTTGAAAGAAAAATTGTTGCTGTGAACTCAAATTAGTGAAACAAGGTGTGTTTTTATACTATTGAAATTGAAAGAAAAATAACTATTTAATTATAGATGTTGGTGTCTTGTCTGTTTGAAAAAATAGCCGATTTTTTTACTTTCAGATTGAAATAGAACCGTTTGGCTCATGTTACACATTCCAAGACACTCTTTCTCTCATTTCCAACGGCTGAGATCTCCATCTCTCATTTCTAACGTCTAAGATCTCTATTGTCTAGAATCATCTTCCTCTCTCTATCTATATTCTCTATAATCATCTTTCTCTCTCTATTCTGTAGATATTTTCTATCTCTCTTCTCTCTTTATATCTCTTTTTTTTCCACACTGATCGGCGACGATGCAAGCTTCTCCCCACAACGGGAACTTCTCTCTTTGCTCACCGCCACTGCCAATTGCTGTTGTCTACCCCCTACTCCTCTCTTTCTCTCTTTCTCTCTTTCTCTCTCCTAGAACGGATCGGCGACGTTGAGCAAGATCGAAGATACGATCGTCAATTCTGAACCAAGGACCACCAGATCTGACTCAAACGCCACTATTCCAAGTTCGACCGAGAACCCAGGTCTCTCTCTCTCTCTCTCTCTCTCTCTCTCTCTCTCTCTCTCTCTCTCAATCCAATTAGTTTTTATCTTTGGTTTTGAAAATGAATTTGGTTCATAATCATTAGGGTCTGATCAAACCCCTTCGTTCTCAGTGAAGAAACCCCTTCATCCTCAATGATAGAAACCCTAATGAAAAAATCCCTTTGTCTTCTCTTTCTGTCAGATATTTTGTTTTAACTTCATTGTATTGATTTTCTTTTATTTTCTTTTATAATTTTTTTACATGAAATTGTTGAAATTGAAATTTTTCTAGGTTGCTTCTATGTTTGGAAATTGCTTCTATGTTTGAAAATTGCTTCTGTTTGAAATTTTTGTGGTTTTTGGATGAAAATTGCTTATGTGTTTGGAAAGGATAATGAGAAAGGGAGGAAGGGAGGAACGAAATTGTTGGTTGAAGCTGACTTGGCAACTTTGGCATATTTGACACAAGCTTTGGCATTTGCTAAAGATAGCTGCTACTAAAACTTACCATTGGAAGTGGCTTTCTATCACCTGCTGTCATAATTTGGCAATAGCAGCTCCTATTGTAACAACCCCAACCCATGATTAGCTTGAAATATATGATTAAGAATGCTTAATAAGTAATTAAGATAAAATTTTGAATGAATTGCATGTGTGTTGCATTATTTGTGTTTCTATCTGTTTATCGTAGGAAGATCTGTTTGTGTTTCTGTTGTGTTTTGCGAATTGAAGGCCTTATCGGCATTCGATCACGAAATTGACTTGGTTTCTGTGTTATTTGAAATTTTTAGAACCTTATAGTATATTTAATTAAAATTCGATTCAGAACGAATTAAATTAGAATATTTAATGCTCATTTGTTTAATGGTAAGCCTAATTACTTAATTTCCCTAATCAAGCCTATATAAGGCCATTGATTCTAGACCACTTATACACTACACTATATCTTCTCATCCTTGTGAGCCCAAGCTTAAGAAAGAGAGAGAGAGAGAGAGAGAGAGAGAGAGAGAGGAATTGAGATCAACTAGGGAATTGCTAGAATTTGAAAGGGAGAAGCTTGGAATTCAAGGACTTGGGCTTTGAATCTTAGTGTATTCACCATCTAGAGCATTATTGAACATCTAAGGTAAGAGTTCAACCCTTAGACTTCATCAATATGATATCTAAGACATGAATTCTAAAGATTTGAGTTGAGTAATGAAAGAATTAAGCTTTGAGAGGTGAATTTGAACCATACCTTGCATGCATACATTTTCATTACATTTTGAGTTTGAATTTCAAACAGACCTCACATGCATGTGTCTATCTTGGTTTTGTTTTTGAGAATTTATCAAGTTTCTTACCATTTTATCTAAAGTGATCATGTTTTGAGCAAGTTTGAGTTCATAGCATTGCATACATGTTATATACATGAAAATTTCAAACTTGGGTTGAATAATTGACTTATTCTTGGGCCTTGATTTTGCGAAATGGTTTTGAATTCATGATGTTGACAAGTTTAAACATGTTTTCTCAAGTTTTGGGGCCCAAAGGTTGCATTCTAAGGTTTTGAATTTGAGTTTTGAGCGTGGGAGCAAATCTGGAAATTCCAGAACTTTGCTTCTTTGCTCGAGCGACAAAACCTGTGCTCAAGCGACCACCCTTTGTTTTGCACTTCAGCTCGAGCGACCAAAAGTTGGCTCGAGCGTAAAATGCATACTCCCAGAAGTTTACAAGTTTTACAGACCGCTCGAGCGACCAGAGTTGCACTCGAGCAAAGACCTCAATCTCACGCTCGAGCGACCCTTGAGCGTGCGTCGAGCAGAAAAATTGAGCAACCAACACTTTTGTAGATTTTATAGACCGCTCGAGCGAAAGAAGTTGCGCTCGAGCGACCACTCACATTTTTGAACCTCCGCTCGAGCAAAGGAAGTTACGCTCAAGCGAAGACCCTATTTTCAGTAAAGTTGAATAAGTGTTTCGAATCACATTATGGCATCCTCATTGCATCCTAGGCATTCTTAAGCCTTAATTAATATATAATAATGATGATAAAACTTAGAAATACACTAAGAACGAAAAGAGTTAAGTTTAGTGCCTTCCAAACGTATGTTTCAATATGTGTCTGCTATATGTTGATGTAGGTCATGCGCCATAGACTGTCTGAATTGCCCGCTTTTTCTATTTTGCTATCAGAGCCATCTGTGAATAATAACTCTACAAAGTTATGTTTAACTTTAATTATTTCTGATGATATGAAATGAACAGTGTTCTGAAATGCTATGTGTTATATGAATAAATGATTGTCCAAGTTTCTGAAATGTATTCGTGGCATCCTTAGCATCATATGATATATGTCGCTTTTGTGGGTCATCGAAATGCCTTTATGGCCGTCCCTTTCGTAGATCATCGAAATTCCTTTATGGTCGTTCCTTTATGAGTCATCGGAAACGTCTCAGTACACATGAGTCATCAGAATGCCTTCATCGCCGTCCCTCTACGAGTCATCAGATTTGTTAACACTAATGGATGTACTACGTATGACCTTGAAAAATGTATGAATTGTGAACGTGAATATGACTATGCATATGAATTTGTTTCTGATTTGAAATCTGATTATGTACAAGACCTTGTTTCTGTTACGGACATCATTCATTAAAACTTTTACTCTGTTATTATTCACTGGGCTTCCGCTCACTATTTATATTATGCATGTAGGTGAGCAGGCACGTGACTAGGCCTAAGCTGCTGCCTGAAGAGTTTTGGGTTAGCCAGCCACAGTGCCTTCCGGGGAGGTTCCCATCTAAGAAGTCAAGTTTTGTGAACCATGTTAAGGACGTTTTGTTACTTTGTTTTTGTTTCTCTGTACATTGGGATAGTCCCTTATGATACTACTTGTATGGTGATGCATGACTATGAAAGTTTGACGTCACATATGTATGTGTGTATGTATGTATATATTTATATTTTGAAAATCTCTGTCTCATGTATGTCTACATAGCTCAATGAACTATGAATATTATTTATATTTGTTTCCGCAGTCCCTTACTATGTGATAATCTATTCAGAGGCCTTTGGTAATCCAAGGATTACTGGCCGGTTATGACGCTAAACCTATAAGGGCGAATTTGAATCGTAACACCAATGGCGAGCCATTGGAGATGTTACTACTCCAATATGAAATGTTCTTTCGGCTTCCAAGTGAGAAAGTACTTTTTAACAATAAAAAAGAAATAAAAAAGGAATAATTTGCAAAAAGAACTTCATTTTAAATCATACAACGCCTTTTGCCTAAATTTTTTTAAGGGATATTTACACACAAATCCTGATTTATGAATTTATATTGTATTAAGTTTTAACTAAGATTTTTTGGACCTTCAAGTTCTATTAAATTTTTAATAGTCGAAATTACCCTTCAAACAATGATTGTTCGTTATTTATGATTATCTATAAAGGAACATGATGATTTGACATTTATTTTGATTTTCAAAACTTTAAAGTATCAACTTTCAAATTAAAAAAAAATTTAAAAAATAATGTGCAAAAAAAAATGTTTTTTTTTTTTTTTTGAAAAAATTGAAAAAACTAAATTATTTTTGTGCAAAATTGAAAATTTTGTGTCTATAAAAAAACATGATGATGGAATATTGATGTGCAAAACTATAAATAAATAAATAACTTTAAAAATGAAAAAACTGATAATGTTCTCAGTTTTAAAACTAGAAAAACTGATAATGTTTTCGGTTTTATTGGATAGTTGAATCAAACTAATAAGTAAAAAGGTAAAAACATTTAATTTTATGCTCTATTTTTTTCCATCAATTAGTGAAATAATTATCTAGAATATTACCATGCAAAATTGATAATGTTCTTAGTTTTATTAAATAAAACTTATTGGTTCAAAACATCTCAGATAGGACTTGAGCTACCATAAAATTTGTAAATAGGACTTTTAAATAATTAACTCTTTTTTTAATCTTATTTTAGATTAAATTATATTGGTAGTCCCTATATTTTTTTCTTAATGTCATTTTGATTTTGATTCTTAATTTTAGATTTTGTGTTAATTTGGTTTAATTGATACTGTTGATTAGATTTTTTAAAAGAAAATGATCATTGAATTGGTTGAGCTTAACTCATTGAAATGAATAAGTTTACAATTTAGCCTATAAAAGCATAGCACATGCCATTTATGTGTGCATTTTTTTAATCAAGAATACTAACAATTGTAATTTATTGGACTAAATTGAGATAAAATTATAAATTTAGAGTCAAAATTAAGATAATTAAAATTATAAGAATTAAAATGATACAATGATCAAAATATAAGAACTGGCGATGTAATTTATTCTTTATTTTACTTTAAATTTTATTTTTAGCATTTCGCTGTAGAGTTTTAAACGAGTCGAAGCTTCACACTGAAGTTAGTTCAATTTTGGACTTATATTTGTGCACTGTCACACTAGACATAATTTAAATTATTCACATGCCTCAGTGCTTAAACTTTACTTAAGTAATTCCAAAGTGAGTAGTTTACTTTTCCTCTTTCCTAATGGCCCCACTTAGTTTCATAATAATTAGCCTGATTTCATTATTATATCCATAGTACAATTTTAGCTTATAATAAAGATTACTTTGTGATTAATATGATAATCCTACTATGCTTTCGGCTTAATTATGTCTTATCAAAGAAAACACCAAGGATTGTCTACTTAACAACAAATTGTAGTGCCCTTTTACTCGGTTAAAAAAGTATTAACATGCGCATGCGAGTCATGATTCTAGGTGTAATTATAGTCATATTTACTAATCTTCTTACTTAATTACCATCTTTTTATTTTTTAGTTCAACAAATCAACTAATCTAATAAATTAATCCTACCGTTCACTAACGGAAAAAATTCCATATTGACTGATTTCAAAAAATTGTTTGCACCTAGAAGTTTTGAATCTAAGACCATAGAGGGAGCACACCCAAGCCTAGGCCTCGACCACATTTTGTGAACAGATTCATCAGTCGGAGTTCGGACAAGTGCAAGTCATTCTTCCAGTTGCTGAAGAAGGCCACAGATTTTCTATGGACAGATGAATGCGAAGTCGCCCTAGCTGACTTGAAGATGTATTTGACAACCCCACCTGTACGAGAAGTATCAACGGTTTGCACCCATAATACATCAGCTAGTTAGAGACCTGAACCCTGTATCTAGCCCTTGGCTATTTTCCCAGTGGGGCATGGATCTGATTGGGCAATCGTCTAAAGCAACTGGACAGAGAAAATACTTGCTAGTAACTACGGACTACTTTACGAAGTGGGTGGAAGCTAAACTTCTGGCCAAAATCCGAGATGTGGATGTAAGAAATTTCATCTAGAAGAACATCATTACTAGATTCGGGATCCCAAGAGCCATTATGGCAGACAATGACACCCAGTTTGACAGCAAAAAGGGTCAATGGTTTGCACCCTTAATATATCAGTCAGTTAGAGACCTGAACCCAGTATCTAGTCCTTGGTTATTTTCCTAGTGGGGCATGGATTTGATTGGGCAATTGCCTAAGGCAACTGGATAGGGAAAATACTTGCTAATAACTACGGACTACTTTATGAAGTGCGTGGAGGCTAAACTTCTGACCAAAATCCGAGATGTGTATGTAAGGAATTTCATCTGGAAGAACATCATTACCAGATTCAGGATCCCTAAAGCCATTATGGCAGATAATGGCACCTAGTTTGACAGCAAGTTGATCAAGAACTTCTGCACGAAGTACAAGATCAAGAACTACTACTTAACTCCCAACTTCCCTCAAAGCAATAGCCAAGCCGAGGCTTCTAATAAGACCATCTTGGATGGAATAAAGAAGAGGTTGGAAGCTGCCAAGGGCAAGTTGGTGGAGGAGTTTCCTAATGTTCTATGGGCATATACCACTAGAGATTGGTATTCTTAGAGTCAAAACTTAGGAAGTAGAGAATGAAATGAACGAAGCAGTCCTTGCCCGAGATCTAGACTTGATTGAAAAAAGGAGGGAGAGAGAAGTTATTCGGCTAGAGGTATACTAGTAGAGACTTGCCAAGGTATACAACAAGAAAGTGAACTCCAAGGAGTTCCAAATTAAGGACCTCGTCCTAAGAAAGATCGTCGGCAACAAAAAAAAAATCCCAAGGAGGGTAAACTTGGCCCAAACTGGGAAGGACCATACAGAATCATCTCGGTTGCCGGCAACAGTGTATACCAGCTAGAAGACAGTGATGATAAGGAATTGTCAAGACCATGGAATACCAGCAATCTAAAATTCTTCTATCATTATTTTTATTTTTTTTCAAGTTTTGATATGTAATCTAGACGATTTTTTAGTCGACGTATTAATGAAATGCTAGTATGATTTTGTTCTTTACAAAATATTGTTGAAATTCATAACTGTTAGATAAGATAGAAAAGTCTTAAGCCAATGTTCCTAGAGTGAACAAGACAATTAACTTAGACTTGTCATGATGGCAGAGTTGAACTAAGTTAAAAAGATGTTTCAATGAGAAACAAGGCGAAACCGGCCATGATCTGACTAGTTTGTACGAAAAGCCGAGGTAGATAGTACTCTTGCTGCACTAAGGTTAAGCCTTAAGTGTTTTGTTTAGACAAGCTAAATACGATGACTTCGGTCATGGATGTCTAAGTCAAACTTAGACGATACATCCTTAATGTGAACCTAAGTGATACTTAGATTCATTTTAGGGGGCAGAGAGCATAAATGAGTCAAACGAATGTAACACTTGTGAAAATTTTCAGAAAATTTGTTATGAGTTGAACTTATCTAAGATATTTGATAATAGTTCAATCCGAGATGATTTGTTGTCAAGATGTTATATTTATAAGAATTCTTTAAAGGATGGCAAGATTATACAAGATATATGAAAGCAGCATGAAAAAACAAGCATCCAATGCTTAGTCAAAAAACAAACTTGCATTCATAAAAGAAGAACTTGTTTGAGTACATTGGAAGACACTTTCACCTAACAAAAACAGAAATGTTCAAAGAAGATAAAAATTACAACCGAAAAAGAAGAAGGAAAAAAAAGAAAAAAGAAAAATCCTAAGTGCTAGACTCTGGAGTAGTGTTCTTGGTTTGCTTCACAACCTTCCAGCCTCGACGTCGGCTACTATTTCGTCATTGATCTCCTTAAGAGTCTTATCAAGGCTCTTCTTGGCAACAACGATCTTGACCTTAGAGGTGTCGACCTTATTTGGAGAGGTGTTTTTGGAGACCTCATCCCCATCATCTTCAGTCAGGTCTAGGACCTAATCATTTAGAGTTGGGGACTTTACCCCAGTCGCAACAGCAATATCTTCTTCTTTTTCTTCCTCTTCTTTCTCCTTCTCGGATTGGATAAAAGGGGGGCAGGGCACGTTTAGTTGGCCGATGTCCCGTAGGGAGGAGTCCTTGGGGACGGAAAGTTTCTTTAAAATAGCTACCCAGCCCAATAGTAACCCTTGTTGCAGACCAGGTTAACTTGTTTCTTGTATTGGTCTCGCATGTCGCCTATCCTTCCGCGTAGGCCTTTTCATCAGCTATCTCGATCTCAACCTCTTTGGTTTCGAGGGCCTTCTTCAGTGTAATCTCAGCCTTGGCAACCTTTTTTTTAGTAGCCTTGGCAGCAGCCCTAGTGGCTTTGGCAGGGGCCTCAGCCTTATTTCTGGCAACCTTGGCTGCGCTGACCTTATCCATTAGATTTTTGATCTTGATCTTGGCCTCGGCCTTATTGAGTTGAGAGAGGAAACTTGCAACCTCTTGCGTCTTCTTGGTCAAGTCTTTCTTCATCAACTCGGCCTTGACCGCATGGGAGTGGGCATGTTGGATGACCTATAAGGAAAGAAATAAATTAGCAATATTTTGTTAAGTATGGAATACAAAATTTGAAAATGGTGATTAAAGGAAGATTACTAGAACAGAGTGCCTCATCATCAAGGCAAAATTATCGTACTGATTGTACTAACTATCTGCTCCATGTCAATGGAAAAGACCCGTGGTCAGTGCAGCACCAACTTCAATGTCTTTGATGGTGCTGTCGCCGACTTTCAAAAGTCTGTCACCCACCTGAATCTCGGGGAGCCTAGCGTCCTTAGGGAGAACGTCCCTCTCTCTTCTAGGTCTAACTGACCTTGACTTCTTTGCAGGTGGGCGTCAGTGGATTCGGTTGAGGCTGGCATCTTCTTGGCTTCGACCAGTTTGGAGATCAGCATAGAGTCTTCAGGATCCCTCTTCTCATCAGAAGAGACGACTGTGACTCTGGCCTTTGCTTTGGCCTTCTTCACCATCCTTAGTTTTTGAACTGATTGAGGAGAATGGGTAAATTGGACAGTTACGACGTTGGGCAATCCAACGAGTAAGTCCTTAGCGACTACTGGTTTACAACCCATCTCCTCTGAGGTGGCAGCGATGGTCACTTCGGTGCCAAGTTTAAATGTAAAGAGAGTGAGAGGTGGTTGGCAAGATCGTATGCTAGTGTGTCGGAACCTTAACATTTTTTGCTATGCATCCTCCTAGTCGGAGCATTTGTAGGTCGATGACGACGCTAGCATTGAGCTGGCTGAATGTGTAGAGATGGAGCCGAGGTTGACGGTTGGTTTACTGGGTCAGAAGTGAAGCCTGATCAGTGTGTGGAGAAGACATTGCTGGTGGAGTTGTTACAGATGGTGGAGTTCTACTCCTGGATGGGATATCAAGCAGTGAAGATCGATATGTCGGTATGTAGTTAAGCAGAATAGGGGCCTTGTGGTCTTTAATCGGCAAGTCCAGAAGTCGGGTAAGGTCTTGACTTTGGACATTCGACTTGCGGAAGGATTTGTTTGGTTGAGAAAGCACTGCAAAAAGAATAAAAAAAGATAAAACATTAGAATTGGACTACGTATAGGCAGCAATGTCAAAGATGTGGGGTTTGGGATGACTGAGTTCTTACTCTCATCTTCCCTAAAGACTCATCGGCCTAAGGGGAAGAGACAGAGTTCATCATCTGGTGCAAACTTCTAGTTGCCCAAAACGATGAGGTAGTCTTCTCCAGTACCCTTGTTGGAGTTTGAAAGGTTGGCTATTAACTTGTAAGCGGTAGACCGGGGTTTGAGATAGTAAGTGTAACCGTTGATGGCTTTAACGCTACACATGGTGTGGTAGTACTGAATGTCGGAAAAGGTGATCTTAGCATTGTGATGATGACATAATTATGTTATGCCGTTGATAACCCTAAAAGTGTTTATGGCTATTTGTATAGGGTTGAATTTGTAAAAGTGCATCACTTCTCCAAAGAGGATGTTGAGGGGGAATCTGATTCCATCCTCAATGATTGATACCACGAGAAAATGCATGTAGTTTTCCCCAGGCATAATTGAGTCATTCTCACTGACTAGTCTAATCTAGACGTCGACAGGAATGTTGAATTCCTGGCGAAAATACTCTAGTTTGCTAAGGGAATCTACCATCCATTTGAACATCCCCATTACCTTGGCTAAATGATTGGAGGTTTAGGGTTTCTGATTTGAGCTCTAAAGTATTTTGGATTGAAGGTTTTGGTGATCTTGCGAAGGTTCTATAAGGCTAGTATTTCAGTTTTCCAACAATTCTAACAACTCATGATCCTAAATCTACAGAGGTGAAGAAAGAGTTTGATGGAATAATCTGGAAACAGAAAAAGAAATAGAGGCAGAGATAACACAAATTCAGAAGATGAAGAGAGCAAGAACACATTTAAGACAAGAATGAACACAAGTACAAGAAATACAAAGGATCGGGGATGGTGATCCGTGGTAATCCAGTGCCAATGTGGCTTATACAGACATAGAAAACATTGAGGCGTGCTTGAGAATATGAAAAACATTACAAGATCAAAACTGAAATAAAAGGACTTCGAAACTTACAGATCGCGAGCGACAGAATGAAAGCGAAAATCATGTTCACAGGAGTCAGACGATGCTCTTAATCAGAACGAATTGGTTGATTGCTCGTCGAAGGTGATGAACAGGAGTAGTTGTAGAAAGCTTCAAAGGTTGTTAATGGCGGTTTGAGAGAATTCTAGAGAGAGAGACTCTGAGAAGAGAGAGAAAATAGTAAAGGCAAAAGTGAAGAAATGGAAAGAGAGAGGGAAGAGTTTTGTTGAAAAGGTAAAAGGGCGGCAAAACCCTAAATTAATCGCTGAAGGAGACGTGCTAGTGCTGACATTAGGTGGCGTGGGACAGAATTGATGAGACACGCCTGACGCGTGACAAGTACGGACCAGTTGGGCGATAACACGTGGATGAAACAGTTGGGATAATTATGCATAACAGCTCATGTGTAGTTGGGATTCTTGGTATTCTTGAATTAATGAGTCATGATCTCGACTAGTAGTGCAATCTCGGTTGAGATGTTGGTCTTGGATGAGGAAGAACACGTTGGTTCTTGATTTTTGATGAGTGGACATTTAAGTCCCTATTTCTTGATGCCGACAAGTCATGATCTCGGTCGGAGGAGTATCTCTAGCATGTTGTTTAGCTGCCATGTTGGAAGATCAAATGATATAGGTTCCATCACCACAGCTTGCCGAGGTAATAGAATTTAGGGGGCAGTTATGGGGACGTATTTTCGAGGTCATGCCACATGGCCGAGGTGTCACGTGGACAAGCCATATTGCGAGATGATTGCGGTATTACCAAGATATGGTATAGTAATATCAGAATTCGAGATATTTGAATAGAGAAAGTATCATAGATAAGTGATACGCTTAGTTCAAATAAGGTTGAGGCTATTAAGTAGTTCATCCATATCTAACTAAGAGTTCAAGATAAGTATTGTGCTTTAGTCCTATGAAGTGAGACTTCTAAGGAACGAGGGCATTGTTTGCTATATAAGTAAGGCACCGTCGTGAGTTTAAGGTATGTTTTTACTTGTGCATTGAGTACTTGTTTGATTTTTTTGAGAGATAAGTTGACTGACTTAATCGTCGGAGTGTTCCCAAATGGATGAGTCACCGTGGTATTCTTGTTTTATTGTCGGCAAGTGCTTAGTTTAATATATTCATTAACACCTAAAATATTGTTTTAAAATTCAGTTTGTCTTATTCTTTGTTATTGAAGCTTTACACTAAGGCAATTTCATTAAACTATTATGTTATGGACTTTAATATTTGTTGAAGCTAATGCAAATTATTTTTCAATACACAATCCTTTTTAATTCTCTCTCTCTCTCTCTCTCTCTCTCTCTCTCTCTCTTTGAATTTTCATTTACCTAGTTTTCTACAATTTTCACCTTATTTGTGGTCAAATTTATTATAGAAGTTCATTTACAAAAGAAATTGCAATTTAATTTGTATAGGGAAACTCGACAAAGTCTTATCCCCTGAGCTCAAAATAGTAAGAACAAAGTTCACTTATTTCATAAGGACATTAGCTTATGCTAATAATGTTGGTTTCTTCTATTTCTTGGTAAACTTACATTTTAATTGGGCTTAAGAACTTTGTTTCATTGAGCAGGCACAATACTAAGTGCCAAACTATTTTTTCAAACTAGTGATCGCCGCATACACAATGCATGTATAATCATTTGGCAATGCATGTATAATCATTCTTGTTTGATTTTTTTTTTTTTTTCTTTTTGGACTAGTAACAAAAGAGAAATCCATTAATGAAAAACAAGTACAAGGGAGTGCAAATGAAAGCCATGACCAATAGGGGCATCATTACAAGGAGAGATCATCCCAATTACGTTGATACTATAGTTCCAAATAAGAGTAAATTATCAATATGTCCTCATAATTAGATTTAATTTCTATCAAGTCCTATTGAAAGTAAGTCATTTTGCTAAAAATAATTTTTGTAACTATTTTTTATATGTCACTAAAAATTGATAATTAGTACCTTTTTTTTGTCACGATTTTTATAAATTGTCGCTAAAACTTATAATTAGTGACTTTTTTGTGATGAATTTTTTAAACTATCGCTGAAAATTGAAAATTAGTAACTTTTTTTGTGACGATTTTTCTAAAGCTGTCGTTAAACTTATAATTAGTGACATTTTTTATAATAATTTTTAAACTGTTGCTGAAATTTAACAATTAGTGACATTTTCAATACTGTTTGATAGAAAATGCATTAATTATCATAGGACCTATTGAACAATAAGTCCACCTATTAGAACCTACACATAAGTCTGTCTTAAAATAACAGTATCATAATATTTATTAGTATCTGCGATACGATCATATACAGGCTAATACTAGATATTATCAACTGATATATTAATAAATAATGGTATTAAAAATAAAAATCCCAGTACGTAATGGCCCATTAATACCCTAGTTAACAACTATCACCTAGGCATAACAACATAAAATAGAAGAAAAAAAAATCAAAACTAAGGAGATTGTCACTAAGCTAAATAGGAAAAGTGCATCATTATGCTTTGATTATCTTCTTTGAAATAATTGGAAGAATAGTCATGAAGGGTGTTTGATGCACTTTGACCACAACCAACACACACAAAAGAAATAAAGAGAAATGTTGTAAGAACAACATTTGTATATATGTGTATGATTAGAGAGAGAGAGAGAGTAGTGAGAGCTTCTCTCTTTAGAAAATTTCCTACAGTGCGTCGGCGATGTTTTGACGATCTATTTTACACTTCTAAAGTGTAGATCTAAACTTTTTATATCTAAAATATGGATTTTGAGTGTTTCCTCTCCAATTTCAGCATAGATTTTTGAATTTTCGACACCCACAATAGTTCTCTCTTCTCTCAAGGCTTCTCTTATACCGTTGTGGGTGTTTTTTCTCTTCAACTTTAGCTTCTGGCGGTGTCCAAAGTAAGGCAATGGTGGTGGCGGAGTTGGGTAGTGACGATAGGGATGACGTCGACAGCGACGGTGAGTGTTGATGTAGATCTTACTTGGTTTAAAGCAGATCTAACTTTCCAAACCACATCTATGAGAAGATCGGTGATTTTTCTTAGATCATACCTTATTTTTTTGGGTAGATTTGTTATTTTTTTGTTGTTTGGTTGTTTGTTTGGCCCTTTAAGGTCTTGTTATTTTTCTTTTGTTGTACGTTGTTTGTTCTATATTAATATATCTGCTTTCATATTCTCAAAAAATATATATATATATATATGTATGAGTTGAGTAAGCATATATTTGTGAAGCTCATCTATGTACTTGTTTGTCCTTTAAATTAGCAATAAACTTAAAAGAATTGTATAATGCTTTTGGTATTAAACAAACATCCTTAGATGACCTTTACATGAATACATTACCATCTTAAAATCTTGTAGTATGAAATTAAAAATAGACCAAGGAACATGGAACATTATATAGCACAAGAAATACTTTAGTGGAACAATTGGGCGTTGGTTTATGCGTGAAAATTCATGTGGGATTAGAGACAATCTTTCTTAAGATCTCCTCTTTAATCTTTCTTTTGATCCTTGTCTTTCGTTGGTTTGATGAAGATTCTAAATTGAACAAACAATATTATTGCACCTTAACTTTATGCTTATATATGATGAAACTAATCTTTTAAGGCCCTACCATTTACTTAGCAACATCCCATCAACAAGATATCTTGTGCAAATCATAATTATTACTTAATAACCCAAAGAAAATATGATTTTGGGAGTATGGAACAGTTTAGTGATGAGGGATTTGTGGGAGCAAAACTGTCTATGAATCATGGGATATGATGTCAACTAAACAAAGAGCACTATGATGTATAACATGATTTGATTTCATGTGGGTGATACAATAGATGCAATTTATGATAATCTATGGGATTAGCTCAATTGTTCACTTTTATACACTTTCAATTGAGAGATGAAGAGATTAATCTTTACCAAAAGCAATGACTAATAATTTTATTTATTTATTGATAATTCAATGTATCTCCCACCTAATTTAATCCAATTGATTTTGAGTTACCTCGTATCTGAACAATTGAGAATTAATTTCTAGAGGCCTAACGATCAGCCAAACCTCCAACGAACCTTAGGAGATTAAAATTTGAGATCTTGAATCTTATTCTCAAGTTTTTACCGCTCAATCAAACCTTCTAGTGTTTTATTTGTTCCTATTAGGGGACCTTTCTTTAATTTTTTATTTGATGTTGAACTTTCTTAAATAATTAACTATTTTTTAATGTAATTCTTTTGATATTTGAAAATATTCTTTTATCAATTTACAAAAGGAAAAAAAGGTAAAGATATATAGGTATGGGGAAGTCTTTAATATTAATGGATGCAACGCACCCTTCAAGTGATGCTTAACGCTATTAAAAAATTTCAATAAGGTTGCATTATGAAAATAATGTTTTAAGGGTAAAGTAAGCATAAATGTGTCATGTATAATCTATAACATATATAAAAAGAGGAAATCAGCATGAATCTAACACAAGATGACAAACGTGTCTACAGCCTAATTGCCCTCCATATTGGGGTTTATTACCCTTCCTGCCATTTTGTTGGTTGCTCATTATTTATTATTTATTTATAGATAACTTATTCTAACGGTATCTATAGTTTGATTCTTATGTCACTTTGATCTTTAAATTTTTAATTGTGATACATTTAATCCTAAATTTTGAATCTTATTTTAAATAAAGACAATTAAAGATACCATTGCTGAATTTAAAAGACAAAGTCGTCAATATAATAAAATATAAACTAATTTTATAAAAATAAATGTCAAAAAATATTTTTAAATTTTTAAAAATTATTTCTACCCACTAAAGATAAAATTATGTAAAATTAATAAATTTTTTAGACATTTATTTATTTATTTATTTTACCAAATTAATGTTTATTATGTTTTTGGATGATAATTAAATTAGTTTCTATTTTTCTAAAAGTCAAATATGGCGACAACTTTAATATTATTATTAAATCAATCCATTAAATTAAACAAGTCAAAAATAAAAACATTTTCCAAATAAGGACAGTTGAAGATACTATTACTCAATTTCAAGGGCAAAGTCGTCAATGTAATAAAATATAAACTAATTTGATAAAAATAAATGTTAAAAAATATTTTTGAATTTTTAAAAATTATTTCTACCAACTAAAGATAAAATTATGTAAAATATAAACTAATTTGATAAAAATAAATGTAAAATTATGTAAAATTGATAAAATTATGCTATACATAGCAAAGCATATAAGTTTCTGGTAGTAGAGCCCAATGGTTCAGTGGAAACAAATACCATCATTGAATCACGTGATGCGGTATTTTATGAGAATCATTTCACAACCATTCCAAGGTTGAATTCTAATCAAGGAAATAAATCAACTCCTTTGATGTCTACAGAAGAAAGTGAACGACATGAACCTATTGAGTCTAATGAACCTAATAAGCCTTTTGAGCTAAGGAGAAGTAAGAGGGCTAGAACTGAGAAGTCATTTGGCCCTAATTTCATTGTTTACCTTGAAGAAAGAACTAGAAAAGCTTATTATAACCAAACAATGATTTCTTTGAATATGAATTCAGATCCATTAACCTTTGAGGAAGCTATGAAGTCTCAAGATGTTGCATTCTAGAAAGAAGCAATAAACGATAAGATGGATTCTATCATGGGTAACAATACTTGGATACTTGCTGATTTGCCACCTGGATCCAAACCCATTGGTTGTAAATGGATTTTCAAAAGGAAAATGAAAGTTGATGGCACAATTGACAAGTTCAAAGCAAGATTAGTTGCTAAGTTTTTTACTCAAAATGAGGGTATTGATTATTTTGATACATATGTGCCGGTGGCTAGAATCGCCACCATTCAAGTGTTGATTGCCTTAGCCTCAATCTATAAGCTTGAAATCCATCGGATGGATGTTAAGACCGCTTCCTAAATTGAGAGTTAGATGAGGAAATCTACATGCAACAACCAGAAAGATATGTTGTAAAGGGTCAAGAGCACAAAGTGTGTAAACTCGTGAAGTCACTATATGGAGTGAAACAAGCTCCAAAACAGTGGCATGAGAAATTTGACAAAGTAATAGTGTCAAATGGTTTTAGGATACATGAATCTGATAAGTGTGTGTACAGTAAGTTTACTGGAAATAGAGGTGTAATCATATGTCTATATGTAGATGACATACTTATTTTTGGTCCTGACAATGGTGTCATTGAAAGTACTAAAAGTTTCTTGTTGTCTAGTTTCAGTATGAAAAACATAGGCTTGGCTGATGTAATTTCGGGTATTAAAATCAAACGAATGGACAATAATTTGATTCTAACCCAATCGCACTATATTGAGAAAATTCTTAAAGAAATTTAATCAATATAATTGTACACCCATGTCTACACCTTTTGATTCAAATTTGAAATTGTATCCTAATACTGGAAGAGCTGTTGATCAGCTAGAATACTCAAGAGTAATAGATAGCCTGATGTATGCCATGACTTGCACTAGACCTGATATTGCTTTTGCAGTGGAAAAACGTAGTAATCCCAGTAGTGTGCATTGGCATGCTGTTAACTGAGTACTTAGGTACTTGAGGAAAATAATAGACTATGGAATAGTCTATAATGGCTATCCAGCAGTGCTGGAAGGATTCACGAATGCTAGTTGGATAACTGATCGTGAAGCTCACTCGTCCACGAGTGGTTGGATTTTTACTCTTGGAGGAGGAACTATCTCCTGGGGTTCTAAGAAACAAACATGCATAACAGACTCAACCATGGCGTCAGAGTTTATTTCGTTAGCTTCTTATAGCAATAAGGCAGAATGGCTAAAGAATCTCTTGTTAGAGATTAAGATATGGCCAAAACCTATGCCCCAATATCTTTGCATTGTGATTGTGAAGCAACTCTATCACGGGCCTATAGCCATGTCTATGATGGAAAGTCTAGACATATAAAACTGAGACATAGCTGTGTCAGGCAGTTAATCATAGAAGATATGATTACCATTAGTTATGTAAAGTCAGGTGAAAACTTGGCTGACCCCTTAACAAAGGGACTTGCAAGGGATTTGGTGTGGAAAACATCAAAGGAGATGAGTCTCAAGCCCACTTAACATAATCACTCCTGGTGGAAACTCAACTCAACGCTTGAAGAAATATCAACTCTTGAGTTCAATGAGCCCAATTACACTATATGTCGTGATTGCAAGCACTTAGTTTTATTTCATTTTCATCCCAAGGTTGAAGTGCTTAGTGCCTGTAATGTGAAAAGAAGAGGATGAGTTAGCAAACTCTTAATAAGCTTACAACTAGATTGTTAGGGTACTGTAAATTACAGAGGTACTCTTAGTAAGCTTACCTATGTGAGTGTAGGAGGTGGTGCCGCTTCCTATGAGTCCAAGGGCTTGACTCTAGAGCGCTCATGAAACAGGACATAGACATAAGGCCAATCCACGTGTCAGTTTGTTTGAATACTTGAGGTAACATGTACTGTGCGTGAGACATGTTCGGTTAGTCGTATAAGATCGCTAGTTCAAAAACAAGTCTACTATGCCATCTTGACTAACTTTGAAATGTCTTCACTAAGTGAATGATTCAAATCGTAAGATATCTTCACCTATGCATAAAGCTGCCAAGTGAACCAAGAGTCATCATCTGGTATTTTGAAAATGGTGGGGGAATGTTGGGGAATTTTAAAAATGGTTTTTAAAATTTATAGTTTAGGTACTGTTTGATAACACTTACGTTTTCAGTTTTCTGTTATATTTACAAAAATTTAAAAAACTCAAATAAAAACTTGTTTGGTAAAATTTTTGATTTATAAATCAGTGGTCTCAATTTATAAATTTAGCCAAAAATGAAAACACAAAAAATGTGTTTCCATTTTGAGTTTTCAGTTTTTTTTTTTTTTTTGCCACCCAACAACTATCCACCACCCGCCACCATTTTCCACCACCGTCTTCCGCCACCACCCACCTCCACCACCACCTGCCACTACCACTCACCACCCACTTGCCACCACCGCCACCACCACCCACCATCCACCAGCCACCACCCACATGCCATCCACTCGCCACCACCACCCACCTGCCATCCACCCCCACCATCCACCCCCGCCACTACCATCCACCGCCCGCCACCACCACCCGCCACCTGCTTGCCACCACCACTCACTACCCACCTGCCACCACCAGCCACCCACCACCACCACCACCCGCCACCACCACCCACCTGCCACCACCACCACCACCCACTCGCTACCACCCACCACCACCCGCCATCCGCCACCCACCTGCCACCACCACCCACTCGCTACCACCCACCACCCGCCACCGTCACCCACCCACCCACTCACCCGCCATCACCACCCGTTACCACCCACCACCACCCGCCATCCGCCACTCACCTGCCACCACCACCCGCCACCACCACCACCACCACCACCTACTCGCTACCACCACCACCTGCCATCATCACCCACTCACCACCACCACCACCCACCCGCTATCACCCACCACCACTAGCTACCCACCACCCACCGTTACCACTTTCCACCACCGTCTTCCGCCGCCACTTGCCATTTCTCACTATTTTTTATATTTTTAAACATTTTGTCAATTACCAAACGCGTTTGTAATTTATATTTTTCTAAAAATAAACAAAAACCAGTTTATAAAATTTTTATAAATATAAACTGAAAACGTAAACGTTACCAAACACACCCTTAATATTTGGGTGTTTTCAAAACCTTCCTTATTTTTCTTTGGAAAGCATGAATTAAGCTTGGGGACTTTGTCTCACATTGGAAAGAGAGCAAAACATGGAGCACTTAATAAAGTGCTACATGGAATATTTTTTTGAATATGAAATTATGGGATGAAAGCTAGAGTGCATGCACCCACACCGCAAGGATGGTGCTTCGCACCATCCGCATACGCACACGTGGCGTGGGCAGTGGGCAGTGGGCTGTGTGGCGTTTAATGGCGCACTTTGCACTTAGCACAGAGGCGCCATGAGGGCGCTTTCCTATTTGCATCGGACAAGTTGGAGCAATGATGTGGAATACAGTCAACTCCACATGGCAGTGACGTGTCGTCCGTTGGCGATAAGTCAACCAACCGATCAAACGGTTGTGTGTCCGATATAAAGCGGGTTGATCATAGTCGTTGATTGGAGATGCGCGCGATCTTACGGATGAGATGGCACCCGATCGTGATCAGGTGTGATTAGTCAAGGCATCTATTCGGTGTCAAAATAATCTGCACCATAGATCGTCGATCCAACGGTCAAATCTGATCGGATGCGATCAAGGAACATGACTATTCGATCAGATCCATCAAGGCCTATAAATAGGCTACGAATTCAGCAATTTCATTCAATTTAGAATTCATTCTGTAATTCTCTCACTCTCTCTCTCCCTCTTGATTTTGAATTTTCGATTAAGAGTTTCTTAAGCAAATTTCTGTTTTTCTTATTGATAATCAAGTTCTGCAAATTTGATTATCAGTGTCTTGGTTTCTTGATTATATCAAGAGTGTTCTGATCTATTGTCGTCAGTGCAGACGTCGATAGACTAGATCTTTAGATCAGGCTTTATTATATCTTGGAGGCAAATTTGTTGTAACCTCCTGCACACCTTTTGGTAGGTACAAATATTGTCTTTAGGAAAGCGACCTTAGTAACGCAACTTGAAGCACTAATTTTCTGTTCTATATAGACAAGATCATTGCCAAATTTTAAAGACCTGAATTGTCATGACCCAAACCCGCCCCTATGGGTTAAGAACATAACCGGCCAGTAATCCTGTGATTACCTACGGCCTTAGACCAAAACAGACATAACTCATCAGAGTAAAGGGGCCAAACGGAAGTAAAAATTTAAAACTTTGTCCATAGAGCCGTGCTTATATGCACATCAAACAAACCATGCTCAAATACGTTAATAACCCACATCAAAAGTACAGTAGCATAAACTTCTTTACAAACAAGATCATCTAAACTGAGCCAACCCATAACAGACTATATGCAAATATACACAAAGTCCTTGCCAACAAGACAAAACGTAAATGCATAACAAAATGGCAAGGATGGGTCTCGTGCGTGAGACACAAGGCTGACTCTCCAAAACTCGTGTTTTTCATGGCAGACTTCACTGGGGCTGGGTTTGGACTTCCCTTGGCACACCTACAAACACATGAATGAGTGTGAGCGATAGCCCAGTGAATAATATCAAATACAGAAGTTACATGACAATGTAGAACAACAGGTTCCAAACGGCCTTGGGCCCAATTCTATTTCTATTTAACAGATATATAACTATCGAATTTCAAATCAAGTGACTTGTAGTTTCAACATTCTGGCCTTTGGCCCATTCAGATTTCCATTCATGTCAAAACGGCCTTCGGCCCACTCATTTATGTCAAAACAGCCTTCGGCCCGATTAATTATGTCAAAACGGCCTTCGGCCCGATCATTTATGTCAAAACGACCTTTGGTCCATTTATGTATGTCAAAACGGCCTTCGGCCCACTCATTTATGTCCAAACGGCCTTCGGCCCACTCATTTATGTCAAAACAGCCTTCGGCCCGATCATTAATGTCAAAACGACCTTTGGTCCATTCATGTATGTCAAAACGGCCTTCGACCCGATCATTTATGTCAAAACGACCTTTGGTCCATTCATATATGTCAAAATGACCTCCGGTCCGTTCATTTCTATCAAAACGACCTTCGGTCCTTTCAATTCCATCAAAAACGACCTTTGGTCCATTTACGTGTATCAAAACGACCTTTGGTCCATTTATGTTTACCAAAACGACCTTTGGTCCATTTATGTTTATCAAAACGACTTTTGGTCCATTTATGTTTATCAAAACGACCTTTGGTCCATTCATTTATTCATATCAGACTTTCATCCACAATCCCAAATAGCAACTCATAAAGCTTATAAGGGAATAAACAATTGGACATTCACACACATTCGAATATCGATATTACTCACAGTTGATTGGCTTGTGGATCCACCCTGGAGCTTGACCCTACACATTTCATGAACACAAAAAGGGTCACTAACAATTCAATCTGTTCCTTAATTCACATATTCTCCTTAGGCTTATTCTTATCTCATTAACTCATTACAATGCTTAACACATGCCTAAGAGTGATTACAAGTGAAAGAGAACGGAAAACGAAACACATAACGCATGAATAAAATTTCAGAAAACAGGGTCCCCGCGTCGAGCGTGGACTTCCCCGCTCGAGCGTACTCAAGAGGCTTGCAAAAGTACTGGTTACCTTTAAAATTACGCTCGAGCGTGAGTTAGGGCGCTCGAGCGGAAGGCCTGATACAAAAGCTCCCCGCTCGAGCGTGAAACATACCGCTCGAGTGAAGGTCCAACTCTGCAAAAAGTGCTGGGAGCACGATTTTCCCGCTTCAAGCGGACCTCAAAATTCTGGAAAACCCAGAACTGTGTTCTTAAGCTTCCTTCGACTTCCAACCAACAATTCATGCATGTTATGGCTCAATTACACATTTACACATATTAACATGCTACCAATACAAGATTACAACATTAGGAAGCTCAATTTCATGATTTATCTACATGCATGCCCCAAATATCTCAATCACATCACCAATATGCTCAAATTCAAACATGCAAAGCTTGCTCTTTCATGATCTACTCTTGCATGCAAGAAATACACGTTATTCATAACTTATTTGGTGAAAAGATGGTCATACACATGGATTTCATTCAACTTCAACATATAGATTACACAAATTAAGCTCAAAACATGGAAATCTATAGCAATTCTTTACATGCATGCTTCTATAATCCTGAAATCCAACATATACAACTCAATTCCATTACATTCAAACTAAATTCATGCTCTTGACCACCTATTAAACTTTGAGCTCACAAAATTACAAGTTCAATTCATGAATTCAAAAGTCAATGGCTTACCTAGAAGCCCAATCCCTTCCAAATTCTAACAAATTCTTGAGCAACCTTCCAAAATCACCAAGTTTCTTGACCAAACCTCAATCTCCTACTCTCTCTCTTTCTTCTAACCAACCCTCTCTTCTCTTCTTTGAGTTTATCATCAGTCCAAATGAGGCTAGGAAGAGAGATTGAGTGTTTAAAGCCTTGACAATAAAACTCACTAAGGCCAATATTATAATAATAAGTAGTTGGGCTCTAATTCATCAATTTAATCGATTTAATATGGCCCGAATCAATTTTCAAATAAATTTCACCGTAGGCTCTAAAAATTACGCTAATCATAATGGCGCAATCAATTTTGGGTTCCGTGGCCGATAAGGCCTTCAATTTAATTTTCGAAGCGGATTATTCAAACAGATATTCCTACGGTGAACAGATAGAATTTCATAATCAAATATATTCACATAATGGCACACAAAGTCATGCTAAACACATAATCATACTCAAATCAAGGACCAATTAGCATACTACAGAACAGGGGTATCACACGAAGACCACCATTTGAAGAATTCAAGAACCTTTGTTCCAACACAAGATACTTAAAAACCAAGAATTTACCCATTAAAAAAAAAAAAAAAATGATGGATAAATTACGGATTCATAAGTTTGGATTTATAGTATTTTTGTTCCTATAATATATAATAAATTTTTCAAAAATGTTAGAGATCTATAGTTTGGTATAATGATATAATAAGAGTTGACATTTTATCATTGGATATGTAATAAATTAAAAGTTGACACCTATTATATTACATCATTGTCGGTCAGAGTTTGGGAGACAATGTTGGTTTTTAATTTCCTCTTTCAAACTGTGTTCACTATCAAAATGGTGTTGTTTAGGTGAGTAAAAAATTCTATTTTGTGATTAGCTCCATTTCTAATGCCCAAGAAGTTGAAGAAGAGCCTTAGAAAATGTTAGTTAACAATTAAACAATAACTTATATGGCTTTTTTGTGTTTAAGATTGCATGTCTTTCATTTGTTTGCTTCATAATGTTTTTGTTGTGATTTATATATGGGTTATTATAGATTATAGCAATTGAATATGCTTGTATTTGTAATATATTTATACGAGAAATTATAAGTATGTTTAGTTTATCTCTCAAAATTGTTTTTGGAGCAAAAAAAATTCAACATGTTTAGTTGAAAATTTTAGAGAAAAAATTTTAAAATCATTTTTCTCTTTACTACACATAATCAATTACTTTTTCTCTCTCCTCTCTCATTCTTAATCACTTATTATCTCATATTCATCTATTCAACTATAAAAAAATATCAAATCATCCAAAATTCCAAAACTCCAAAACTATTTTCAAAATATATAACCAAACAAATTTTCAAATTTTCTAAACTCTCTCCCAAAAAATTATTTTTGAAATCTTCTTTGAAACTTAGCCACCTGTGTTGAACATACATGTTGGCTCAGCCAACCAAAAGCCACCATGTTTTTCTACTAAAATTACCATTGTTCGGTACACATATGTCTAAATACTTGGTTTTTAATTAATATATTTTGTAAAAAATAAGGGGTGTGTAGACACCCCGTTTTTGACCGCCCTCAAGACTTGGGCATTACTGATGGTTTGCTCGGTGTTGAGAGATGTGCAGGGCACAGGTTCAGTTCTTCGACAAGGAGAGAGGCAAACCCTTCAAAACACTTTGTTTAGGGGTTTGGAGTTGAAGAAAAGAGGAGAGGAGGGGAGAAAATAGGTTGGAGAAGAAGTTCGCCATGAATCCGGGTAGAAGAAAGTCGAGCGGCTCTCGCTGAATCAGGCTTATTCAATTGCATACTTGGAATTTAGCTATGAGGCCACTACCATTGGAAAGAAGACTTCCGGGGCTTCATTTTTGGTTCAAGAATCTCCTAGAGCCAAGTCGGGTGGAGGAGATATGATGGGTTGAAGCTGGGCATCATCCCGGTTGGATCGAGTCTGCGCGGCTTCACGGAAAAGGGCATAACTTTTTGCACAGGAGGAATTTTGATGCAAGGTTTGCGCCATTGGAAAGCTAACTTGGGGCTTCAATTTCATACCCACCGGCCATTTTTTGACCTAGGAATCACCTATCGGCACTCTATTTAGCCGACCGGCAGAAAATAGTGCCGACCGGCACTTTATTTTGGCCGATGATCAAATCTTCTGGCCGACCTGAACCCTTTGCACCCCCCAAGCCTGGTGCATGCCAGCTGTGCCAGCTGGGATGCACAGAATCAGATCCACGTGCATCCATGTGCCTATTTTGCACCCTTTTGGCCCTTATTTTGCACCCTTTGCTCAAGGCTTCTTGAGGAAGCCTTGACCCCTTGTCTTGGCTTCCTCAAGAAGCCTACCAGCTGTCCAAGCTTGTTGAATAAGCCTTGCACCCCCCCTTGAACTCTTTTGACCCTTTGAAGCTTGTTTTGGAAGCTAAGCTTTGTCTATTTAGAGAGGCCTTCCTCTCCATTGCTGAGGTTGGAGATTCTTAAGCAAAAAACCAGAGGATATACATATATTCTGATATAGATACATATATCCCACCTCCTTCTCTATATCTATCCTATCCAAGCTTCCAAACACCTTGGTTCTTGTATCATTTGCTCTACAACACCTAGCACAACACCTCCATCTTCCATTCCAGCATTTGGGAGGTCATTTGCAGAGGTTAGGAGCTCAGAAACTTGGACCAAGGGGTGCTGGTTTGTTGGTCTACAAGGGTAAGCACACTTTTCCCCAAAACTAGCATTTTCTTGGTTCATATCTAAGCCATAGTTGCATGTATTTTTGAGCTTCGATGTAAACTACAAAGAGGCTTGTTTTGAGCCCTTCTTCAACATTGAAGAAGGGCTCAACCTTGTTTGGGACCCCCATGTATGACTTGCTTCAATACCCTCTTGGGTCCTTATTTTGTTGCATGTTTCTTTAGCCTACCATGCTTCCATTTTTGGGCCTTCGACAGGCCTGAAAAGTGGCTTATTTTTCCCCCCTCTACATGTCTCATGAAGGGTATTTGGCTGTTTGATGATAGCATCTAGCACCTATCTCTTTACCCCCTTGTATGCCATGATTCTTGCATAGTATATTTGGCTGGCGTATAATCTGTTTTTGAGCATGTAATAAACTGTAAGTAGGCTTATTTTGAGCCCTTCTTCAACATTGAAGAAGGGCTCAACCCTGTTTGGGACCCCTATCTTGCACTTGTTTCATAATCTCTTCTATTTACCGTAATTTTGCATGCTTTGTTAGCCTATCTTGCTTCTATTTTTGTGGCTGGTCATAAACTGGAAATGTGCTTGTTTTGCCATGTATAAGGTCTGTCCTAGGTTGTTTGGGTCAATCTTGGCATGCTTTGTATAGCCCCTTTGCATTGTAGCTTGTATGCTTCAAGTAGGTGCATGTGTAGGATGCATTGCCTCCATGATTTCAAGGGTTTGGAACCCTCTTACATGCTATTTCAGACCCTAATCCATGCTCGCATGTTCATTTTTGTCATCTCTTTCATGCTTTAAGGGTGTGTCCTTTTATGCATTCAAGGGTGCCTTGTGCATGCTTGTGTGTTTAGAGCTTTTAGGATGCCGTGAGTGTGAGTTTTGGGTGTATTTTCACATGCTGAAAACCTGTTTTTGGTTGCTCGAGTCTTGCCATGATTGGTCTTGTCAAGTGTGGTTCAAAGCCTCATTACCTTGCTTCAAGCACTCGGGCTATTTGCATGCTTTGTTTGGTCTTGTTTAGCTTGGTTTGGCACCATGTTTTGCATGATTTCAGAGCTTTTCATGTATGCTAATAGTCCATGTTTGTGCCTCTTAGATGTGTTTAAGAGTTGCTTAATTATGCTTAAGTGTTGGTGCCTTAACTTATACATGTGTGCATGTGTGTTTGGCCCTCTTGACTTAGCATTTTGGCCACTGATTTTAGGACTATTTGATTGCCTAATTCATGTATAAGACCATCCTTCCATTGATTCGCATGCTTGTCTTGTATGCTTACTTGCATGATTGCATTGTATTGCCATATTGCATACTAGTTGACATGTTTAGGACTTCATTGCATCGACATGCATGCTAAGCCTCTTGACCAAGTCATGATAGAGGTTTGAGCACCCTTGTTTGCTTGTTTGCATTGCATGCATTTGAAATCAAAGTTGCATTCTTGGTTCTTAGGGCCATCATGCATGGAAATGCGCGATTGGTGGTCCGGGAATCGAGGCACATGCCCCTTTGAGTCAATAACATGATAAGGGGTGTGTATAGTGCATAAATACCTTGAATCACATTGCCATGCATGTTGTTGTCCTCTGCTGCTGTGGGTTGCAGGTTCTGCAGGTGTTAAGTGCCGGCCGGCACTATTTAGTGCCGACCGGCAGTCAATTGCCAGCCGATAACTTCATCTAGTGCCGGTGGCCTCCTTCTTCAGCCGGTGGTGCTCTACCCCAGCCGGTGGTACTCCCCAGTGCCCTGAGAGGCACTCCTGGGACTTTGGCAATTTTCAGAGGAGGATAGCAGGGGAAACAGAGGCAATCCGTGCATGGCAGTGCGATTCCGAGCCAATTCCGAGCGCGCGCTGCATTTGAGCCCTCTTCCCGAGGCGTTTACTGCTTTAATTAACTTAGTTAATTTGTTAATTAATTTAGTTAATTTGTAATAATTAATTAGCTTGCGTAGTTAATTAATTTGTATTATTCTTTTGGTCCCTCCGACGAGGGCAAAATTGTAATAAGTGTGTGTGAGTAGGTGCATGTCTTCCAACCCCCATTTCTTTCTATCCCTTTTATTTACCTGCTTACGATGGTAGATTAGGGCACGTCTATTTTAGCATACCTTATGCAATGCATGCGTGCATTCATGCATTTGTTTACATGCACCGGGCTCGGTACATCATACAAACCGCATTGCAATTTTCAATTCCAAATTGAATACGTGCTATTTGCACATTTCATATGCCATGTTTAGGGTTAGCCGAGCCTACTCTAGATTGCATCTATGCCTGTGTTGCATTAGCCACTTAACATGAACTAGGTCATGCATGTTTGCTAACTAGTTCTTGTTTTGGCACGGAGTACGATGTAAGTTTTTGCTTTAGCATAGCACATGAGTGTGAATGCTAACATGACAGTATGATTGCCATGAGCGGCTAAGTGCTTATGTGATAAACTGCTTGAATGCCTGTGGGTGGAGGTTGGATTACTTGAGTTGGGAATACTCATTGAAATCCATGTTTTAGCCTACTCGCGAGTAGCAATTTAAACTGTTTTCCAAACAAGACGGATATGCAATGCTTATTTCCAAATTAGGCGATCTAGTCTATACTTGTTTGTTGTGCGCACAACATAGTAATTCTAGGCTAATAACCGGAATAAGAACGCATAAAGTTTTCAAAATTGGATATCACGGTTAGTAGAGGCCGGTCTTCGGACCGGGCGAAAGGGGGTGCTCATAGCTGACCTTCCCCGATCATACCCAAGCTCCCGAGCCGAGACATTTGGTGATGACGGACACGTGGCCTTCGGCACCGAGTCAGGGTTTCCTAAATTTCCCATTAAAAATATTTAGGTGGCGACTCTGTAATCTGGCAAAGCAGTCCATGTTTGGCACTACTTTTCAAAAATCTGTTTTCTTCAAACGATTTGCCAGAGTTGGACTCTTTGGTTCAGATTTAGAACCGCAACACAAAAATCGAGTCCGAACTGTAGCGAGGTCCCACGCGGGCGTGTTACAGTTTCTGGCGACTCTGCTGGGGATTTTAGAGAGCTTGACTCGAACTTGTGATATCCTGTTTTGACTACACGTATATGTTTCTTTGCATTGCATGTGCATTGGTGCGCCTAGGACACCGTGTTGGCCATCTGCTATTCCTGAGCGGTTTGCTGGAGGCTTGTCTTGTCAAGGCATGACCATAAGGCTGACCGGTTGCGGGCTCTGCCAGTATGGGAACACAAACCCCGGTTTTACCGGGGCACCCTTTTTGACCATTCGACCTAGTGCATATTCGGATCCATAGTGACCATTCCAAACTAGGACAGGTTGCTCACCCGATGTTAGGTTGTTTGAAACCGCTGCGTGCGTAGTGAAACCCTAGCTCCTGACAAAATAGGACAGGGAAACCCTACCCCAACATAGGGGTGTATTGGTTCTCTTTTACATGCTACGTGCTTTTAGAGTGTATCTCTACAGGGAATGCATATACCAATTTGCGGGCCTGGATATCCGGCCTGCGGGCACCGGTATCAGTATTTTGAGAATCAGTTATATCTGCGGGTATCATATTCAGATTTGGGGCAATGATTTTGGGGAACAGTGATCAGTATATGAAATACAGTCGTTCAGCTCTGCTCGTATCTGTTTTGGTGAAGTTGACTGAGATGCTGTCTGTTTTCCCTTTTGCTAGGTAGTCTCTTGGAACCATAGCTTCAGAAGGCTCCACTATCTCCCGGGTACATTGGATTTGTACTGATAGACTTTGTCAGGTCAGAGACTCAGTTCAAGGGTAATCAGGGCTAAAGAAGGCTAGTCAGGCACAGATCACCAGTTCAGCAGTTACCAGATCAGTGGCCCTTATCCACCCCTCCAGTGAACAGGTCAGTTAGATGGATCAGCAGAATACATCAGGGATAGAGGCAATGATGCGTCAAATGCAGGAAACTATGAAACTCATGCAACAAGACGCTGTCCGCCAAGCGGAATTTTCCAAGCAGCAAGCTGCAATCATGGCTTAGCAGGCTGAGCTCATCACCAGGCTGCAACAGCAAAGCGGTGCGTCTGCTTCACAACAAGTTCCTCCCCTAGCAAGAGCTCCAGCACCCGGGGAGGCATCCAATGTCCAGGAAGATACGGACATTCTGATAGGGCCGGACCCCACAGCATTGAAAGTGAGCAAGCTTGAGAAATTGTTCAAAAAGTCTCAGGGGACCCACTCTATTCCTGATATAGAGGGTGGTTATACCGACTCAATGGTGACATTACCAGATCAATTCAAGATGCCACATATCGATCGATTCGATGGCTCTGGAGACCCAATGGTGCACCTCCACCTGTTTTCTGATATTCTGAGACCAATGGTTTGACCACATCCCAGAAATTGTCACTATTCGGCCGAACCCTGTCTGGGATAGCCGCAACCTGGTATGCAAGATTGGAGAACTCTGTGAAACAGAATTGGGAAGAGATGGCTGAGGCCTTCAGTGATCAATACTCCTACAACACGCAGATTGAAGTCACCACTCGTGATCTTGAAGTCACCCGCCAAGGGGCAAATGAGGGTTTCTCAGAGTTCGTGACGAGATGGAGAACAAAGGCCTCAATGATGACTACAAAACCTTCCGACAAAGATCAGATCAGGATGATTGTTCGGAATCTGCATGGCAAGTTGCTGCAAAAGATGGTCGTTCTACCTCTGTTTACCTTTCCAGCCCCTTTATGAAATGGGGGTTCAAATCGAGGATGCCATCAAACAAGGGATCTTTGCGGAAGATAATGAACCTTTGAAGAGGAATGTTGCTCGCAGTCCCAATGCTACTACTGATGGTAGCACAGCTGCGAAATGCTCAGAAGTAGGCACTATCACCACCCACCTCCCTCAATGGCCAAAAACCAACCACTTCAACTCAGCCCTAAGCCCGAAAATTCCATCCTCTTTACATGAGTCTCTCTCAAGCTTTGAAAAGGCTGCGAGAAGAAGGGCACCTAGAACTCCTAGAACCCCAACCCCTTCCAAACCCACTCCCAGCCAGACATAACCCTTCCAAGTACTGTATGTACCATCAGCAGCGCGGTCATGACACCAACCGTTGCTACCGCCTTCGTCATGAGATCCAAAATCTCATTGACAACCAAACGATAGCTCCACCTTCAGACCCCAATGACCAAATACCTCATCCACATCTCAATCTAATCCACACGCTGGCCGTCCCTTACGACCCCAGCGTATAATATCACCCCAGCCCATTTGCCCAAGCCTAATGTGTTTATTCCAGAGAGCCTGGACTTATGCATGATGGGTGCATATGAACCCCAATCACTCAAACCTATGAACCACTACTACTTCTGAGCTAATGAGGATGATCGAAGATCTTCAGAGAACTGTGGCAGATTTAACCTTTGAGGTTTTGGCCCCATCATCAACCATATCACGCACCAGGGAGTTCGTGTCTAAAGGCGCCCAACCTTGGGACAGGTTGCATTAGAAGAAAGCCAATCCCTTAACAAAGTGGAAGTAAGGGGGAAGAACAAGGTAGGGGCAGGCATTGGTCCCCATGAACACCTCCGGTGGGATATTGAGGCTTTGAAAGCTGAGGGACTGAACAAAGAACAAGTTCTCACAGTTGTTACAAAACTGTGGATGACACTTTCGCCACTCACAATGAGAGCAGTCTGAATCGAGGGGCAAGCCGAAAAGAGCGCCTTTGTACCAGGAATGTTCCTTTCAGCTCTAACCCTATTCCCGGGAAAGATCAGCAAACCCGGCCAGCACCTGCCGACCCCTTATTGGCGCATCTTCTCCAAACCCCCGAACTTCGGACTATCTACCTCGAGGCCAGAGGGTGTTCGCACCACTGTACATGTCTCTATCAGCGGCCTTGAGGGTCTTGATTAGAGAGGGGGATTTGAAACCCTTGGAGCCGCGACCACTGCCAAATAAACTCCCTCCCTCCCATGATCCGGCCAAGTACTGTGCCTTCCATCAACAAGTCGGCCACGACACTGATAGTTGTTACCGTCTTCGCCATGAAATACAGGATCTGATTGATAACAAGGTCATCATCGCGCCAGGTCCTGCAAAGTCTATCGGTGCTAGATCAGTGAACTTGGGGATAATGTGATGTGATCGGGGGATGAACCACCTGCGGGCAGCGCTCAGCTTACTCCAGATGTGGCGTGTGGCACGCACTGTTTTGAGCATTTGCGAATGCTAGTTTTGTAGTTTCTGACTTGGGTATTGAGTCAATTATGTAGTCCTGTTTTGAGTCTGTCTCTTTGTTTTGAGTCAGTCTTTTTGATTAAAGGTCTGTCTTGTTGTATCGAGTCAGTCCTGGTGTACAAAGGTCAGGTGATTCCGGGAGTGTTATCTCGAGCATCACCACCATTTTTGTTTCGTAGTTGTCTTTTCGTTGTGTTTTGAGTCTGTTTCTGTCAGGGAGCCAGTTGTGCACCAACAGGTCTGAATGGAACAGCAGTGATTTTCACACTCTTGTGTTTGCTTCTGCTGCGTGTGCCAGTTGTGCTAGGAATTCCAAATGAGATGTCAGTATTTGACTAGAAGCTATGTCTGTTTCTCTGTGGTCCTAGTGAGTCATTGTAACGACCTAAAGTTTTCTAAAACTTTTTGAACATTGCGGTAAAAAACAAAGAGGAAGGAATTCCTCGGGATTTGCAAAAATTTGATCAAATGAGAGAAAGAGAGGCGTGCTAAGCCCTTAATGAATGAAATCATGCTTGTTAGTGTGAGTACTGGGAAGGATCCTAGCTTTGATCCAGATTGGTTCTACACTGTCTTCAGTGCGAGCGATTCGTCGTTTTCTTAAAAACTTTCAAAAAATGTTTTGCGCGGTCCTGCGAAGACATGTGTGGAATCGCTCTTGAGATTGTGTAGCTTAGGATCGCTCTCAGCCTCGAGACTTGAGTCCTTGCCTTCAAACCTTGAACTCGCATTCAGAATGTTCCAAGGTCAATCACAATATGAGGCCTGTGTGGCCAGATTTGAAGCAGCCCTCGAACAAGAGGCACCAAAGTCAGATCAAGAAGGTCAGACCTCATCAGAAGAAGCTCGCAAAGCTAGGTCAGAAGCACCCCTCGAACTAAGGGCAAAAATGTCCGATGTGCTCGAAGAGTCGAAGATGAGTCCTCTTGCAAATCAACAGCCACTCTCCTAGATACAGAGGGCTTCAATCTCAGAACCATTTGGCATGGACTTGTTACACTTTTACCCTTTGAGAGGCTCGCTGGGCCGAAAACCCGGAAGGGAGACCCAGGCAAAAGTTAGAGCAAGCAAAAATACATACAAAAGGAAAGAAAAAAAATACAGAAAAAAGAAGAACAAAGGAAGAAGAAAAAGAAAAGAAAAGAAAAAGAAGCTCGCAAGGTCGAAAACCCGCATCGGGCGCCTTGGCAAAAGTTAGAGCCTAAAAAGAAAAAGAAAAAAAAGAGAAAAGAATAGAAAAAAGAAAAGAAAGAAGAACAAAGCTCGCAAGGTCGAAAACCTGCAATAGGCGCCTTGGCAAAAGTTTGAGCATAAAAAGGAGAGGTTAAATACCCGAGTGTACCTTAACCCCGAACTACGTAAGGCTTGATTCCCATGTTTGGGATACGTAGGCAACTTCATTCTGAAGTCCAGCCGTAAAACACTCCAATTCAATTGTGTCCATGTGATGGTTTTGATCATCTTTGCCTCCTCTGTATCCGAGAGTCTGGTTGTGTTCGTCGCTCTGAGGACTGACTACAAGTACGCTGCGATGCTATCCAAACAAGGGGCAACTTTCCGCTGCCATTCAAAACGTCGCGGTGTCACTTCAAACAAGGGGCAACTTTCCGTTGCCATGCAGTGTCCTTCAGACAAGGGGCAATTTCCCATTGCTAATGGTCCGAGGTTGTGCATCTCAAGAGTAGGTTCCGTGCTTGTTGAGCATTGGCTGTTTGCAAAAATAGTTTTTGAGAATTTTTACTGAGGTTGACTATTCTCTCAAAAATCATTCCATTTTTCCAAAACTGGACCATTTTCTTGGACCCAAAAAAGGAAAATTTTAGTGCTTACAACCTGACTTGCATGATTTCAAATCAAAAATCGAATAAGCATGTTAATCTAACTTCATGTTGGTCAAAATGGTTTTAGTAGAAAACCAAAACAAAAAAATGGTCAAAATAATGAACTATGGGCACAGTTGAGTCAGGCTTCCTGTCTTTCCCCCATTTTCAACATACTCGCCAAGAAGGGCAATCTACCTGCCAGAAGAGGGCACAACTGAAGCTAACAACGAAGGGCTGAAAGCTCTCTCATCCTCCAAGCAACGAGGTATCAAGCCAAGTGCGAAGCACAAACCGGAATGGATCAAGATCTTCCACTTCCTCATCTGGACAGATCTAACCACGTCCAAACTCCCCAGCAGGGCATCATCAACCGATGTTCTGCAGATTTGCTACACACCCAGTTGTAGCACAACCCCTCTGTGGGAGAAACTCACTGTTGTGAACAAAAATCTAGCAGGATGCTAGGGGCAAGAGCTCGCAACTTCATATCTATCCATCAACCACCCAGGGGAGGGATGAAAAATGAGGGATTGAAGAATAGAGAGGTGTGCGTTGAGAGAAAAAGCGAGAAACCGGGTTTTGAGAGAAAAACCGAGCTTGAGGGCCGAGTGATGTGAGAGTCACAAATAAGAAAGGGTGGGAAATAATACCCAGAGAAACTGGCTCCTTGTGAACTAAGAAGTCTCTTGTCTTTGCAATACGTCTATGCGTCGTGTCAGTCGTTTTGTTTGTCTCAATTCTTGTTTTGAGTCGTTTCAAGTGTCTGTGTTTGTGTTTAGGTTGTTACCTTTTGTTTTCCGTTATTGAGTCTTTTTCGCTGTGTTCAGTTGTAGGCTCAATACCCGGTCGAAGACTCATTTTCTCAAATTTCAAAAATGATTTGTGGTGTGCTCAGAGTGTTGTGCCATTCCCCACATTTGTGCAAAACAGTATTTGTTCTTTTATAAAAAACCGCAGGGTTCAACCCAGGTCATGTGAGAACAGTAAAACCCGGACCTATCTGAAGCAATATGGGTTCCAGACTACAAAGCAAAAGAAAAGAGGGAAAATTGAAGCATCTGAGTGTGTTTCACCTTCAGCAAATTCCGTGATTGTACTCCGGATGTACCTCTTCAGGCCTTGTCAATACTACCGAAGTATGAGTGCGCCTCTACCTCAAGTGTAAGCCTGCTTCAAGTCAGAACGGCAATTAAAGCAGCAGCGGATGTTATCTCTTGCCAATATGAACAGGGTGTACCCTTTCGAGCTGAGTGTGTTGCAAAACCCTTTGAGAGGTAAATCGGAAACACCAGAGTACATATTTGATGCTCCTTTATTGCATAAAATATGAACTTTCATATACACTGTTGTTGCATGGTTGCCGGCATCGTTATAATTCATGCATAAAATATGCTTGCTTTCAATATTGCATGGAAAATGCCCCCATACTTGCATAGAAGTTGCATTTTATCGCACTTTCTTGTGCATTTTATCTCACTCGCACTATCTTGTGCACTTACACTTTGTATCTCACTTGCACTGTCATGTGCATCTTGTGGTTGTATCTCACTCGCGCTGTTTAGCGTATTGCACTGTTTAGTGCGTTTCAAATCACTCGCGCTGTTTAGCGTATCGCACTGTCTAGTGCATTTCAAATCACTCGCGCTGTTTAGCGTATCGCACTGTCTAGTGCATTTCACATCATTCGCGCTGTTTAGCGTATCGCACTGTTTTGTGCATTACATTTCATTCGCGCTATTTTGCGCATCGCACTATCTTGTGTAATTCATCATTCGCGCTATTTTGCGCATCACACTATTTTGTGCACCTTACTTGCATTTTGCATCCATTCATTCGCGCTATTTTGCGCATCGCACTGTTTTGTGCATCTATGCCACATCGCACTGTCTTGTGCACTCGCGCTGTTTAGTGCATCGCACTATTTTGTGCATTATATCATTCGCGCTATCTTGCGCACTTCACATGCACTTGTTAGTATATTGCATCGCACTGCCTTGTGCATTCGCACTGTCTTGTGCATTCGTACTGTCTCGTGCACTCACGTTGTCTAACGCATCGCGCTATTTAGCGCATCGCACTATTTTGTGCATTATATCATTCGCGCTATCTTGCGCACTTCACATGCACTTGTTAGTATATTGCATCGCACTGCCTTGTGCATTCGCACTGTCTTGTGCATTCGTACTGTCTCGTGCACTCGCGTTGTCTAACGCATCGCGCTATTCAGCGCATCGCATTATTTTGTGCATTGTATCATTCGCGCTATCTTGCGCACTTTACCTGGTTGCATTTTGCATGCATTCATTGTTCGCGTTATTTTGCGCATCGCGCTATCTTGCGCACCTTATCTGTATCGCACTGTTTGTGCATTCATTCACCCTGCTCATACTACTTTACACCTTTAGCATCGCACTATTTTGTGCATCTGTTTAGCACTGTTTGTGCATTCACTCTGCATCACGCTATCTTGCGCACCTCCATCGCACTGTCATGTGCATTATATTTCATCGCGCTATTTTGCGCATCTCATTGCATTTCGCATTACTTCTCACTCGCACTCGCACTATTTTGTGCACTTTACTTGTCAAAACCGGCTTCGCGCAGCGTATAAGTCCAATTTTCAAGATTTTCCCGCATATCATTTGCATCCTGCCCCTGAACTACGCTGGTTTGATTCCTTGCAAAAGGATACGTAGGCAGCCTACGGGCACAACCATTTATCTATCTATATTTTGTTTGTTTGTCCAAGTCTTCGACCTTGTCAAAAATGGGTCGTCTCTGGGCTTTGACATTCACTCCCGTCACTGTTATGACTTACGAGTTCTGTCAAAGAGGGGCAACTGTAGACACCCCGTTTTTGACGGCCCTCAAGACTTGGGCATTACTGATGGTTTGCTCGGTGTTGAGAGATGTGCAGGGCACAGGTTCAGTTTCTTCGACAAGGAGAGAGGCAAACCCTTCAAAACACTTTGTTTAGGGGTTTGGAGTTGAAGAAAAGAGGAGAGGAGGGGAGAAAATAGGTTGGAGAAGAAGTTCGCCATGAATCCGGGTAGAAGAAAGTCGAGCGGCTCTCGCTGAATCAGGCTTATTCAATTGCATACTTGGAATTTAGCTATGAGGCCACTACCATTGGAAAGAAGACTTCCGGGGCTTCATTTTTGGTTCAATAATCTCCTAGAGCCAAGTCCGGGTGGAGGAGATATGATGGGTTGAAGCTGGGCATCATCCCGGTTGGACCGAGTCTGCGCGGCTTCACGGAAAAGGGCATAACGTTTTGCACAGAGGAATTTTGATGCAAGGTTTGTGCCATTGGAAAGCTAACTTCCGGGGCTTCAATTTGCATACCCACCGGCCATTTTTTGACCTAGGAATCACCTATCGGCACTCTATTTAGCCGACCGGCAGAAAATAGTGCCGACCGGCACTTTATTTTGGCCGATGATCAAATCTTCTGGCCGACCTGAACCCTTTGCACCCCCCAAGCCTGGTGCATGCCAGCTGTGCCAGCTGGGATGCACAGAATCAGATCCACGTGCATCCATGTGCCTATTTTGCACCCTTTTGGCCCTTATTTTGCACCCTTTGCTCAAGGCTTCTTGAGGAAGCCTTGACCCCTTGTCTTGGCTTCCTCAAGAAGCCTACCAGCTGTCCAAGCTTGTTGAATAAGCCTTGCACCCCCCTTGAACTCTTTTGACCCTTTGAAGCTTGTTTTGGAAGCTAAGCTTTGTCTATTTAAGAGAGGCCTTCCTCTCCATTGCTGAGGTTGGAGATTCTTAAGCAAAAAACCAGAGGATATACATATATTCTGATATAGATACATATACCCACCTCCTTCTCTATATCTATCCTATCCAAGCTTCCAAACACCTTGGTTCTTGTATCATTTGCTCTACAACACCAAGCACAACACCTCCATCTTCCATTCCAGCATTTGGGAGGTCATTTGCAGAAGTTAGGAGCTCAGAAACTTGGACCAAGGGGTGCTGGTTTGTTGGTCTACAAGGGTAAGCACACTTTTCCCCAAAACTAGCATTTTCTTGGTTCATATCTAAGCCATAGTTGCATGTATTTTTGAGCTTCGATGTAAACTACAAAGAGGCTTGTTTTTGAGCCCTTCTTCAACATTGAAGAAGGGCTCAACCTTGTTTGGGACCCCCATGTATGACTTGCTTCAATACCCTCTTGGGTCCTTATTTTGTTGCATGTTTCTTTAGCCTACCATGCTTCCATTTTTGGGCCTTCGACAGGCCTGAAAAGTGGCTTATTTTTCCCCCTCTACATGTCTCATGAAGGGTATTTGGCTGTTTGATGATAGCATCTAGCACCTATCTCTTTACCCCCTTGTATGCCATGATTCTTGCATAGTATATTTGGCTGGCGTATAATCTGTTTTTGAGCATGTAATAAACTGTAAGTAGGCTTATTTTGAGCCCTTCTTCAACATTGAAGAAGGGCTCAACCCTGTTTGGGACCCCTATCTTGCACTTGTTTCATAATCTCTTCTATTTACCGTAATTTTGCATGCTTTGTTAGCCTATCTTGCTTCTATTTTTGTGGCTGGTCATAAACTGGAAATGTGCTTGTTTTGCCATGTATAAGGTCTGTCCTAGGTTGTTTGGGTCAATCTTGGCATGCTTTGTATAGCCCCTTTGCATTGTAGCTTGTATGCTTCAAGTAGGTGCATGTGTAGGATGCATTGCCTCCATGATTTCAAGGGTTTGGAACCCTCTTACATGTTATTTCAGACCCTAATCCATGCTCGCATGTTCATTTTTGTCATCTCTTTCATGCTTTAAGGGTGTGTCCTTTTATGCATTCAAGGGTGCCTTGTGCATGCTTGTGTGTTTAGAGCTTTTAGGATGCCGTGAGTGTGAGTTTTGGGTGTATTTTCACATGCTGAAAACCTGCTTTTGGTTGCTCGAGTCTTGCCATGATTGGTCTTGTCAAGTGTGGTTCAAAGCCTCATTACCTTGCTTCAAGCACTCGGGCTATTTGCATGCTTTGTTTGGTCTTGTTTAGCTTGGTTTGGCACCATGTTTTGCATGATTTCAGAGCTTTTCATGTATGCTAATAGTCCATGTTTGTGCCTCTTAGATGTGTTTAAGAGTTGCTTAATTATGCTTAAGTGTTAGTGCCTTAACTTATACATGTGTGCATGTGTGTTTGGCCCTCTTGACTTAGCATTTTGGCCACTGATTTTAGGACTATTTGAATTGCCTAATTCATGTATAAGACCATCCTTCCATTGATTCGCATGCTTGTCTTGTATGCTTACTTGCATGATTGCATTGTATTGCCATATTGCATACTAGTTGACATGTTTAGGACTTCATTGCATCGACATGCATGCTAAGCCTCTTGACCAAGTCATGATAGAGGTTTGAGCACCCTTGTTTGCTTGTTTGCATTGCATGCATTTGAAATCAAAGTTGCATTCTTGGTTCTTAGGGCCATCATGCATAGAAATGCGCGATTGGTGGTCCGGGAATCGAGGCACATGCCCCTTTGAGTCAATAACATGATAAGGGGTGTGTATGGTGCATAAATACCTTGAATCACATTGCCATGCATGTTGTTGTCCTCTGCTGCTGTGGGTTGCAGGTTCTGCAGGTGTTAAGTGCCGGCCGGCACTATTTAGTGCCGACCGGCAGTCAATTGCCAGCCGATAACTTCATCTAGTGCCGGTGGCCTCCTTCTTCAGCCGGTGGTGCTCTACCCCAGCCGGTGGTACTCCCCAGTGCCCTGAAAGGCACTCCTGGGACTTTGGCAATTTTCAGAGGAGGATAGCAGGGGAAACAGAGGCAATCCGTGCATGGCAGTGCGATTCCGAGCCAATTCCGAGCGCGCGCTGCATTTGAGCCCTCTTCCCGAGGCGTTTACTGCTTTAATTAACTTAGTTAATTTGTTAATTAATTTAGTTAATTTGTAATAATTAATTAGCTTGCGTAGTTAATTAATTTGTATTATTCTTTTGGTCCCTCCGAACGAGGGCAAAATTGTAATAAGTGTGTGTGAGTAGGTGCATGTCTTCCAAACCCCCATTTCTTTCTATCCCTTTTATTTACCTGCTTACGATGGTAGATTAGGGCACGTCTATTTTAGCATACCTTATGCAATGCATGCGTGCATTCATGCATTTGTTTACATGCACCGGGCTCGGTACATCATACAAACCGCATTGCAATTTTCAATTCCAAATTGAATACGTGCTATTTGCACATTTCATATGCCATGTTTAGGGTTAGCCGAGCCTACTCTAGATTGCATCTATGCCTGTGTTGCATTAGCCACTTAACATGAACCAGGTCATGCATGTTTGCTAACTAGTTCCTTGTATTTGGCACGGAGTACGATGTAAGTTTTTACGCTTTAGCATAGCACATGAGTGTGAATGCTAACATGACAGTATGATTGCCATGCGGCTAAGTGCTTATGTGATAAACTGCTTGAATGCCTGTGGGTGGAGGTTGGATTACTTGAGCTGGGAATACTCATTGAAATCCGTGTTTTAGCCTACTCGCGAGTAGCAATTTCAAACTGTTTTCCAAACAAGACGGATATGCAATGCTTATTTCCAAATTAGTCGATCTAGTCTATACTTGTTTGCTGTGCGCACAACATAGTAATTCTAGGCTAATAACCGGAATAAGAACGCATAAAGTTTTCAAAATTGGATATCACGGTTAGTAGAGGCCGGTCTTCGGACCGGGCAAAAGGGGGTGCTCATAGCTGACCTTCCCCGATCGTACCCAAGCTCCCGAGCCGAGACATTTGGTGATGACGGACACGTGGCCTTCGGCACCGAGTCAGGGTTTCCTAAATTTCCCATTAAAAAAATATTTAGGTGGCGACTCTGTAATCTGGCAAAGCAGTCCATGTTTGGCACTACTTTTCAAAAAATCTGTTTTTCTTCAAAACGATTTGCTAGAGTTGGACTCTTTAGTTCAGATTTAGAACCGCAACACACAAAAATCGAGTCCGAACTGTAGCGAGGTCCCACGCGGGCGCTGTTACAGGGTGGTTTGGCTTGTTTTCAGGGAAAAAAAAATTATTAAAAAATTTGAAATTAAGTTGATAAAAATAAATATCAAAAAAAATATTTTTTTAAAAAAATTATAAAAAAAATTGAAATAAGCTTTTAAAAATCAAATCAAACATGGGCAAAGTGAATATGCATAGGCTAGATTTATTTGGTTCTAATATTTTTTTGAGTGGTTAACACAATGAAGAAATTAGTAATTGCTTTGGTTATACCCATTCAACCTAATCACTCAAACAAGCAACCAATGAACAACAACGCTCAAACAAGGTTACATGTTTTTATGATTAAACCATTTGTCAAATAAGACAATCTAATATGTGATTTTCTTGTTTGCAATTTTTTTTTAGGATAAATTACCAATAAGTCCTATTTTTGGGACTTATTATTCATTAAGTCATATTGATAAATTTATCAGTCTCTTTTATTTTTATGAATAAATTTACAGTGATAAATTTGTCAGTAGGACATGTAGGTAAATAAGTCCAGTTAATAAGTCTGATTGGTAAGTGTTCTTTTTTTTTTTCCTATATAGAGATGATAGTTAATTTGAATTTAACACTCCCAAACTCAATTTTTTGTATCTAATCAAGTCTATTTGTAGATTGATATTCCGATTTTAAAATTATTTAAAAACACCTTAATAATGCTATATGTTGTGGTGCATCTTATTCTTAGTTAACAATAGCACAACTCCCACGCGCGGAGCACATAGGAATCCAACTAGTAAAGAAGAAAAGTTGAAATATGGATGAGGCTTGCGACATGAACCTCATGATATACATATAGAAATAATAATTAAAAGATTTAAATAATTTAATATCCCTTCAAGATGAAAATATTTATAAAAATAAATAAATAAATAAATAATTTATATATACTAGGTTAAATAGGCGGATTAATTTGAAAGTTTTTTACGGTCGAGCTTGAAATAAGTAAATTTAGTTGAATGTTGAATTGTTCCAAGTTTGAGATGAGACATACTCTCTTACTACATGTGTGTGTCAATTTCCGACCACACCATCAACTTAGTACTCAGCTAGAGAACACCGGCAGAATAAATTAAGCCCGAACAACTTGCAACAGAAAGAAGAGATTCCGGCGGTGGCCCGTTCACCCGGGGGTACTCCGACGATCAAGTCAGTAAAATATCTTTCAAAGATAACCAATAGTGCTTAACTCACTAGACAGAGCATAAAAAACATACCTTAGACCCATGGGGGTGCCTCCCTTTTATAGCCAACACAATCCTAGTCCCAATAGAAGCCTAGCTCTAATGGACTTAGGATTACTGCTAATCTTGGACTCCCAGTAGGATTAGGATAAACTCTCTAAGAGTCTCATCTTTACCCAAACTGTAGTCTTCTCCCATTTTAGGACTCTTGTCCCTCATCCGCTTATCTCGGAATCCGGTATCCTCGCAGATAACCTCGGCCTAGCCGAGATGATCTCGGCGTCATGACCAGGACACATGGCACCTCGCCTGGCACTTCGATGTCACCTCGGCCACGTGTTGTCATTCAAAAATTATGTCCCCAAAACTGCCCCCTAGGTTCCATTACCTCGGCATCCTGAGGTGATGGAACCTATATCATTCCTTCCTTTTAGCACGTTGGCTAAGCCCGCTTCATCATCTATTGCCGAAGTCAGAACTTCTTAGCTTAATATGACCAAGACCTATAGTCTGCTTTCATCAGTGCCTTAGAACCAACGACCAAGTTCGTTCAAGTTTCTCAGGCGAAACCGTCCTCCTAGCCGAGGTATTTGCTTCTTTGAATCAAGAACTCCAAGAGTTCCAGCACGCGTACGAGCTGGCACACACGATATTTCAACCGTTTTTACCACGTGTCTTTTCCCTACTGGACCGTACCTGATACGCGCCATCAAGTCGTATCGCTTTTGCGTGCGTCGTCTGACAAGCACGTCGTCCAAGGCACCATAATTGCCATTTTGCTGCCATTTCATGCTTTTGATCATAATCAACTCTCTCTCCGTCTTTCATTGCTGCTTTTGCGAAGCTTTCTGCAACCAGTTTCACTCTCTCCCTCCGATGAGGCTTTTGTTGCACTTCTTTGCTTACTACCACCGTCTGACATCGGCGTACTTCACACCGGCCTTTTTGTAATCTAAACAATCACTCTTCAATGTTAGGCCGAAGTGCCTTCTTTCCTTTTCTGAATGCATTCTTTAATTTCTTCTTTCAACGTGGTTTGCATGATTCTATACTTAGAATAATTTGCATGTCTTCAAGGTACACCTTCACTGTGTAATCTCTTCGGGGTAAAATACCTCGGACACAACTTCTAGTCTTGTTTATCTCGGCCTTGGCTTAACACTTGAAAATATTGTAACAAATGTTTTCACAAGTGTTGCTCAAAACTCGCCACTTTTCTTTTCTTCTAAGACTTCTGTCTTCCATTATCTTCCAAGTCTTGGCAATATGGTAATCTCGGCACATGCATAGATACTTCTTTCACTCGTAACCTTGGCTTAACCTCAACTTGTAAATTTTCTCAAAATTTCAACAAGTGTTAAACTAGTCTTCTTATAACATGACCTCGGCTTTAACTTCAACTTGTAAACTTTTCTCAAGTTTCAACAAGTGTTAAACATGATCTCGGTTTAACTTCAACTTGTAAACTTTTCACAAGTTTCAACAAGTGTTAAACATCATCTCGGTTTAACTTCAATTTGTAAACTATTCTCAAGTTTCAACAAGTGTTAAACATCATCTCGGTTTAACTTCAACTTGTAAACTTTTAACAAGTTTCAACAAGTGTTAAACATCATCTCGGTTTAACTTCAACTTGTAAACTTTTCTCAAGTTTCAACAAGTGTTAAACATCATCTCGGTTTAACTTCAACTTGTAAACTTTTCACAAGTTTCAACAAGTGTTAAACATCATCTCGATTTAACTTCAACTTGTAAACTTTTCTCAAGTTTCAACAAGTGTTAAACATCATCTCGGTTTAACTTCAACTTGTAAACTTTTCACAAGTTTCAACAAGTGTTAAATATCATCTTGGTTTAACTTCAACTTGTAAACTTTTCTCAAGTTTCAACAAGTGTTAAACATTATCTCGGTTTAGCTTCAACTTGTAAACTTTTCTCAAGTTTCAACAAGTGTTAAAACCATTTTTCTTCTCTTGTTTGGACATCTTTGTCCCCGGCGTGTCCTCCTCGGCTCTGGCATACTTTTCTATCATGGCCATCAGCTCCTCTATGCTTTTCGGCAATGTCTTTGCCAGTGATTTTCGAAGAAGGCAGTCATCCTTCAAGCAGTTTTTAAACGACACGACCGCCACCTCTTGGTTGCATCCTGGTATTCGGTTGAATACCTCATAATATCTTTCGGCATAGGCCCTAAGGCTTCATCCTCGCCAATCTTCAGGGCCATTAGGGCGTCTACCCTCAATGGCTGTAGCTTGTTTGTCACGAACCTGGCCACAAACATCTCAGCCAGGCCTTCCCAAGTTTTCACAGTTCCCTTTGGCAACTTGTGAAACCAGTCCGATGCAATTTCTCCGAAGGATGAGGGGAACACCTTGCAGAGCAACGGCTCGTTCCCGGTGTACAACGCCATCGAGTTCAGGTACAAACCGACATGAAGGTTGGGGTCCGACTTACCGTCGTAGATCTAGAATCTCGGCATGCTAAACCTCTTCGGGGCTTCGAATTTGTCTAATTCTACCGAAAACGGCGTTCTCAGCTTGACCGAGGAGGTAACCTCGGCATCTTGTTGCTTCCTCTGTAGGTAATCCCCCAGATCCTCTTTGGTCCGTCCAGGAGCTCGGTTCTCTTGACTTCAGCCTTTTCGGTGCACTACTCCTAGTTTCATTATGGGTCCTTTTGGACTTCCCACCATTGATTGCGTCGAAGCACAACTCCTGCCTTTGAACATGCCGATGTTCTTTGGGGTCGGCTTCCTTGGTGCGATGCGTCCTCCTCGATTCTTCCTTCTTGACTCTCCTCACCCGACCTCCCGTGAAGGCCGATGAGAATGCCCTTTTGCCCTATCGTGCTGAGGGACTGCAGGAATTGTGTTCTGCCCCCCTTTCTGGGCATCTTTCTTGGCCGCTGGAATCAGCGTATCTTGTAAAGGGAACGGTGACTGCATGACGTTGTTCTGCATCATGAAATTGACAACCGTTTGCAGGTCCGCCAATTTGTCCGCCATTCCCTTTATCTCGTCGTCCCTCCGTAGGCATCTATCTTTCCATACCTAGAGGTCGTCCTTGTTCTAATACCTGCTCCGGTCCGATTTCTTCAGCACGCCACCCTCCTGGCCGATGTTCTTTCCTCCGTGATTCTTATCACGAGTCTCTTTGTTGCAGTTGTCTTTTTTGACGTCGAGGTCAATATGTTTCCCACTCTCAGTAGGGGTGTCGTCCTTGACCTTCTCTTTCTGTCTATCGTTGGCCATCTATTCTCCTTTCATTCCCACAGACAGCGCCAAATTATGTGTGTCAATTTCCGACCACACTACCAACTTAGTACTCAACTGGAGAACACCAGCAGAATAAATTAAGCCCGAACAACCTGCAACAGAAAGAAGAGATTCCGGCGGTGGCTCGTCCACCCGGGGGTACTCCGACGATCAAGTCAGTAAAATATCTCTCAAAGATAACCAATAGTGCTTAACTCACTAGACAGAGCATAAAAAACATACCTTAGACCCATGGGGGTGCCTCCCTTTTATAGCCAACACAATCCTAGTCCCAATAGAAGCCTAGCTCTAATGGACTTAGGATTACTGCTAATCTTGGACTCCTAGTAGGATTAGGATAAATTCTCTAAGAGTCTCATCTTTACCCAAACTGTAGTCTTCTCCCATTTTAGGACTCTTGTCCCTCATCCGCTTATCTCGGAATCCGGTATCCTCGCAGAAAACCTCGGCCTAGCCAAGATGATCTCGGCGTCATGACCGGGACACATGGCACCTCGGCTGGTACGTCGGCTGGCACGTCGGTGTCACCTCGGCCACGTGTTGTCATTCAAAAATTATGTCCCCACACTATATATAGTGCAAATTTAGTCCCAACTTAACCTGATTCAAGATTTGTCCATCCTTAGAGACTTGGTATTTAGTGATTCGTAGAGACAAAGCTACCTAATAACCATCACAAGAGGATCAAAACAGAAGAGATCAATTGGAGTGAAAACCACGGGGCCGAGAATCTGCGATCAATTTGAAG